>CM067344.1:63403145-63543145 GCA_034190875.2 Urechis unicinctus | reverse complement strand
GAATACGAATACAGCAGGCCAGTAAAGTTCTTGTCTCTTTTCCCCCTCCTCCTCTAGTTAGTGCACTAATGACTAGCTGTAGTTTCAATTTTGAAACAACATTACCATCAACCGCTATGTATGGTGAGCCTTCATAATGATAGGATTTCTTGTGATTTGGGTCAGGCAATATATCGTTAACTTATTACCCAATTCATTGTGTGATAACCCATGAGGTCAACGAATGAATCAATATATGATACATTTGAATTGACTCCCTATTACTTATTAACTAATCTAAAATGTCATTTGACTGTTGATGCTGCATTTGATATAGTCACACACTCTCTTGGCATTGGAATAACATGGTCCTATTGTTGTCATTCTGTGGTTAATGCCAGAGGAAAGTTCATGGGGCATTCTCTTGGGTCTCTGATGAACGTTATTCCGCAAGTCCGTATGTAAACATATGCCTAAGGACATCCTGCAATTAACGTTTGAACTACAATGAAGAAGTTTCATCAACCACTATTTACAATCACTCAGACACTAATTCCCTGGCTATTGACCCAACCAGAATCGCTGCTACCTCTAATACTATTTAGCCCATCAGCAGGATTCGTTGATACACACAACTTTCTCCAGTAAGTACGACAACATTTGCAATAATGGTTGTATTTTACATCAGCAAAACATCGGGTTCCAGAGTCCAGTCTTTGTCAGTCAGCTGCTGAGCTGTAGGATGGTTGCCATGGAGAGGCTGGTGGGTCTGACAAGGATCGAGGTAATCACGTGGCATAATATGTGGAGTCCAGCAATCACCATCCCAAGTGTTCACACACCATTTTCAGTTTAATTTTAACAGTATTTAACATGCTTCTTTACTGCCTTCTGAAGACCATAAATACATTAAGCAAATGTTATAATTATGTAGGGGGCATTCTGCATCCAACGTGTGTCCAAAGGGGTGCCTAAGGTGACAGAAGAAGATATTGTAATAATCGCCTGAGTAAAAGTGGCCAATCAGATTTGGAGAATCAGTTTAAGATACACAACATGCGAAGCACACAAGGAACCAGCCATAATTCTCTTCATTAGTAACTGTAAGGATTTCACAAGTGATGAAGGCGACAGAGATGGCGGACGCTGTACAACTATAAATTATCTGACCACAAGCACTGATTAAAACAATAATTACAAAGCAAAGGTAGGCAATGGAATTGTTTGTGCCCTTATAAATCATCTCACGCAGTAGTGTCCATGTCCATTAATGTATACTCACACACATAATACATAACACTGAAATATGATACACAAAATATGTTTGAAATAATCACCAATAGCTTATGGATGGCTGATGCGTGGCTTTCAACTATTAACCTGCGGACCGCTTATTCAATCAACTGTAACAGAATGACACACATTCCTTGTTAAGGCAAGATGCACCATGGGGCAAGAAAGTAAGGCTTCACTAATGTAGCGTGTTTGTACAAATAATTCCATAGTGCCAATGTCCATGAATAGATGCAGCAATAAACACAATCCACGCGAATACAACTTTAGTTAACAACACTGATATGTGATGCAACATGAAAACTAACATAACAAAAACGAAAAACACGAAATTAAAAATTCGCATCTAAAAGCAAAAATGTGGATAACTAATCAAAGCTCCGATATTCTTGATGGCTATTTCGAGGTAAAATATTATGCAACCTTTGAACACCTAAGAAATCCAACTGCTCAAACACTCTTTGACCTTAAAAAATGGCCAAGCAAGGTCTGATCAAAGAGTGTATCACATTGCATGAAAATATCTTTCAAATTAGTTGATGGAAAAGAATTCACCAGTATAAATAAACGACTAACTGTCAAATTCTTAAATGGTGTGGAACAGAAAAATGCCTTGATTTCAGGTCCAGCATTCCATTTAGTCGCAGACGGATTGAGTCGTTACACAGATGCATATTCATGTTTATTTCAGATGAAATCAGTCAAGTTGATATAATTAATCAGTTTCACGATCTGATAAAAGAAACTCGTGCATGCTAGGAGAGTTGTGGGCAGGTAGTCAACTTTGACATAAGATGTCACCCCTTAATTTGTTTCGCCTCACTCAGAAATTCACGTTTGCTTAGAGAGTTGTGGGCAGGTAGTTTGTGACACACTTACATGGATCTTAAGGAGTTAATTGATCTCAGCTACGCTAGTTATGTTAGGTACGTTCTTGTTGCTACCTATGTATGAACCACCTGTATGGGATACCAACAGTAACAAGAGGACTAGGTACACCTCTATTTTCTAAATTTCTCATCCAAGAATATCAAACGTAGCAATTATACTAACCTGATGATATCTAAGGGCGATATAACATAGATTCTCACGCTCGAAACCAATAATATTTCGTCTGATAGTGGAGGATCATAATGCCTTGCTACAATGTATTTCAGGCATACAAATTATTTGTATTCTGGATGGGTGTAATCATTTGATTGTCAGTATGTGTGTCGACAATCCGAATCTATTTATCATAATTCTCTTCAAAAAGATAATGGTGACACTCAGTGGTGATTCCGATGACAGAATATGACGCAGAGTGGGCAACGCGATACTCGGCGATCCATACTTACAAAAACAATATCACGTCAGCAAACGTGGTCGACCAACCGACATGGCGCAAACCCGAGGCCCGCCACGGCCTGCGAACCCCCCTATGTTGGGATTCGTTAAACGTCATCAATATTAATGCGCGACCAAATTTTGATGTCAATCAGACATATATTAACGAATCATTAAGGAATCAAACTTTTCACAAACATGTTCATCATTCACTATTTTTCGACCAGTGGCGCTTGAAAAAGTGATGCTTTTTCCTGAAAACATAAGAATGTTAACAAAACATTAAGCTGCCAAGAAATGTAAACATGTTTGTCATCTGTCGATTATTGAGAAAGTTTGTGCATGTTCCATGCCCGCATCATGTCCAAATTTGAAGACAATATGTTGAAAATTGCGATCCGTGTCGTGTTACAGCAAAAACGTTGCATGAAAACATACGATGTTAGTGACCCATAAGATATAATTTATCTCGGGGGAACGCGTCGTGTCGAGGCCATCATGAATTTACTTGAAGCTAACAGCAAATGGACGAGAAATTGGCTTCGAGCACACGTTATGATGCTAGAAACATCGGCATTTTGATGCAACGCTTCCATCTCAACTGTCAAGAGGTATATACTCACATGACATGCTCCGTTTAAACCTTTAGTAAAACTTGTCACGCTTGCTGATTTTGATAACTTATGTTATTTGCGTGACCTTCGTATAAGCAAGTAAGAACGGGGATCCGTTTATTCTCGACGGAAAAAGCAATGAAATAGCGCACATACATTATGAGAATGAAAAAGGACGTTATGATTACCACGTCGCATTACGGATATACAATATAGTAATCTGATGATATGTTATCTTTAGCAAAGCGGTAATATTATTTGAACGATCCGATTCGCTATACATATATGGCGTATTTCAATGACGGCAAGCTTTCTTTCGGTTTTCTCTGCAAAGCCTCAGCATATCACAGGGTACTAGTGAAAGTCCTGGTTTCGAGGTGAACTGCTTTTTAGTTCTCTGTTTCGGTTTGTATAACGTGCAGCCATTTAGATTACATGCCGAAGAATATTATGTATGACAAGCGCCATCCTCGTCGGCCGCGGTGTGCATTAATTACCGCTAACTCATGGTGTCTTCACAGAGAGCGGAATTAGAACAGTCGGTTCCATAGTGTTCGTTATCCTACTTAGTAATACCCCAGAGAGGAACTAATTGTACGAATTAAAGACAATGAATCGGGCATAATGTACACTACTCGACCACATGCGCACATAATGGTTTTCCCGTTTCATGTTCCACCTTTATAGCAGATGTCTTATTGACAATCATTCCCAGACACGGAATAGTCCAACCAATCACGAGCTCTTCATAGCCTTGTATAGCTCCGGTGTAACGGTAACATGAATTTATACCGTTACGAAGAGTTAGTCAAACACAGTCGGCGATATCTCGTTTGGACTATATCTCGCGAAGGGCTATATTTCGCACCTAGAAAATAACATATATCAAGAGCCTTTACAAAAAATAGACCTTTCGCTCCAAAAAACTTACCACCACTCGACGCTATTCTTCAATGAATGCCATCGATAGTTCGTTTCCGAACAAATCGCGATACGAAGTCTGCCATTTTGGAAACTATTAATTCTCGCGATTTCCCGCATTGCCTTAGCATCCCAAGTGGGGGGCACTTACCCTAACTTGGATAGGAGTGTGCCGCGGGACCTCGAAATCCCGTACCCGTTGAACTCGTTGAGAATGAGAAAAAGTATACTCCATCGTACAAGGTATTATGCGATTGTCTAACCCGTCGTAAAAGTCGAGATGTCGAAAAAACCACCCCCTTCGTGCGGCACATGTATACTATATCCTTATACTTAAGTGCCCCCCCCCCCGGCTTAGCATTAGACTTCGTCATTCTGCGCATGGGCAATGCATGTGGTCTTGAACTTGTAAACAAACATGTTGCTGTGTTTCTGACTTTTTACCGCTTCCCAAATTGATCGAACTATAAAAAATTACCATGTATGAAATCCCCCGCCGAAAAGGGATAAAATCGTCCGTAAAACATCATTGCATTCTATAACTCCATCACTTGTGTATGTTTTGTGCTTGGTAGTTGTCTGAATCGATCTAAAAATATTCGCATTGCGTTGTTTCGAAAAACGGTAAGACGTCTACGCAGACGTCTTGTAGGGCTAAGCCTTGTAACTCTCACATGTGAGGGTGTTGTTACTGTTCGCGCTGTCAGTGGACACTATCTCAGTGTGTATAGAGCGCCCTGACTGTGTCACAACATAACTAGGAGTTGTTGGAGTTGAGTGACCCGTAAGCACCAGAGCATGTACACTGGTGGATGTCTTACAGGGATGATGCTGTCAGGACATAGCCGATGTAGGTGGCTTTATCACGGAGCTCACTTAGAAAAAACATGCTGGATTAAGCTACCAAGTTACTTAGTTGTAACCATTGGTCACTTACTTTAATGACGGTAGGGGGCCAATTTGTCTACGTTTGAGGCCAAGGTGTGACTACCTGTACGTTACCAAGTGGTGACTATATGTCAGACACCAAATTGTGACCATTTGTTCGTGACCAATGCAGGCCCGTAGCCAGGGGTTTTTCGAGGGTTTCGAACGAACCGCCCACTTTGCCCAGAAAAGTCCGCCTTACTCTAGCGCATTTGTGTTGCTGCGCATAACAGTTTTCGACCAATTACAAAGCTTTGCACATCCAATGACGCGCGTAAACGTACCGGAGAAAGGTCCACAATTGAGTGGAAAAGAACCCCCCACTACAAATCCTGGCTACGGGCCTGCAATGTGTTATAATCTATTATTGACCCAGTTGTGACTATCTGTAAGTGGCCAAATCGTGACTATAAGTCAGTAACCAAGTCGTTACAAACAGTCGAGTCAATAAGTCAGTTGTCATATTGTGACCATATGTCAGTGACCATACTGTGACCGAACGTCAATGACGAGGCATTGACAGTCCTGATAACCGAGCGGTTCTTGAGCGTTTTCATCCAACCAATCGGTCAGGCGTACTGGCTTAGGACAAGATGTTGGAATGGTCGGTATGTGTCCCATCGACAGACTTTTCAATAAGCTGAAATTGCTCATCACTCATTGAGACATAACTCGTTCTATACATCAACATAGCCGCTGAACTTGTCGGCTCTCTACCTGACGTGGACAGCCTCTCTAGCTCAGGCACAACGAGTCTCTTTAGAGGTATACTTACAATCTGTATTTGGTAAACTATCGTTGATAGCCACCAAAGCAATAGTTAAAGCAGAATGTCACTGACCAGGTCCGGCATTGTCCCGGTGTCACAGGCCAAAACATACTCCCCGCAAAGATTAAACCCGGGGTTCAAGTGTCTGTTTTACACCCCGCGTATATTCTGAGCTAGCTCATTTTACACCCCGGGGTAAAATGTGGGCTCGGTCACTTTATACCCCCCAGGTGCAGATTATATCCCCCGCAGCCAGAGACAAAATATTCAAAGGAAAGTTGTTTCTGTCTAACACGCTGATGAAACTATACTTATTCACTTGAGTGTGTAATTTCAATTGCTATAATGCACTTGTAATCTCAATAGCAGCTTGCTTAATAGTCTTATTATTACAACAGGTATGCTCGTACGACGAGCGAGTTACCTGCCCAATTGAAGTCAGCATCGCCACATGGCCCGTCTATGACAACGTTGGAAATATGAAACGTGCCCAGTATCTAACTTCATTGTATTGTATTTAAAACTCAATGTTAGCCTTAAATATACCCCGGGGTATATACGAGTATGGGCTACTTCACACCCCAGGGTATACATCCGAGTTTTGGGGGTGGGGATTTACCTGGCCTGCTACATCGGAGCCGTACATCTCTAATTACCGCCGCCTCAATGAATATGTGGTATCCGCGATGATTATCATTAGCAGAACAATAACATACAGAAACTATGCTTATGGACTCCACGGCTTTTTTAAAATGTTTTGCAGCGATGCTTTGACGAGCCACGTGTCACCTTGCACGTGCCCTACTAAGCCGAAGGGTCTCGGCTCCTAATTTTAGGGTTCATAGCCACTAGATACAAATACGTTTAATCATCGGTCGTCCCTGATATAAGAGGACCAGGGCGGAGGTTGGTCCACATAAATGAAAATAAATTTCGACCTTTGGAGTTGTTTAGATATAATACCACAGTCAATTCATTGGCGCACATGTGTTTATTAACTCGGCACCACGCACCGCCTTATAAACTCCGCACCACGCACTGCCTTATAAACTCGGCACCACGCACTGCCTTATAAACTCGGCACCACGCACCGCCTTATTAACTCCGCACCACGCACCGCCTTATAAACTCCGCACCACGCACGCCTTATTAAACGCCGCACCACGCACACGCCTTATTAACCGCACCACGCACCGCCTTATAAACTCCGCACCACGCACCGCCTTATAAACTCCGCACCACGCACTGCCTTATAAACTCGGCACCACGCACCGCCTTATTAACTCCGCACCACGCACCGCCTTATTAACTCCGCACCACGCACCGCCTTATTAACGCCGCACCACGCACCGCCTTATTAACTCCGCACCACGCACCGCCTTATTAACTCCGCACCACGCACCGCCTTATTAACTCCGCACCACGCACCGCCTTATTAACTCCGCACCACGCACCGCCTTAATCCCTTGGATTAAATTTACAACGGCGTATTGGAGCTGATAGGGAGTTAGTAAAACTTAAGCGTAGCGACTGAAGTGCACTTCGCGCGGAGAAGAGTTTTCAATGGTTATTGCCATTTTGCATGCGTTTTCCTCGTCTCACTCGCCAACCGAGCCTCCGAGCCGCGACATCTGGCGGGCACAGTAGTGAACCCCTAAAGCAGAGGAGCACAGCTCCTTATACAACGAGTCATTTTCATTACCTCTATGCCCGATGGGACTGACTTAGCGTGAATAGGTCGATATTATCCACCTGAGGAATATTGCTGGGTCAATACGTGGGTACTCAGTGCGTGAACTTCTTCACGCAATGCGTGAGATGTTAGCATGACAAGAAAGTGCGTGAGTCAGAGCGCATCACGCACCATTAGGCATAGGAGGTGGTTAGGCAAACGTCGGGCTTTGGGGGAGAGGGAACTCTAGTATATCCGGAGTTCAGCGAAACGCACCCCTTGACACACGTAGCCGTCATGCCTCGGTGACTGTTGAACGTACGACGACGCACATAGCGATACAGTAGAGCGTTTTATGTAGCTACACCAGGAGATGGAAACTAAGTTGGATTATATTTTGATCGATTACTGAAAGATAACCACGAAGGTCAAGTTGCATGTTGATAAAGCAGAAGACGAGAATGTAAATAAAAATGATAAGTTTCACAGTATTTATTGCACGGTCTGAATCATACAGGAGCTCAGTCAATAGTTGGTCCCATCCTGATGAATTGGTTCGCGTTTCATGGAAGGACGGAGTATAGTAATCATACTCGAGTGAAAAAAATGTGAATTCTTTATACCTCTATATCAATACTACTTTGTAAATAGATAAACATACCAGATAAACAGATCAATTTGATGTCCGTGGAAGTCTCATGCAGATGAACATTCGTGTAATGCTGCCTAGAGAAAGGTATGATTCAAATGCCAAATTGTATTAGACTAGTAGAATAATTGTACATTCATGATCATTGAGATATACAAACGAACACCTACAGGGTGCACCTGGCGTCTGCTTTGGTATACATCATATGCACTCATAATATGGCACCCGAGCTGCTGTACATTTAATCACATTTAAAAAGGCAACATTGTACATTAATGGTTAGCTCTATGGCCCTACAATATTTACATACATGTACAAAAACTACAAATTTAAACATCATTTAAGACAACTACCTTCAATTAAATGTAATAGTGTGCAAATTCAGTTCTTCAGTTGCATATTCTTTGATTGGCCCTATGAGGGTGGTCGAGTTTCTGTCCTGAACCCGCGTCTACAGAGCGAGGTGTAATAGAACAGTTTCTAAACAACAGCCCCTCCTGAGATATACTTCTACACTAGGACATCACCCAGAACAACCATTTTATCACTTCGTAAGTATTAAGGCATTTAATGGGGATCTATGAAATGAAACCGATCCACACAAGGCAAGCTGATAGGTATCCCTAATCCGAGCCAGGATGAGGGTCTACCGGGCAGAGCAGTTACAGAGGCAGCTACCTCAGAGATAAATTGTCCCTAATCAACAAAATATGGCAACACAATAGCTTTCACTGATACCCTCATATCAGAGACTTTGAAAATGTCACAGTTATTGTAAGTTCAACACCATTATACAAGACATGTCGACTGGACAACTCACAAGATAAATCCAAAAGAAATCACAAGAGCTTCTCAGGACGCATCACCTCGCCAACACATAGATGTTTAAGACAATCATTATAAGCAAAACGAAAATATCATTGCACATCCCAGGCAATTGCCAAGGTGAAATTGATAGGAATGGGAAAAAGCAGCGACAGTGAATTACTAGTCCATACATTAGCCACATCGGTTCAGTAGGGGTCGCTATCCGCACACTAATCGCCGCCGCAATAGCCAGCCATCACTGCCATGATTGCATTGTAGATCAACATCTCCGCTAAAGTTGTTTTCTAATGACAGTTTGTACTTTTCACCAGATACATAATTTAGCTACTAAAGTTACTGCTGCTGTGAGCCTTGGTAACGGACACCTCCAGGACGGAAAGGATTCTTGCTACTACGATGAAGCATGCTGTATATGTCAGCTGAGGAGGCGAACTGGGGGCGGTTTTGTCTGGGAAGAGCCAGATCAGAAGTGACAACAGGTGTAGAGGGGGACGGGGGAGGAAGCGGGTGAGACTGCGGGTGTCTGGGGTGATAGAGCGGAGGGTGGATGTAGTCCGGAGGACGATTCACTTGGCGTTGATCTATATAGCTATCTGGTTGGATTGTAGCCGACATGGGCCTGGCAGACTGCTCCGACAAGGGATGCTTTGATCTGTACACGACAGAGACAGTTGTCAAGTCATCCTGGGTGTCTTCGACGTCCTTGAGTGAGCTGGTGACAGGTGCGTACGGCTGTTGGGTTGATGAAGTCACGTGGTTGGGAGCGATGCTGGAACGCTTCATTTGATTGAGTCGCTGGAGAATGTCTTTGGTCTGGCCCGGCTTGATGTATAAGCATTCCGTGTCGTTAATGGCCTGGGCTGGTTGTGCGTTGGAGTGTGGATGAGAGATTGGATTGTGCGTGGAGTAGTTCGTGGCGATGTGCGTGTCCGTCATACAGTCTTCTGGGCGTGGCAACTGATCTACCACGTGATTGGCTGACTGAACATGACGTGATGTACTGCCGTAGTTTACATCAGTTGATACACTATCAGGAGAATGATCAGCAGAAGAAGCTTTATTGGAAGCATCCACGGATGCTATTTTTTTATGCAAGCCAGTAGATGGCATTGTGTATAACAAGTGGTTATGTTTGAAGGAATAACATCCCCCCGTGGCTTTCTCCACGTCACCTCCTCGTAGATACGGAGACATGTCAGATGACCGCATGTCAGTCACGGCCAGGGGGTCACCTCGATACACGAAATCTTCCGGGGCTATGTCCATAATAGGGTCAGCGAAGCGCACCCGCCGCCCTCTGGGCTGCTTAGGAGAATCCCTATTGTTCAATTTTGTCGAAATAATAGAGCGATATTTTCGAAAGGTGTTTGGTCTGTCTGTTGCTTCTGACACAGGTGGAAGTTTTCTTTTATCTAATGACAAGCTGTCTTTCGCTTTAAGGGGGTCCGATGAGATAGGCAGACGATTGTTAGATGTGACACTTGCTACGTCTTCACTGTTATTGCCATCTATTCTATAGTTCTCATCAATCGTCAACAGGCGGAGCTGTTTTTCCAGGGAACTCTCTTGCTTCTCATGCACAACCCCGTTTGGCTGCCTATATCCTTTTAAAGATTTGTTCATTTCCCGAAAACTCGGTATCTTAGAGCTGCTTAGATAGTTATGTCTTCGGTTGCTGGATCCAGGGGCGCCTTTCCCTGGCTGTTCGTAGCCGCATATATCATGGGGTGATATTTTTTTCAAAACCCTAATTTTTGTGGATTCAGTTTGATCCAAGTGAGTAACTCCCCGATCTTCTTTAATCTCAGGTAGCCGAGTGACGTAGTTGTCGGGGATGGAGTTGGATTCGGTGGAGCTGACGTCACTACCGCATGCTCCACCTGGCGAGTCGTAGCCGTCATCATCCTCAACGTCAGCCACCATACGTCGCGGAATAACACCTGTAGAACCTGCAGGTGTCACATGCCGCAGCACCTGCGAGGCCCCTCCATTTTGGAACAATACTTCTGGGTTTGAGCGAGTGAGAATGTGACTTTGTTCACTTGGTGCTAACCACAGTGAGCCGTTGGTGAAGGCTTCTTGCTGAGATCCATGTCGGTCTAGATCGTGACCTATGTCTGAACTTAATCCCGTGTCGTCACTTCCGTCGTGAGAGTCACACGAATGAGCGCTGCCTGGAACGGGACTGACCACAGACTGGTCTCCCGGATACAGGTGCATCTTAAATCCCGCTGAATTTTTATCCATTAGGTCGACACCACTGGAACCCTTGCTGTATCCGGGAGCACGTGTAAGCTCCATCCGGTGAATGACGGTATCCTGAGACGAGAAACTCCGGTCACTATCCGCCTCCGATACCGATAAACTTAGCAGCCGTGGGTGTCCCGTTTTGACATCCGTATTTCCGGATCTAAATTCTGGTGGAGGAGTGATTATGACAGGTTCCGGATCCCGATTTCCCTCTTGTTTGTCTTGGTGAGGATCTGTGCTCCAGATAGTGTCGTGGAGGGTGATGTTGGAGGTGGTGAGGGCCACTGATGGGCACGGTCCTCCCGTTCGTTGCCCTCCGTATGTGTAGTCGATGTCTGCTGGCTGGACGTTCACCTCGCCCGAGCTGGTCATAGCTAGTGAAACAATTCACGCGAGCTGAACAGGTGTTTCTGGTGACGAAGTGCTATCGTCAGAGCCCGAAAGCTCGTGCGCCAACTGGCCTCGCCAGCTGCAGTAGCCGATAAATAATCGATGTACGATGTACAATGGGAACGGTGTTGATCCAGGCGAGGACGATACGCTCTCGCACCTCGTGATCTTCAGATGTAATACAAAATCAATCCACGTTCCACTGCGAACCGATTCACTTACAGCAGGTAGGCGTTGGAAAACTTTGACCCCGCTTGGCGCTGACGATAGCTCGGAGATAGCAGTCCGTTTTTTTCAAAAAAGCTGCGAATGTATCTTCCTGAAACTGTACAAGTGGAAGTCACTTGTTGTGCGTCGCAAAGTTCAGCTCGTCAGGGTGTGAGAATATCTAAGGCGTCGTAGGTGTCACAAACGCGTGACGCGTCGGGTGTTGTCCTAACGCCGCTCCAAGGAGGACACCTAACTGGAACAGAGAGAAGATGTCAATAACCATACGTGGTAGCTTATAGTGTCGAGATCCTATGGCAATTCCTTCAGACTTGTGTTGTAAACACGACATTCAAGGTCACTGGCTAGAATAGTGGTATTTTTATCGATGATAAATGAGGCCCCCTTACTCCGCCATACCCTCACCACCCCCCCCCCCCCCTGATCACACGACGGCTGATGGCTTTTTTTAAACATTTAATTGAACCATTGAGAGATGATTAGACTTACCACGCGACAAGGCGAAAGGTCAATGGTAAATTGTACATCAAACCTTATAAGTAGCTGTTTTTCAACAAGACCTCATACTTACCCTCATGACATGCACTACATCATCAAGGTGACAACAACATTCACCTGAACTGTCCGACCAATATAGACCAAGGTTCATAGCAGACTCACAAACAAGGGGGAGCTGTCTGGACCTCGCGTGTCACGTGGAACGACAAGCTACTGAACGCTTAACCCTAGTGCTAACTTATTGAATGATCACATACTAAAGAATATGATTATAATCAACCATTGTGACTTATACACAGACGAGATTCATCCATTCAACCTTAGTCATTATCAGGGATATCAGCGAGAAGCTAGGCGAGACCTCGAAGTCTTTCAGTCCACGACAGATATACATGTACAGGCGATGGGGGGTGGGGTCGAGGAATGCATGGAGATGGCCTACGCTTCGGGGGAGGTGTATACACAGGTAGATGGCATGAGGTGCGGTCCTGTTGTTGTAACGAAGTGTGTAATAGCACAGCGGGTGACTAGAATAACGGTCAACCTGACACCTGACACTTGCCCGTCACCGGTGCTTCTCATCACCACCCGGACACCTGTGATTCTCAGCACCACCCGGACACCTGTGATTCTCAGCACCAAATGAAGATGTCCACTCACGGTACGCACGATAACTTGGCTGCGAAATTCTATTCTCTCCGCGTAGATTGGTAAATATTGCACTATTAAGGTATTGTCAAGTTTCATAAATTTGTTCGACAGACTTCACAAAGATTCAGCCTACTCAATGGCGCGGACCAGGCTATCTCTTACACTGCCATATAAGATTCACACTGCTATCGCTAACAACATTAACGTTCAAAACCCATGACCATGACAGACGGCCATCCGCTTACGCGTTGCGTCGTGCGCAATATCTTTCCCATTGGACCAATTATGGCGCTTAAGTTATCCTTTGTTTAAATAATAGACCCAATAACAGGAAAACATTTTGTGTGACACAACCACAGCAGGACAATTGTCATATATATAAAACTTCAGGGAAGCCCGATTCAACTCAAAAATTTCGAATATAACTATTGAAGGAGCTCAATTAAGCGGCTATATTAAATACCTTGTGAGATTTTCCCTCTTTTCTTGTCGAATCCCGAAATAATGGTGGCGTAAATGAAAGGAGAAGAGCGTTACTTTCTCCCGCGGCAGTCGATAGTGAATCACCTTGCGACTCGCAATGACTCCTCCTCGTGTGGTGCTTGCGTGGTCGGGTCAAGGTGTTCCATGGAATGTCAACTATGTGAGCGCTTAGTTAAGACTTGACGTTCCGCCGGGGGACGAGTGTCTTGTATATCAGCTTGGAACGCTTCCAAATGGGACTTGTCCCCAACCCCGCCCCACTTGCGCGTCATCACCTCTGACCTTACCTCTCATTATCTCGCCACTCAAGCGAATCTCGTTGACAGTGAGGATTTATATCAGTTTATATCAACTAGTAGCAATTGGTCGTTAAATTACTGAGTGTTTTTCCGAAGACAAGAACACGCTCCCTGGAAATGACATGGCACCGAGCCAGAAGTCGCAAACCTGTGCTTAGTTTAAAAGGGAAAAAACTACATTCCGCTTGGGCTGTCAAAGTAGATGTCCCGATGTAGAGATATAGCCTATTAATCACTCTAAGTCAGTGGGGGTGGGGAGGGGGGGGGGGGGGGGGAGGGGGATGGCTGTCGAGGTGATCAGTGACAATGAGACGAAAGAGAACGCGAACGCCGCCGAGCGGCCACCATTAAAAACGTCATGACGAGAATGGAATGACTCCGGAGAGACCACAAACTGTTAGGCGACACCGGTCGCGTGTCTGGAATGTAGACCATACCCAGTGACGTCACATGGCTCTGAGTCAAAGGTCGACCTCATCAGAGAGTCGTAAAACGTGACATCCGACGCCAGGTGCTGGTTGACTGATATTGCGCTCTACGGGCAGGTAACCACCGGTCTCAACCAGGAAATTAAACAGGCGTGATGAATGGGCAGGTTCAATTCCAGTTATAGCGATTGTTCACGGCGATATTTCCTCGAATATCAGAGGAAGTAATGAGTAAGGTTTTACCAAAAGTTGTCAATCAAAGAAATATAGTGTTGAGGGTTAAATACAAGGAAGAAAGTATAATGCGAGAGCGGAAACACATGCCAATAGTTAGCGTGTAATTAACAGCAAATCATCTGCATACCGAGATACTTTACACACTACCTATCACATAGGCACACGCATCTTACAATGTTCTTCTCACAGACGCAGAAATTCATTTTGTTAAATCACAATGAAGGGTGAGAAATTAGCGACCCGATTGCGGTGAACCAATCAGCCGAATCGAGGCCTCCCCATAGAAACAACAGACTTCTGGACGGGAGGCCAATCCACGAGAGTGAGAGAGTGTGTGTGTGAGAGAGAGAGAGAGAGATGGAGAGAGAGAAAAGGGAGAAGAGAGAGAGAGAGAGTGTGTGAGAGAGAGAAGAGAGAGAAGAGAGAGTGAGAGAGTGTGAGAGAGAGAGGAGAGAGAGAAGAGAGATAGAGAGAAGAGAGAGAGAGAGAGAGAGAGAAGAGAGAGAGAAGAGAGGGAGAAGAGAGAGATGAGAGAGAGAAGAGAGAGAGAAGAGAGAGATGAGAGAGAGAGAAGAGAGAGAAGAGAGAGAGAGAGAGAGAGAGAGAGAGAGAATTGGCGATTGATATCTACAATCAACCCGTACATATTGGTTACCAAGCCAACCAAACCAGGCATGATAAGGACTTGCGTTGTTGCGACACGATCAACAATGCCTACAATTACACGAAACCTCAGTTAGACTTCCAACAAATTACGTCTCGGGCCCGGTTGGCCGACCTTGTTGTCGGTGTTATCGCCAGCCTACATACTAACAGCAATGTACGAGGCCGCTTTTGGTAACATGCCCGATAACGTATGGTGTACACATCTTGATGAGAGGCCAGTTTTATTGATAATGTAACACCTGACACGACCTCGTATCCATTGTTCGCCTGATCTGTATGTATTAATCATACCTTTGATTACAACAGGTATGTGACTTACCTTGATAACGTGACGAGGTTAAGCTGACTCTTAACAAAGTTGATCTAGGATTGAGCTATCCACGTCCGTAAACATCTCGACTAAATGGTTTGTGATGCTTACGATTTCATAATGGCCGCATTAAGGCGCCACCGATACGGACTCACCTGCTTCTAAAGGTGCTGCCTGTCTCCCGCTGTAACCAAGGAGCTGTACAATATTGACGAGTGGGTGGAGCTTACGAGATTCATCACTGGGTGTGTCTCGCTGATGGGGTAGGGGCAAGGATTGAGGGGAAATTAATGCGACGAGGGGCGTTGACGAGGCTAGGAGTACGAGAGAAGCTGGGTAGATACGTGCCGAGTCAATACGGTTGACGGGCTTATTCATTCTTTGTCCCCAGGTGGGCTTCCCGGGCGGCGGCGGGCGGCGGCGGGCGTATTGTCTCTCCCCCGCACCGTGCTTACCACGCCTTTGTTAACATTGAATTCATCCTTATATGAAGAGCAATATTTCCACAAATAGATAGCTGCCCGTAAAACAGTAAAGGCCATCGCATGATGAAATTGTTAATGTAAAGTGAGGTGATAATTCTCGGCATCGACATGACACGCACCAGAGAAGGTCACGGGAGGCGTTACCCTGGTCACCAAAATAACCACTCCAATATGGACGATGCCCCGGCTCATTCTCCACGTCAGTTCAATTGTAATCTTTTCCTTTGAAATCTTTGTAAGTTTAATACTGTTGATATTGATGTTGAAAGGGCCAGCTCATGTTGAAGGATAGCCATGTCTACTTTCTTATCATTAATGATCAGATAGAAAGTCTGATAGACGTTTAAACATCTGTCTAATTCCACTCAAATTCACATATCAAATACCGACTCTGGCAACGCAGCGGTCATAGACCCACAAGCCATCAACAATGACTGGCGCAATAGTGATCGTCTGGATGGTCTTTTCAGCGCAGACTCTGGCACGTACGTATTCGTCTGTCCGTCCGTCTGACTGTCTATCTGTCTGTCCTTCTGTCTGTCTGTCTGAAAGCCCGTCTGTCTGTCTGTCTGTCTGTCCATCTTCTTTATTTGTTGGTAAATCTTAATTAGAAATTCAAACAACAGATGCTTCTGATTAAAGAGTTTTAGTTATTATCTATATGACTCGTAACCCAGATATATCATTCTCTGCTAGAATCAACCCCTTCAAGTCAGACAATAAAACTGCAATTCGAATGAGATTGCAATCAAAACTAATTAACACATTTATCATTATGATCACCTTCGGCTAGGGTAATTGTTTTGTAGGACATTTAATTTTGTACTTAAAGTAAAGTTTGCTGTAGAGACACCACCAGGGCGATAGCACGACCGTAGCAGTTGTACAGTAAGCAAGTCATTTGGAAGCACAGGCGCGTGAGTTCGAACATCATGATTTGTTTTCTACCTCACATTATGATATATAATGGTGAGGTAGGGAAATCATGATGTCCGAACTCACACGCTCGTGTTTGGAAGGGTCAAACGGGGAAGTGTCTCGAAGCATGGAGACACCAACAGAAAGCTGCTTCAATGATTTCCTGGTACCTTCGTCTACATATAGAACGCGACATGGTGGCGGCGGTGGTGGTTAAGTGGGCTGGGAGGGGGTGGGGTATAGGTGTACGTGTTTGGGTGTGTGTGGGATGGGGGGGGGGGTGGGGATCTACAGCTGTAAACAAACCCGCTTAGTAGCATACGATTTAGGGATGAAACTAAAACTGCCAACTGCGTTAAAGACCTAACTTCAGTAGAGAGCTTAATAAAACTTGGCAATCTTACTTCCGCTGCGTGTAACTGGGTCGTAAGGTCATTAAAATATCATTGGAATTTACCTGGCCTCGCATGGCAAGGATGGCCCTTCACCTGCTTCACCTATTGAACTCCCTGATTGCCATATTCTCACCATCTCCAGGTAACTTCTGATCATCAACCTGTAGGTCTCGATTGGGGTTCCTTTTGCTACGTCTAACTTGAGTGAAGTTAATCGCAGAGCACGAGGCGTACCGGTCATTCGATAGACGTGTTAGTCAGCGTTACGTGACTGCAAGACGTGGGTAAAGTCGGGTGTTGCTGCTTTGCGCCGGGATAGCTTGATTAATGTTTAAACACGAAAGTCACGTTCCGTAACTCAGCGCGGCCACCAGCTATATATAACACTGTTTGGTGTTGTTTTTCTGAGGCTCTAACTTGACCATCGCTCACTCTGTATTTGTCGTTACAGAAGCACCTGACATCGAGCTACGCGGAGCATGGTTGGCCACTGTGGCCAACATCGACTGGCCTTCCGAGCCCGGACTACCTACCATCGACCAACGCGATCAACTACTGAACTATGTCAACCTGCTCTCAGACCTTAACTTCAATGCAATCTTCTTTCAGGTTTAACCTTTGATGTTGTATCAAGCTTAACGTACAGCAGCCTTTTTTCCTACTCATTTTACTGCGGGGCGAGGTGAAAGAACTTATGGCTAGCTTATGCAGTTAATATGCAAATGAGTGAAACACGTCCGTCGCTACCATAAAATCAACAAAAGCACATGGGACTATTGACCCATCGCGTCGGGGAGATGCCCCTTGAGTCTTCTGATTGGTCGAGATGACCACGCCCCGAAGTTATCATAAAATTCAATGTGATTTTAAGAGACGTTATGACAATGGGTCGAGATGACCACGCCCCGAAGTTATCAGAAAATTCAATGTGATTTTAAGAGACGTTATGACAAAGCGCCACGCTGCTCACAGGTGGCGTCTTCACATATTTGATCCGGCGGGGGTGCGAGTGAGCCCTCTTGGTATAGCTATAAGCTCTTTAGCGAGATGACGCTGTCAAGTGTGAAGTATTCAGTAATCATAAGGTGGTAGCTTGTAATCATAATGTTACTAATGCTTTAACCATTATGATATGCTATACCCTTTCTTTATTCTTAAACACTGGCGCCGATCCACTTTCTACATATATAAAAAGTGGCTCGGCTCTCGGAAGCGGCTCGGTGCCCGGACGCTTGGCATCGGTAATAATGTAAAAGTACCAAGGCTCAGGTCTCCTGAAGGAAGCGAGGGGTGGGTGGGGGGGGGGCGGTATTCCTTGATATGTCGCTGACCTTTCTGACATTTCTGCATTAAAGATCTGATAAGATCACTGAAACAAGGGTTGGGTGGGAAACTGCTCCTGAATAGTCGGTGGTCATGATATGAATCACCATGGAAATATGTGTATGTATTATTTTCATTTCATTTACAATCTACTCGATTTCTTGTTAGATTCGGCCGGTGGGTGATGCATTCTACGACTCGCCCCTCGAGCCCTGGAGCAAGTATCTTACAGGAGCACAAGGCCTCCCTCCCTCTCCCATCTGGGACCCGCTTGAGTTCACCGTCCAGCAAGCTCATGCGAAAGGCATGGAGGTGCACGCTTGGCTCAACCCTTACAGGGCTAACATGGCTCCAAACTGGGACGGGCTCGATGATTCGCACATGGCCGTGAGGATGCGGCAGTACGCGTATCCCTATGGACAGTACCTGTGGATGGACCCTGGGGCCGAGGCAGTGGTGGGTCACTTGCTAGATGTCGCTGATGATGTCCTCACCAGGTAAGACATCCAGGTGTCTGTTCACGGAAGTTACCTCTCATTCTATGTTATTGGTGTCATCAATCTTGGATAGAGAGATCAGTAGCCAATAACTTTGTTCGAATATAAGCCTGGTAATATGGTTCGAATATAAGCCTGGTAATATGGTTATAATATAAGCCTGGTAATATGGTTCGAATATAAGCCTGGTAATATGGTTCGAATATAAGCCTGGTATGGTTCGAATATAAGCCTGGTAATATGGTTCGAATATAAGCCTGGTAATATGGTTCGAATATAAGCCTGGTAATATGGTTCGAATATAAGCCTGGTAATATGGTTCGAATATAAGCCTGGTAATATGGTTCGAATATAAGCCTGGTAATATGGTTCGAATGTAAGCCTGGTAATATGGTTCGAATATAAGCCTGGTAATATGGTTCGAATATAAGCCTGGTAATATGGTTCGATATTTCATGATGGTTCAAATGTTCAGCCAAACGATCATTATTTTTACCCAGTTTGACCCCTCCCCCAACCCCACCCCGAAAAGTGTGGACCAATGTGACCATTCACAAAGAAAGGAAATACTTGTGGTCCTTCCCAGAAACTAATCGTCGATATCTTAACGCGTTTCACAATCGTTTCATTTGCGACATTCTTAGCTTCATAGGCACTTTATTCAACTTTAATCCTGTACTTAAGTATCATTTTTTTCACTCTTTTTGGCCTCTTTGAACAAAACTCTTTGTTGCTAAGTGTCTATGGCAGTATAAAGCGGTCATGTTAGCACAGAGACTGTTTAGCCGGGATACCCACCAGGTGTAGTTGTGACAACCTTACTGGTTACTCGGGATGAGCAAGTTTAATAGTGGTCCCATGTCTCAATGGAGATTCACCCGACCCGATGGCTTAATGCCTTTCCCCATATCATCCGCGTGACATGCGATAACAAACTTATAGCGATGGCACCTACACGCGATAATCAAGCGCACGACCCTGTCTCCTAATATTGATGATTAGCATGAACCTATGTTATGTAAGGTATCTGTCTGGGACCTGTAAATATTACAGATATTCGCTTAATCCCCCATTCGGCCTCCGCTACCTATGTTGATGAGTTCATCTAAAGGAGATTTTTCCTTCTTCGACGCCAATGATTTTGAGACGGATTTTAGTGTTTCTGGTGTGTTTGTTGCTCCCTTGGATCCATCCACAGATACCAGATACAAAATGGGAAGTAGGAGGTGCTTTTTGTGCTGGTCGTTTCGGCAACAGACAAATTTAAAGAATTATTAAAGAACAGGGTGCCAAGAAACACTAGAAGATCGAAATGTTGGGCTGTGAGTGTATACAAAGACTGGCGGCATTGGAGGCACACCCAGCCGGAAACTACGAGGGACCCTAATGGACCTGTTCCCGAATTTGGGCAGGGTTTGTTCCAGCAACTAGACCACTGGCTTGACTGTCTGTTTATTTGATTGGAATATGCTCCGATAGTATGTTGTGTGAGACTTGTAGAATATTAGAGTAGTATAGAGAGTGGCGGTACGAGCGCAGTTTCCAAATGGACGCACATACAGAAAATGAGCCAGCCTGCGGTACGAGCGCACTTCCACTTCCTATATTACAGTGTCAGCCAGCCCTTCCAGCCGATCTTCTCCAGGGCCACTAAAGAGGGCGACAGCAATGTCAACAATCTACACCAGGATCCTGCGGAATAAGCTCTTCAAACGACTCACGCGCTCCAAAAGGTCCTCATACTTTGATTCCAAATCCCTCACCTCAATCTCAAGGTCCACCTTCTCCTCCGTTAAATAATCCACATCTACCCGCAGCTCGGCCACCTCATTTTGATTGGTGCTCATTCTATACCTGAGACCTCATCTATTTAACAGATTGACGCGTGCCCATAGGTCAGAGTGTCTTCGCCACCCGGAGCTATCCACCGCTTTGAGTCAAAGGGGGAGAGAGACACCTTGTTGACGTGGAGCCCATAAATTTTTATGGCAGTCACTCCTGAGCATGTTCATTCCGTGGCGAAACTGCTTATTGGCGAATAGTGACTCCACGTACTGAGCGTGCCGTAGATGCTTCTTGACCACCACCTTCTTCACACCTTTTGCTTTTTTGATCTCACCTTTGACATCAAGCTTTTTTAGGGTGCAGACCAACATCTCCTTGATGGGCACCCCAGCGCACTCATCCTTCATCAGAACCTTCTGTTCCCATTGTACATGGGATGATAGGGTGTCAAAGAGATGTCCATCTTCCTTCATGTCAGCATACTCAGGCTTGATGCGAATCCGTATCCAACAAGCCAAGGTTCATGGTATTGTAATAAAACTCATCTCCCCAGGTGCTTGGAACCTCAAGTATACACATACCCATATACACCGGGCGGTTCAGTACGGTGAGTCTTGTGCATGTGCAGAGCGGCCTGGTGCATCAAACACTTGATGACGTCTTAGGCTTTGAGCCTGTGCATTCTTTGGTCTACCTTTGAGCGAACAATCTTAACGTCAACCCGCCTCCAGAGGTTCTCCATAGTCTTACCGAACACAGAGTTATTCATCAGCTTATACAGGTCCTTCTCAAAGTCGTTGGTGGCCACCTTACGCAGATCTGTATTCATACGAATGTAACTGTAAGGCTCCATCCAGGGACTCTGATCAAAGACAAGTGCACGATGAATCTTGGTAAGTCTCATCCCCAAAGACAGATACAGCTTGAGGTTCCTGTAGTGCACCACATACTTCTCCTTATTCCGCAGGTTTGGCACCAGCTTTTCAACCTCACCCAATGTGCCACCCAACTCGCCCAGGAGGTTCTTCTGATAGTCCGACAATCAGTCTTTCACTACAAGAAGCCGCTCCGGAGCCAGCGGGTAGTCGTTGTGCTCGTCATGAAGTGCAGTAGGATACTCAAAGTCAACCTCAAGTATGCATCCAGTCTCGGCATCATCTGGGTGGTCCTGTATCTGTAGATCCTCCGGCCTAGCCACCCACTCAATGCCCGCAGTTGGCAAAGGATGACCCATGGCCCACCCATACAAATTGTTAGCAGGTACTGGATGTAGCTCGTTGGTTTATCCTGGTCAAAGTCATCCACGAGCGGGTTATTGGCCTTAGCGTGGCGGCACAACACCATGCTTATACCACCGCGTAGACCTTTCTCAATGAACAGGTGCTTGTCATAGTCGGTGAGTAGACAAACCGGGGCTGGTATAGTAGTGGGCCGGATCCAACCCGTACTGCTTAAGACAGGTCTTGCGGAACACCTCAAACACATCTGCCAAGAGCAGTACATCTGCCGGCAGGTACAGGTCATGGTAGTCACCCATGTTCTTACATCTAAACACGCTCCAGACCTTCTGTGCATGGGCATAGTCTACAGCAGATATACCCTCCTCAGAGAGCTTACTGTAGAACTCCTGGATTGGTGGCAGAGGTGAATCAAACTTATCCCAGCTGTCCAAGAACTCATAGGGGAAGACTCCCTTGTGCAACATCAACTGCCGCTTCATCTGGTCTGGATCATATTCCGCCGTCACAGCAAAGGCATCTGGGTTGTTAGCAGACACCAGCTTATTAAGCGAGGCCAGGAGGAACTGTGCGCTGTCAATGAAGCGCAACTGTCCAAGCGACAGGGAGATATACTTCTCCATGTTGTTGGGGATACAGTTGATGTTCCCCTCCACTTTGCTTATACCCTGCATCAAGAGATGGGAGTCATAGCCCCGCATGTTATGGAACACCGCAGGGATGGGTGTTGTCTTGGGACTCAGCCGAAGTTTCAGATTACACACGTTATGGGCCGGCCCTCTGTACAAGGCTGTTATATGGCAGTGATCGCGGACAGAGTCACGGCCCAGTTTTTTCTTGCACACGTGACAGTGGGTTGCAGCCTTATGTGCCCTTCTATCCTCCTGAGTCATCCGCATAGGGACAGGCTTTGACAGAACTTCTTTGATCTTCCTGCTGCAGAGCCTGTAAGAACTTCTCCACAGCATCGCTTCCTCTGTAAAGCACGGGAGGTTCGGTCTTACTGTCACACCGAACAACCACATAGCCGTTGCCACAACCTTGGTGCTCCTGCGTTCTCAGCGTGTTGCTCTTACCAGGATCAAGCGCAGGACGCGGAAGCTTCACGCTGAGCGCCTCAAAGTCAGCATAGATGGCATAGGGTGCAGCAAGCTGTTTCTGCCAGTTCTGGAAGGATAATATATTCTTCCCTTCCTCAGGCATATCCACTCGCACAGCAGTTTGCCCTATCCCCATGCACTCAGGCTTGTGCGCCAGGAGCAGACCTTGTGTGGTATATCCATCCAGACATAGTTCACAGAAGAACTTGCGGTGCTCGTGATTACTTTGGTCATACAGCAAGCGGTTCAGGTCTTTGATTTGCGTGTAATGAAACATCCCATCCTTCTCAATCAGCATGAGGTTTATATGGGTACCAGAGTGCTTGCTGATGCGGTGTACGATAGTGGTCTTTCCATCCCAGCCAAAAACGTTCAAGGCTAGGTTAGCATGCTTTTCTATCTTCTCAACATGCGACTCCGGTGTAGGATATCCTACACCTGCACCCTCCAACAGATCCAAAATATTGAATTTTGATGGTCGCTGTGGGTCCTTAGCAACCGGGTGCAGAGCGGCTACAAGTCGTCCCAGTTCTTTACATTTATGATGGCCTGCTTAGCGGCCAGCGCAGCCAGCAGTCGCAGGTAAGTGCATCAACGGTTGGTAGTTGGCAATATCAATCCACAGAGTTGTGACCGCCTCAAACTCCCACTTCTGCGACAGCTCTTGGATATTAACAGCACTCTGGTCCAGCGCAACGTCCAAGTCTTCTGATGAGAGAACCACCTGCTGCTTATTACGCAACACAGGCTCAACATACTCAGTGCTGTCATCATCGGCGTGCTTGGAGTCTTACCTTGAAGGCAAACTTACACTTGATTCCACCTAGCTTTTCCAGCTCACCAGTCAAAACTTTATGCATCTTCGGACGCATGCCCTTAAAGAGCATCATAAGGTCTGAGCTAAGGGGGTGAGACTCATCACCCATCCACGCAAATAGTTTTTAACAGCCCACTTAGTCTTCTTGAAGGCAAGATGCGCTGTGGGGACTTGGTTGCGGGACTTGATCTGCGTGTGGCAGGGACTGGTCTGCGTGGGGCAGGGACTGGTCTGCACGGGGCAGGGGTGGGGACAAGGGTGCGTGCCACCCCAACCCTTAATCTAGCAAATATCTCCTTGTATGTACGGTCAAATTCAATACGCACTTGGAGTGCTTGGAGTGCAACCTTAGAGCGTGGATAAGGAGGTTTAAAACCGTGAATTGAAACATAATCGTTTTGGGCTTTACGTGCTTGTAATGTTAACTATACAAATCCATTAGTCTAAAAGGGAATTTTTTGATACACAAAAGACAAAGACTATAAAGCGAGCGGACTTTGACCTTGCTAGCAGCGCCTCAAGATTTCTATTTTTATACAGTGGGGAATCCCCGTTCAGTGGCGTCGGCTGGCGAGTCAGTGTCCCCAGCTATGGGCCATCGTAAAGCAATTTTTTGGCCTAGACTGTGGTTGACTTTATCGAACCCACAATCCATGCACAATCCTACCTTATTATTTTTTATAGCCTTCTGACAACCCGTACAAAGACGATTAACGACACCATGTTTTATCTTATATCTGTGTAATCCACAAAACTCTTGCTCTTGCGTACCGGGCCTGTTACAGAAGACTTTCTTCCCGAGTAATATCCATGGGCACTTATTGTCATATACTACCATTGTTATATCTATAGATCTCCTTTGTCTAATTAGTAATACCGTCTGGTGGCAAGTGTGTATCAGGCGGCACCACAAGCAGCTCCTCCTTTACAAAGCCACAGAACGGTCCATCCAACAAATAGTATAGTACAGGCTCACAAGATTTAGTGACAGAGCGTCCAATCCGGTAAAAATTGAGTGACCACACAGGGTCAGTGGCCTGACGCAGGTGGTCTTGCTCTACCTCACCAGGCTGGTAGAGGTAGCAAACGCCAAGACCAGAGGGAAGCTTTTGCTCTTTGACCCCCTGCGGGCGCCCTGGTACGACTGAAGAGGTCTTTTGTCCAACTCGTTTTGCCTTTATAGCATCTTTAGGGTTTTTTTCAGTCAAGCGGGTCACCTCATTATTTATCGCAGAGACAACAGCCTGTAGTCGAGAAACCCACTCGGTAGATCGTTTTCCAGTATCCTTTAACTCTACGGCATACTGGAGTCCAAAGAGCCGCTCAGCAAGGGTGCGGTTAAAGCATTCCACTATACCTTGGTCTCGATGGATATTCACACGGCCATGCCTGACTGATACTCCATGTTTTATTAGCAGCTGATTTACTGCTCCCATAAACTCCCGTCCGGGGTCGACCTGAAGTAGTTTAGGCCAATGTAGCGGTCCTCGCTTGCATATCCTCTTGAGTGCACCTGCGACCTCTCTAGCCTCTTTTGTAGCCAATGGTTCGGCCGCTTTGTAGCGCGAGACGACATCCACCACAGTTACGGCATACCTGTAAGTGCGGCGCTTCACAACGTCATGAGGAAGAAATAAGAGACCGGCTTGGTGCACCTCATTAGGGACAGGGACATCAAATTTTGGTGTGGGAATGTGTTTTGGCACTGGCAGATAGATTTGCCATATAGCTTGCTTTGTTAGCCACCCCCTGGCAACTTCCTCAGAAACCCTCGCTTCTGTTGCAAGCTTCTTGATAGCTGTTATGCCTTTCCAGTAGCCCTTAGGACTATAGTATATCTTCTGCATGCGACGATCCATACAAAGTAAACGCCCGAGTCTCCAAATGACCTACTGCCTGTATGCAACCAGCGCTGTCGTAGCCATACCCAGTATAATGAATGCCACCTCACGCGCTTTTTGACCATCTGAGGGCTCGTAGAAGTCTGAAAGCTGCTGCTCAGAGCCCAGCGTGTCAACGGTTTTACCCGTAATCAGGTAGTACTCATTCATAGCCTCGTCCGCATCCCGTAAAGTATCCTTGGCATGTCCCTGTCGGCGCAGTTGCTCATTGATGAAGTCTAATCGCTCAGTTCGCTCCTTGGCCCATGCTGCCTGAGCAGATTGAAGCTGCTCGTTTGCCATATCATGGCGTTAACGTTCCGGGTCCACTGGGCTGCCTCGTAATTAGCATATCCTTTGTGGCCATGGCTAGTCATACAAAGGCAACAGCCATAGCCAGGTCGCATAGGGTGAAATCAAGACGTGGCGTTCCACCACCCAGAGCCATCTTAGCAAGCTTGGCATAACCTATTGAAATACCGGAAACAATTGCACTGTGGTACAGAGCGTTGACGAGCATTTTTCCATCAGTAATTGGTGTTGTCATCTTATTCCATATAAAAAGGATCCTTTAAATGAGCGTCCGGAGGCTTTTGTACCACAACCTGTTTAGGGTGTGAGGCTAGTTTCTGCCTTTAGCAATACAATGCTAGTCCAAACACCCCAACGTCGTCGACAACTACAGGCACAGCCCATATTGGCCATGCCCAGCTTTCCGGAGGCTTGATCGTTGATATTGGCTCGACAGCTTCGTCTCTTGCATCTGTAAGCTCGGCCTTAGCCTCTCGGAGCTCTCTCAGAAGCTTATTTTGATTGGCTTTTCGAGCTGCAGCACCCTTTCATCCTGCCGCAACCCTAAATTTATTTTTCCAATTTACAGCACTTAGTAAGCACCAGTTATAGCGGAGTTAAGCACCTGTTATAGCAGAGTTTAACACATACTATAGCGAGGAAGTGGTGTCTTCCGCTCCATCGGCCCCTGTTGATTTGGTGCTTGTTTTTCAAAATTGACAGTGCTTAACTGTTGTTAAAGTCCCGGTTAATGGAGCTAAAAACATACCATAGCGATGATATAGCTCACAAGTGGCAATGCAGCGTGTGTCCAACAAACGGGTCATTCTCGAGGTCTGTAATTAGCTTTGAGTGGTGTTCTGGTGGGATTGGTAGAAACATACAAGCAATACCTGAGTATAGCTGTAGCAATGATTGACCTAGAGTGCGCGTCATGCTAGCGCCTAACCAACCTCGTATCTCACATACAGCTTTATGATTTCTTCATCAGACACTGATTCAACCAGGTCATTTGGAAAGCCCTCCAAACCAAGGTACCGACGGGCCTGACCGCCGGCTATGACGGCAGCAAGCCTATCTCTCTTAGAAGACATATCTACATTTCCGGTGCAACTAGGTTCCGCTCCCCCAGACTTTGTCTCCTCTAAGCTAATCGTGTCCTGTTCATGGAGTTTAACAATAATGGTATCAGGATCCATGAATATACGTATACGCCTTTGAGCTTTAAAATACTGTACCGCTACCCAGATGAAGAAACCTAAATTGATTACTGAGGCAGCGGCTGCTATCAAGGCCAATATAACTTCAATCGACGGCATATGCAGAAGGTTGATCAGTCTTCAGCAGCAGTTTTGCGTGCTTGGTCTTTACTAGTAGTTGGCGTTCTGTGCCACGTTGCTCCTTTTTTGGAATTGCATCATTTTCACGTCTTCAAACGAGTCACGGTCCTTGGTGTGAAAGAGCACCATCCAGCGAGTCTGCTCACGTAAGTCCTTCAGCACAGAGTTGTACTTTTGGGTGAGGACCCAGACACTTAGCTGCGCATGGCGGCCGCTAAAAGCAAGTTCGGATAGCATGTCTCTCTTCTTGGTTAGGGCCTTGGTTGCCGAACAGTCATCAATAATGTACAGGGTTGGCTAGCCCTTAAAACAGTGGTAGAAAGCCCTCAAGTGATCAAGGAGCCGCTCCCCTGGATCAACGACGTAGACCTCTGAATCATGCCACACCCATGACCGCGACTGATAGGCCTCGTTGAAACGTATGGTGGGGCAGAGGATAACAATATGTTTGAAGGAGCGGAAGAAGGGCCCTTCAAGTAGGTCGAGGATGAATTCGGTTTTTCCACATCCTGTCTGTCCACAAACAGTAGCCGAACTGGGACCATCTGGAAATGTAAACTTAGTAGACTGCGCTGCCGAACCTGCCATCTTTAATGTTAAGCTTTGCATCCATAACAATATACATATAGACGTTCAATGCACCAGCCGCCTCTGCTTTTTTGTGTGATCTGTATGGTGATACCCTCAGACGCATTCTCAACGCCCCTGCCACTACCGTGCAGCTGGTCGTCATCACTCGTCCTTAAGTCGAGCCACAGAGCATACTTACTGGTTAGGTACTCTCCTAGGGAAACGTCCGACAATGCCAAGTCTTTTACAACTAACTGGGGTCTCGTTTACTCGTTGCTGCAAAGGCCTTCTTAACCTCATCCCACTGCTAGTAGCCGCGCATGCCCTGGGCATAGAGTTGGTTGGGGATGCCCTCAATAGTCACATCAACTTTTGTAATCTTTGGGTTGTAGAACGACTCTGTCTTCCTGGCGAATGAGGCGTTGGCTGGGTCTTCAAAGAGCAGTAGGATGCCCTTCATGCTGCGAGCAGGCACATTCAGGTTGATGTTCCACAGTGTATCTTTTTTATTGTATACAAATTTCCTGTGACGAAGCACACGCACATACAGAATCGCAAGTCGACCTGTGTACTGGGTGCGTATCATACGGGCCAACTCTGGTTGGGTACCATGTCATACTCTAAGGAGATACCATCAATTTTGTAGCTTGAGTTGCTTGACGCGTGAATCACGCGGTTGTAGTCGTTGAATGTGAGCTCGTATTCCAGTCTTTCACTAAGCGCACTCTGTTAGAAAAGCATGTGGCTCTCGAGGAGTTCAAAATCAAGCGGAACGTATAACATGTTACCATAAACAGCAGCTACCGCCTTGTCCTCTTCCTCGGTCTCATCCTTGTCTCCTGCCCCTATTCGTATCTCAGTTGTGTTTCTGTCATCGGTTGTGTCAATGCCTTGATACTGGCAATTGTTGTTGGTTCTGGTCAATAGTGCTTGGATTGTTTGTAATAACTACAGACTGCCACACGCCGTTTACCCCTAGGGATTTGCGTACCCGGCGGTGTGGGTTTAGTTTGCGTCCGTAAGTACTCGACACGTTGAATTCTTAATTACACTTATATCTTTAACATAGTAACATGGAGTTTGATAACACCACATTTGACGACGTAGAGGAGGAGGGGGCTATGAGAGGGGAGAGACTAGCTTCATTAATGATGAGGAGACTAACCTGATTGACGAAACTTTAGATACGTCGAGTACGACTAGTCCACCATGGGCTATTACTGAAATGCCTGCGGGGTTAACAGAAGATCAGATGGGATCCCAAGAAGAAACAAAAAGTCTTAGTTACGAGGTGGAAGAAGGCAGTGTCTAAGCATGGGCTGCAGGCCCCTCTGGAGTTTAGATCGTTAAAAGGAGGTGACCTTTGGGTTAAATGGGGCCGAGAATGGAAGCTTCTGACAATCCCAACAACTTCCTCTCTCCTAGTAGTATAGAAAAGTACGGTGGTACACAGCTTACTCGGGCTCTTGGAGTGAACACTGAACTATCCACAAAGGCAGTAAAAACCTTACAAGGCGTTGACCAAGCTGCTGCTAAAGCGGAAGCTGCACTTCCAGAGAAGTTAGAAATGAGCAGCCCTGAAGCTGTGACAGAGCAAGATGGTGTGGAAGAAACAAGATTCATAGAGGGCGTTCACAACGCCATAGAAGACCTAGGTACACAAACAGACAACAAACTACCACTCAGAGAGCTTGTTGGGCTTGACAAGGCTATGCAGACCCAGAGGGGTCAGCTGGTCAATAACCTAGCTAACATAACTGAGATAGAAAGGGATATAAAACAGCATGGAGATTCAAAGCAAGTGAGCTTGCAGAGCTGCAGGACCTGCGGCGTGTCCGTGTTGAGGCTGCCTCTGTTAACCGTGAACGTCTGCGAACCCAAATTAACCGCATCAGGGAAACGATCAACAGACTTCTTAACGAGGACACAACGCTAGCTGAGCGTGTACGCACCCTGTTCCGGGAGCAGGGCATAACAATCGCCTCCATCCTCACTGCGATTGGATTGGCAATCTTGACTCTGGTTGTTGCTTTGACGGGTGGAGGGAGCACTAGTGCAACCCCGGCACCAACACCGGCGCAGATGATAACCCCGGTGTAAAGGATTGGATTAAAAAACAGCTAATCTCCTTGTCAAATGTCCTGAAGGGCCTAGCCGGTAAGGCAGCAGCTGCCCTTCCAGGAATCATTGGCTCCATTGTATCATGGCTGCTTAAGTCAGCTGCTAAGGTGGCTGGTTGGATGGCAGAATATGTATGGGCCGCAGCTGTGACGGTGGGGGGAGTTATCCTCCTGATACTCCATGACCTACTACGTAGAAAGCCAAAGCACAGCTAAGCCTATAGCGATTCCGCCTACAACAAGAGCGGTTCTTTCATCCTCGTGCGCCCCACGTAGACCGGTCTCAGCCACGCCACTTGGAACGCCTGGAGAGGGGACTCCCATATCATAACCATACACAGCAAGTGCATATAAGACACCAAGGCCACTATTAGCGGCGGTTGCCTTCTGGCGCCAGTCTGTGTTTGGTTGAACACCAAAGTTAGTGCAGAGTCTCTGATATGCCCTCTTGTCATATGGATTGTTATAGGGGTCATAGGCATGATCCTAAGGTAGAGGCGCTTGCAGTTCTGCCAATAGGCTACGCACTGTGTAATAAAGGTGAAAGGTGGTCGTGGGATGACACGCCGCAGCCGGATGTTGCACACCACACTGCAAAGTTCACCTAGTTCTGCCAAAACTGAATGGATTTGTCAACCAGTCTTTTACTACTTAGTCCGCTGTTAACGGAGGCACCTTATAGTTACTGAATAGATCAGGAAACTTTGCTATGAATGTACCACCATTGTGAACAACTTGAATTGTTTGTCGAGAGAGTTTATCTCCCGCCGAAATGGCTGGATACACCCCACCCGTTTTATATGTAGCTTTTTTAATGAAACTAAAGGCTTGTTTATTCATTGTGCATTGTATCACACTCTGTCAAATGTTCAAAGCGGCGACGCTGTGTCCCTGCAAAATGCTATTGACAACACTGGGGGAGATCTATGTGTTGGCTTAAGGTCAATCACGTATACTGTGGGCTGGTACAATCTCGAATCAACCGAGACCATTCAATGGCGGTCAAGAACTTCAGAAGAGGGAGGATCTGTCCAATTGAAACCTGGTCTCTGGAGTTTCAGCCTTCTTCAGCAGCAGATTACGTCAATAGGTCTTGGTTTAGATGTTGATGCTGTAAATGGGGTTATTACCCTCACAATTCCTGATAATGGGGCTGCGCGCATATCCGACGGTGTGTTAAAAATGTTGGGTCTTGATGACGGTCAGGGTAGGCAATTAATTCCTTCAGGTATTTACATAGGTGACCGGTCCATCAACTTTAGTATCTTTAACACAATTTATGTTCACCTCGATCAAGTCAGCACCATGTACAACATGCTAGATCATGCGCCCACTACGCCTCTTGAAGTTGTTAGAGGGTGGCTCTTTCGGTGATATTATAACCATGAACATCACTAATCCTGTCTGTAAGCGTGTCACTAGCGGAACAGTGAATGAGTTAAAGGTTCAGTTACGCGATAATAAAGGAAGGCTATTGGATAACCACGACTTACCTGTTAGCGTTGTTCTTGAATTTACAAGATGTCAATAAAAACGAGTATTTATGGACCTAGGCAAAAACCGGCAAGCACTGTTCAGGGCGCCGACCTCTCGGAATATGCCACAAAGACCTATGTATCTATATGGGACTCGATAAAAGTGGTGGTACTATGACTGGAGACCTTGAAATGGGAGATAATAAAATCGTTCAGTTGGGAGACCCAATATCGCCTGAAGATGCTGCTAATAAAAAGTATGTTGATGCACAACACAGACAGCATCGCAGGGACCTGAGAGAACACGTTAACTCCCAAACGAACCATCTCATTACTATTTGGGCAGAAGCAAGTGGCCCCCTTCGGACAGGATATGAGTGGTCGTTTGGCCATTGGGCTAGGGGTCGAGACTCACAAGACTCAAGTTGGGGATATACCATGTTATCCAATGGTAGGATCATTCCTATGGGGTTGTCTTCGGATGTTTGTGCTGATACTGGTCCTATAGCAGTCGTTCCTGTTATTCATGGAACGAACCAAGTGGTAGGAATAAGTTAGCCTGCTGACCAACGGGCTGTTGTAATATCTTTAAACTGGCCTTTACAGCTAGAACAAGGCAACGTCATTAACTTTTATACAACCACTCAAAACAGAGGGGCGACTTGGTCTGTAGCATCACTCCTAATTGAACTTGACCTGAAGACTTGCGTATAAAGCAGCAGTATGAAACAACAACCAACCATTCCGACGGCACCATTATATCCGGAGCTGCCTGATGAGAATCCAGGGTACTCCTATCCGATGAATGAGATCAGCCTCAAGAAAGAGATTGAAAAATATTGTGCTATGTACAAGAAATATTGGCGTGCAGTGAACTCGATGGATGCAGTAGACACTGCGTTAGTTACTGTTGGTATGTGTCTTGGCGCAGGTGGTGTAGGTGGTATAATGTCTACATCAGTTGCTATTCCTATTGCCACAGTCTTGGGTGTTACTGGAGCCGCTTGTGGGCTACTTGGAATTGCTGGAAAATTCGTCAGTCGCCGGCTGACCATCAAGGTGAAAAAAACATGATCAGATCCGCATTCTAGCGCAGAGCAAATTGAATACCATTGCTGACGTTGTATCGACTGCACTTGAAGATGGTAATATCTCGGATTATGAGTTTAAACTCGTTTTAGCTGAGGTCACAAAATATACCCAAATGAAGGGCGAAATTAAGGCCAGATCTGTAAAAGCGCACCAGACTGTTTCATTTGATGAAAAAAACGCGCTCATCCAACGTGGAAAAGACGAAGCATTGGAAGGTATCAGGCACAAATTGGGTGCTTCTTCACCATTGAGCGGACTGTAATGATATTGACCCGCCTCAATACATAGAATAAACCCAGTGTGCGCAGACATCTATGATCTGTACCTATCTATTTAAACAGTGGAGAGTATAAGGTATAGCTTGGTAATGGAACGAGTGATTAAGTCGTTCTAACTCGCATGACAGGATCAGACAAAAGACAACTCAGTGGGAGAATAAAAGAAAGCACTGCATTGGTGGAAGTGACTACTCCGCGGTTATCGGACAGGACTACTTTAACAGCTATAATAAGAAGCTTACCGAGAAAACTAGCAACGAGGGCGTCCACACGAGCGTCGCCTGCCTCTGGGGAACATGGCTGGAGCGTACAACTTGGAGTACCACCATAAGGACAGAAAGAAGTACAAGGAGACGGTCGCACAACCATCCAAGACTTAGATGATGAGGGGGACTATACCGCAAACTGTAAGTTTGACACCATCCTCGACTGCTATCTGAATCACCACGCCCCTGGATGGGGAGGCCGACAAAGATTCCAGAAAGACCGACTGGAGCTTTCTTCTGCTGGAAACTCTTTATGATGAGAGTGACAACAATTCGCCCAGATCCCGCCTTTATTGAGAAGAACAAACCTAAGGTGTCTCAGTTCATGGAGGACCTCTAACGGGTGAAGAAGGGAACTTACAGCGATGGTCGCAGATATTTCTCACTTGTTGACTATGGTGACTAACTACTGATGTGGCCCTGGAGATCGGCTGGAAGGGCTGGCTGACACTGTAGTATAGGAAGTGGACGTGCGCTCGTACCGCAGGCTGGCTCATTTTCTGTATGTGCGTCTATTTGTAAACTGCGCTCGTACCGCCACTCTCTAAACTACTCGGGGAGATGGGATAATACCGTGACTTCCCGATGAGTGATACACAACCAGATTAACGGCTGGCAAGAAAAGAACTTTTGAGAAAACCTTCGTTATAACACTTGCAAGGTGTGTGTGATATTAGGACCCTCCGTAGTGTTGCGATGTTAGAGCAGTGGTGCTCTGTGAGGGACCTTCTCAAATCTAGTTGCTACTGGGAGATTTTTCGACGCGGTCCCAGTTATCACCCGGCTAACTGTGCGTTTGAGGCGATATGGGAAAAAGGGCTCGGCTTTTTCTCGAGCTTTGATTGGCTGAGAGTAGGGTGCCATGCGATAATATTCAATACTGCGCGAAGCGTATCGGAACCCCTGGAGTCTGGTACACAGACTAACCTTTGTCCTAGCCGCAGGGTTTTATCGCCTCACTTCAGGCTATGAGTTTGTGACGATAGGGCAATGGTGATTGTCGTAGCACCACAATCATCCTCATCGCGTTATCACCTATCACTTTGTTGTTGATGTTGATAGAAATTCAAGTATTTGATTTACATTTGTATATTCGAAACTTACAAATGGTGTTTTTTCCTCCCTAAAGCAATTATCAAAACAAAATATCTCATCTAAGAGTAAAACCTTGCATCCCATTGCCCTCGCCCAACCCTCTCTGATGGATCAAATGTTAACGTTTTCTAAGAATGCTTTCTCGAGGTCATGAGGCCTCTGATAATGTTCGTCCAATGATTATAGTTCGGAAACATTGTCTGAATAATTATCCTCTGCTGTAATGGCTCATATAGATATATGGTCATGTGTGCATTTTGGGAATTAATTCAACCTCAAAAGAGGCGTGACTTCCTGGGATACCCGAAACAATAATTTGTAATATCTATGAATAATTGTGCAATATGTGATACGTTATGATTTTCACGCGTTAAGATTACTTTACGTATGAATTTCGAAAGGTATGACGTCGACGGTATACACATGGACGACTATTTCTACCCATATCCCGTGGCCGGAATGGACTTCCCGGACAACCAGACATACTCTGATTACACTAACTCCGGTGGATCCCTCTCACTGGCAGACTGGAGGAGAAACAACGTGAATTCCATGATTCAATCCATAAACGAATTGACGCAATTACACAGGAAGATATTCAGTGTTAGCCCCTTCGGTTTGTACCGTGCTGGCCACCCAGAAGGGATGCCCCCGCCTATCACGGGATTCGATCCATACCGCGAAATGTACGCAGATTCAAAATTATGGCTGCAGGAGGGATGGCTGGATTGGTTCATTCCACAGATTTACTGGAGCATCGATTCCCCCGGCCAGAGCTATCCCCTCATTCTGGATTGGTGGCTCCAGGCAAATACAAAATCCAAGCTGATTGCTGCAGGGACAGCCATCTACAAGATGTCGGATCCTAACGACTGGAACCCACAGGAAATAATTAACCAGGCAGATATATCTCGAGAAGAAAGCAACAGAGAACGGGGGTCTCTTGGTAATGTACATTTTAGTGCTAAATATTTCCGAGACGATCTCAAAGGCATTGTGGGTAAATTTCACGAGCTTTATCCCAATGAAGCATCGATTCCGTCATGATGTTCTCATAAAAGAACCATTATGAGAGTTCTATCTTATGTTCTTCTTAAATAAAGAGCTACCAAACAATTGGTTCGTCATAACGCTTCGACATATTCTTAACAGTTCGACATGGACTTCATGTTCATATCCGTGCAGAATGAGCCTTTAGTAGGATATGCTCTGACGGTCTCTTGGCCCGTGATCTGAGGGAGGGACAGTTCCCCGACCACTGAGTCCACTGGCTCTAACATCAGGGATCTTATATAATCTCCATCCGGCAACCACTGGATATTGCAATTCTGGTATATTTCTTAGCTGATGGATAAAACTAGATGACACGAAGCTTTTCGTGCTGTGAAGTAGTTGATATATTCTGCGAGTCGTAATATTCAGACTGGTCTTTAGCATTAAATATGGGTTAAGATTGGTTGGTGCCATATAGCTAGCAATATTCACACATCCGTACAGATTAATTCATCTGAACTGGGCTGCCGGTAAACCGTAATTATAACCAGCTCTCTCTCTCATCCATCAATTTATATATCAACGAAGCTTACAAATGGTGAGGTTCGTTTGAGAGCTTCGTCATAACGTTCATTGATAGAAGCGTTATGAACATGGTGGTACTTCGTTGTAGAATTCATCCGTCCAATTTCGGACTACTAGAATAATTTTGTCAAAATGTCAAATGTTTATATGGGGAGCATATCTTTTACAACTATTTCAGTTGCAATAATGGAAAAAATTGTCAAGGCAAACGTATCTCTTCTGCCTTCTTGGCGTCATAAGATTCTATTTTGTCTCATTAGTCACCCACGTCTGTTTATATGATGACTTGGCAGGCTATCATTTACTCATATTAAGACGGTCTCATTTACAACACACCCAAAAATAAACTGAAAAGGACACATTTCGCTGACAATTAATTGACTTCCATGCATCGCCCAGAGACATGGTCTTTAATAAAACCAGCCATGTTCGTTTGACGGACAACTTTTATCGTCGAGTTAAAAAAGAAAGATTCTTATCTGCAATACTTGATATGCTATTTCTGAAAGACAATTAGAGGTTTTACTGACTGTCTCTGCTAAAAAGCGTTAGTTACGATGAGCTTATAGTAATGACTTTGGAGAATGGCAATAGGCAATAGGTTTGAATAAGCAATGCCACGTGTCAATTCTTATGAGCAATTACTATCTTAAAAATAGTGTACGTTTTTCTTTAACCCCAAACCATCTCATGGTTTAAGAAATGGATGCACTTTCTTCATCAATAACACATAGGCGTTCGTAATTAAAGAATATGTTAACATTGGAAGATACACATTAACGTTATAGAAAATCTGAAGCGAGATGGGATTGACTATCATGACAATTAGGCGCACAATAATTTGTACAATTTCGGATGTGGTAATTGGTTTCATAGAGCGGGAAACATCCAACTGGTGCTTTGATAGAGTCACCGATAGGGTGGATCTCATTGTATGTTTCTGAGGTATAGGGTAAAATGTAATAGGGTTAGATACATAAATTGTCAAACAATTAGTGGAGGCAATTAAAACAAGCCCATACCAATTACTGGTTATATAAGGAATACACAACTGTCACAGAATTCTACCTCTCCTGTTCTGTACATTAAATGCAACTTCAATGGAGGGGACATTGGTGTCATGGCATTTTGCCCAATCTCTCGGTCGCTTAAATGCAATTTCACAGACAGTTTGAACAAAATCCATTGAGATATGTGCATAACAGTAGTTATTTTTCAAAATGTAGCACATTCCCGAAGAGTAGTATCTGCGTAAAGTTAAATGGTTTACCGCTTTGAGGTCAGTAATTATGAATAACAAAATAGTTTGTGAGCCTATTGGTTCCAATTGATTTAGCATTGATGGCATGGTTTCAGAGTTTGGGGTGTGTTAGGTAACTTTAGTTTGTCTCGTCCCCGATAGGTCGTTCGTCTGGCTTTGGATGTTCCTCGTCCTCGTTCAATCTCTAGTCATCTGACTTTGGGGCTGTTGACCTCCCTAACTTTGGGGTGATTGACCTCTACCATGACTTTGGGGCTGTTGACCTCCGCCCTGGCTTGGGGGTTGTTAACCTTAGCCATAACTTGGGGATGGTTGACCTCTACCATGACTTAGGGGTTGTTGACCTCCACGTAGACTTTGAATTTGCCCGAAGAGGTCGAACCACCTTTTTTTTCTTCTTCATCTTTTCTAATCCTCATCTTTCATCAATTAGCTTCTTTTGCTTTTTCATAAATATGTTTCTCAACTCCCCGCCCTTCAGTAAACATATTGCAAAATCCATCATTGATGTGTATGTTCGACCGTAACTTTATTCCATAGTGGGGGCCAGAAACCAGTCTGAAAGCTCACAGCAATCATTGCACAGAGGAAATTATTGCGGAAAACGTATTGCATCTTAGAAGACTAAAAAGTTCGGATGGAATTACTTTTAAAGAAGAGCCAGAGAAAATGGATTTAGTCGTGTCAGTCGCTCCGTCATTCAAATAGTGGAAGACTGCAGAGCAAGCAGCTTCAAAGGCAGACAGAGCTGTCGGGATGATCAAACGTTCTATATTCCGTTCTATCTGGAATATACAATTCAGGCTTGGTTACCATACCTTCACAAACATATTAGAAACCCCACCACGAACTTGTCTATAAAGTGTGAGAGAGAAAAGCGATCTAGATAAGCGTGCGCAATTCGATAATTTTTGCTGTATTACTGCTTCAAGGTCCCCGATTTACGTCTACAAGTGATTAAGCATGTTCCAAATAAGGTTCTTAATCCCGTCAAGTGAGGGAGTGGAGAGAGAGATATTGTGTGGGGCGATGAGAGAGGGAGGGAGTGGGGAGAGATATATTGTGTGGGGTGATGAGAGAGGGAGGGAGTGGAGAGAGAGATATTGTGTGGGGTGATGAGAGAGGGAGGGAGTGGAGAGAGATATTGTGTGGGGTGGGTTGATGATGAGAGAGGGAGGGAGTGGAGAGAGAGATATTGTGTGGGGTGGGATGATGAGAGAGGGAGGGAGTGGGGCGGAGAGATCTTGTGTGTGGGATGATGAGAGCGCGGGAGGGAGTGGGGAGGGGAGGAGTGGGGAGAGAGATATTGTGTGGGTTGATGAGAGGGGAGGGAGTGGTGGGGCGCGAGAGATATTGTGGGGGGGATGGGTTGGCTGCGAGAGGGGTGGGTGGGAGAGGGAGGGCGCGAGATCTTGTGTGGGTTGGTGATGAGAGGGGAGGGCGTGGAGAGAGAGCTATTGTGTGGGGTGGGATGCGGGGAGGGCGGGGAGGGCGTGGCTCTTGTGTGGGGTGGGGGGAGAGATGGTGCGCTCGGAGGGGCGTGGCGCGCGCTCTTGTGTGGGGGTGCTGCGCGAGGGCGGGCGTGGGGAGCGCTTGTTGTGTGGGGGATGGGCGTGGGGGGAGTGCGGAGTGGAGGAGAGATATTGGTGCGCGCGGGCGGGCGTGGCGCGGCGCTCTTTGGGGTGTGGGGGGAGGGAGTGGGTTGTGTGGGCGATGCGAGGGGCGGGCGTGGCGCGCGCGCTCTTGTGTGGGGTGGGCTGCGAGAGGAGGGGGCGTGGGGCGCGCTCTCTCTTGGTGTGGGGGGAGTGGGGGTTGATGTGTGGGGTGGGATGGCGAGGGGAGGGCGTGGAGCGCGCGCTCTTGTGTGGGGTGGGCTGCTGCGCGCGGGCGGGCGTGGGGCGCGCTCTTGATGTGGGGTGGGGTGATGAGAGCGGGAGGGCGTGGAGCGCGATATTGTGTGGGTGTGGCGAGGATATTGTTGCTGATGAGAGAGGATATTGGTGTGGGATGGAGAGAGGGGAGGGAGCGAGAGATCTTGTGTGTGGGGTGGGATGAGAGAGGGAGGGGAGTGGGGAGAGAGATGTGTGGGGGGGGGAGGGAGGAGTGGGAGAGGGAGGGGAGTGGCGAGAGCGATATTGTGGGGGGTGCTGCGCGCGGGCGGGAGTGGGGAGCGAGATCTTGTGTGTGTGGGATGAGAGAGGGAGGGAGTGGGGGAGAGAGATATTGTGTGGGTGGGGTGATGAGAGAGGGCGGGAGTGGGGAGAGCTATTGTGTGTGGGGGGAGTGATGCGCGAGGGCGGGCGTGGGGCGAGAGCGCTCTTGTGTGGGTGATGAGAGAGCGGAGGGGGTGGGGGAGAGAGAGATCTTGTTGTGTGGGGTGCTGGGAGAGGGGAGGGCGTGGGGGCGCGAGAGATCTTGTGTGGGGTGGGATGATGAGCGGGCGCGTGGGATGAGGGAGGGGGGTGTGTGGGCGAGATCTTGCGCTCTTGTGGGGTGCTGCGCGGGCGGGGTGGCGAGAGGGAGGCGCGCTCTTGTGTGGGGTGAGCGCGCGGGCGGGGTGGGGCGCGCTCTTGTGTGGGGTGCTGCGCGCGGGAGGGAGTGGGGGCGAGATCTTGTGTGGGGTGAGGGAGGGAGTGGGGAGAGAGATATTGGGGGGTGTGAGAGCGCGCGCTCTTGTGGGGGGGAGATATTGTGTGGGTGCGCTGAGGGAGGGTGTGGGGTGATGATGATGAGTGGAGGGAGTGGAGCGGGCGAGAGATATTGTGTGGGGTGAGATGGTGAGAGAGGGAGGGAGTGGAGAGAGATATTGTGTGGGGCGCGAGAGAGGGAGGGGGGCGCGAGAGTGTGGGGTGAGAGGGCGCGAGGGCGGGCGTGGAGCGAGAGATCTTGTGTGGGGTGATGAGAGCGGGCGGGAGTGGGGCGAGATATTGTGTGTGGGGCGTGGGTGGGAGAGATGCGTGCGGGCGGGCGTGGCGCGCGCGGGCTCTTGTGGGGGGGTGGGAGAGAGGGAGGGAGTGGGGAGAGAGATATTGTGTGGGGTGATGAGAGAGGGAGGGAGTGGGGAGAGATATTGTGTGGGGTGATGAGAGAGGGAGGGAGTGGGGAGAGAGATATTGTGTGGGGTGGGTTGATGAGAGAGGGAGGGAGTGGGGAGAGAGATATTGTGTGGGGTGGGGTGATGAGAGAGGGAGGGAACGGAGAGAGAGACGGCGAGGAGAGATATTGTGTGGGGTGGGGTAATGAGTGCTTTTTGAACTTGTCTGTTTTCGTAACTAATTACCGCAGCTAGGTACACTTCAACTACACCACATTTTACAAAATATGAAACAATATGTTCGATCTTGTTCATGATGCAAATAAAGCGATACAGAGGTCTTGTCCTCGTGTAGGATGTTGACAGTCACATCAAATGAGGAGCATCCTAGACGTAAACAATAGGATAACAAACTGGTCTTAACAATGTGTGAGGCTTCTGTGTGTACTGCTGTGATGATCTCAGTGTGCCGAGTACGCGTTTTCCTCGCTGTTCACCTCGCAGATAGATTTCATGTTGGAATTTTAACCTAACTAGGTGGGATAAAACACCCAATCAATCAATCATACAGCAAACAAGCACCTGCAGATTGGTTACACCCCACACATTTTTGTTTACCAAAGGAAAATCAAAAACCTCGACAAAAGCTTCGTATCAATGTGGTTTTGACACGGGCTACGATACCGGTTCCTCGTCGTGACTAACAAATCAGACGAATAATTAACGACCCTGAAGGAAGTCATCAAAATGACACTCGGCAGAGGAAGTAAACTTCACCTTGACGGGTGGATGGGCAGCGGAGTGCTGTAATTCACCAAACTGCATAACACACTCGGAGCAATAGCGTATGCGAAGATTATATTCCCAACCGTCATTAAGTCAGTGTGGTTTTCAAGTGGGCTTTACTCACTCATCGCACAAGCACTAACACCAAACAATTGACATTTCACGAAGCAACTTGCGGAACACGTGTTGATCCGGCTTACCAGTCACGCCTCGTAAGTGTTTTATTTCGGCGACCTGACAAGCCAGAAGTAGTAGTTATACAGATGTCGGTATGATCATCCATGTGGTATCATCTGGTTATAACGCACTTGATATCGGTATAAAAATCGCCACTTCTGATGTGGCATACCCTCTTTAGCGTATCTAGGTAAGATGTTGGTGTCACCAAGTACCTATGTACGATACGGTACCCGCGTCCCGTGTTCAGACCGGGGAGCATACGCGTGGAAATGAGATGTGAACCGGGAAATATCCACCCACATCCTACAAGGATTTTTTTTATTTATAAGAAACTCCTCCATATCATGTATGGGTCAAAACCACAAGCAAGATTTATTGACAAGATACGATTCGCGGGCAGTTGTCAGTCAATCCAAGCTGCTGAAGAAAATAGCAATATGCACAAGCTGCCGTTAACGTATTGCGTTATGACAATCAATACTCGTGTAGCAGGTATTCCAGTCGGGTGGTCCATCTCCAAGAGTATTTAAACACCCAAAAGAAAATTGTCAAGTGTGAAGGACCTCAAAGCGATGGGCATATAGATCGGATAAAATAGGCACAGAAAGTGTGCAGTACGTTCATCCCAAAACCATTACACACTTTCGGTTATCAACTATTTGCGTGTTGGTTGGGCCTGGTCCATGGCGCCAGGTCTTGTCCTCTACATTAGTTTACAAGCAATCGAACCTTAACCACGGTCACATTGTAAAGACCTCATGCGACAGGAGTAAACTGCTATTGTATGCACTCATCTTAACAGTCTGTTAAATACGCCACACGCCATATTCAATTACCAATATGCCATTGAAACACTGGCAGTTAATGCAATATCCCTAAATGACAAACGCACGTGTTGGACAAAGCACCACTTATCTGGTGTACCACAACCTTCAAAATGATAGAATTCCTGACAAGGTTGACAAATCCATGACGCTGTTCATGTGATGTTACTATTTGCAATTGCAGGCATCGACGTCGTGGGTCGGAAATAAATTCTGATCCTTGTGGGGAACTCACGGGAAATACCGGGTGACGAATGCGGTTTTCCTGTTGCATCGCACAAACGCACGCATCGCGCTTACACCAACCAGATAAACCGAAAAACGAAAACCTAAAAGCATAAATTTGTCATCAAAAACATGAACGTTTCAGATGCGTTAAAATCGACTGCAAATCTTTCACCTGCATACATAAAGTTATATATATATATATATATATATATATATATATATATATATATATATATATATATATATATATATATATATATATATATATATATATATATATATATATATATATATATATATATATATATATATATATATATATATATATATATATATATATATATATATATATATATATATATATCGCGGAGCCTGACAATACGATAAATATCCAAGTTACATTGTTATTTAAAGATTCACTGGTTTTACAACATATTCATTAGAAACGTTTTTGAAGACAAAATACGAGGCGTCAAGAGTTGTTATCTTATAAAGCAATGCTTAAAGGTCCACCTACTTTTGGAAGCAGTCTGGCTATTTTCTGGTGGGGAACGTGTGGTTACATGGGATTTTGACGACATCATGGTTTTACAACCTATCCTTGGCAAGTTTCTGTGTAACAATTACAATAGACGTTTATCAGTCGCTCTCATTCTTTGGCGCAAGAGTTGTTATCTTATAAAGCAATGCTTAAAGGTCCACCTACTTTTGGAAGCAGTCTGGCTATTTTCTGGTGGGGAACGTGTGGTCGGATGGGATTTTGACGACATCATTGTTTAGACCTATCCTTGGCAAGTTTCTGTGTAACAATTACAATAGACGTTTATCAGTCGCTCTCATTCTTTGCGTATAAGAGATACATACGTGACTCTTCGAAAACACCTTTGTACCCATTATACACAGGCACCTGTAAAGTGGATAAGTGTCAGCGACTTGTCGCTAATGAGTTATTTACCGGTTTGTAATAGACTGGTGGTGGGGGTAGGGTAAATATTGTAGGTACTGAAGTAGCTATGTCACCTCTCCGCGTAAACCCAAAGTGATGCAATACTAGAGAATCATTATTTGAGCTTGTTCGGCTGGTTTAAGCAGTATTTGTGCACTGTATCGAAGTGAACGCACGTGACTCAATGTTATGCGAAGATTAGTGTAATATTTTCTGAAGGATACTGTCGAGTGTATGAACGTCATGGCTTGACGAGCAGTAAGGCACTATGTTAATTTCATGAAATGAGCAAGGGCGCTTAAAAGCGACATTTGCCTTTGCTTTGAGTCTGAGATTCTAATCAACAAGGGGAGTGACTCCATCAGAAACAACAGCGGCGAAAGTCGTCAGCTTTCGGGTGAGCCGCTGGAGCATTGAGGTGAGAGGCATTGGTGAGTTGGTGCGGAGAGGCTGCCTACAACCCAGCAAAGAGAGTAGGGTGAGCGCCCCTCCACGAGGATCAGAGAGCTGAGAAGTTGGGAGTGAGGCATAGTTGAGGGAATAGGTTAGCTATCCTAGAAAAGAAACTTCTTGGATTGGTTTACCAATTAAGCCCGCATTGCCTCGTTTAGGATAGGGGGTCGCTGGCGGCTTGCACTCCGTCGCTGATTCACGGAGCCTGGACCCAAAAGATTATCAACACATGAGGTGGGAATTTTAACAAAAGTTTGGATTATCTGTAAAGACTCAGGTGACGTGAACGCGGGACATCACCCATGATAACGCTATCGTGAGTTGGCTCGTCGGAGATAGACTGATAGAAGTAGGGAAAGCAGAGGACGTAATTCTTTCTTCGTGGAGTGGTCATTTGCAAGCCCTCTATCATGGAGAGGAGGGTCTGCAAACTGGGAGTTGAGCGGCCGCCTGTGATTTTACTCTGGCTGGCTGTTGTCTGTACATTATTGATGGCAGCGAGCGCCGCCCCTCGGGTAAGCATGTCTTTAATCACTTACAGAGATTTTCACCTCACCACTCTGTGAATCAAAGATAATGTTGCGATAAGAGTGTTAAAAGTCAGTTTATATCATTGTCTCCTATAGTACTCGTCTTATGTGCATAGTACTGGCACCACGGGTGCGTGGGAGTCAGGGCTGTGCTTGTCGTGAAGTAGGTACATACCATTCCATTGATGCCGGGCAGAACTAGAAGGTGTGTCTTTCTGACCAGCTGGCTTATTTACATGTCTGGAATCAACGTAAGCTCTACTATAACAACAAGCAAAAACACGCCCGGACCAAGAATGCTGCTCACCTGTTCACCTCTATCAATCAAGTTAGCAACCCCTATCCATATATACCTCCATTGTTTTTTCTGCTAACATTCAATCCGTGGAATACATCGCGCAATGTTTGGGTGCCAAATAGTCCTAAATCGCAACCATTTATTCCAACGCACGGACTTACTTCCGAAGTCATTTCCTTCCTATACTTCTTATGAGCTGTTTTATCTTTGTGGCACCTGTACTCGCCCATGTGTATCAAAAATAAGGGTTGCATGGGAAACAATGGCATTGTGACATTGACCTGTACTCGCCCTCTGCCTCCAACAACTTAACGATTTTACGCACCAGTTTTGAAATATATGCTGAAACACGAAGAGCAACTATGACTGCGAAAGGAAAAACATATATTTATACATATGGAGTCGATTCACCCGAATGTTAGATTAGCCCAGCTGAATGCCACATTAGGGCGGAAGTTTGAAATCAGACTTGACAATTTGCCGCCCCATGAGCATAAACCTGCCTTCTCGTGATTGTATACCATTTTTCCGGTTAAAAGAGGCTTCGTCTTTTCCACCGGCTTTCATTTTGGCTTGAATGGGATGCGTTGTAAAACACTCCACTGTTGTAGGTCTTATGGTGGCCTGGAAGAAAGAAAGTTGCTGGGGGAATTTCATTGGATTCGAGGTATTTCCTAAAGACCCTTAACGCATGCGCCTCAGAGGAAGTTGAAATCCATCTGCGGGGGGATATTCATCTCGCGGCATACCAACTTCGCTCGCCGTCTTGACATGCTTATGATGTATAATATACCAGAGTCCTTTGTCTCCGGTTTACACTGTATTACGTGACATAATCTGGTGAAGAATGGGTCCATTATCTGCCTCCCAGACTTGCCTTGGATGATCCCTCTTTTTGTCGCCAAACCTTAGCTGACTCCGTCTCGGGAGAAGGTCACGTAATAGGCTGATTGGATTACGCTTGCTAGATGCCTAATGGCTGGAAGAAAAACCCGGGGGACTGAGAAAGTCGTCTAACCCACGGACTTCACCCCTACAACACCATCACCCCTTCTACTTCTTCTCTTTCTTTTTTTCCTGTCTTCTGTGGCATGTGTGACTTTTATATACATAGATGGTTTATAATTCGGTATGAAATTGTTTAACCAGCGATCTTGGTTCGATGTTGTGGGGTACTGCATCTGTGTCAAATCACAAATGTCCAAGATGACGCAGACGGATAGAGATAGCTTCGATGTGGGGACACAACATACTTATTAAACTAATGCTATTTTTAGTCTTCGTTAGTTTTCAACATTTTCTCGGGTGTGTTTCAAACGGTGGCAGGGCGCAGCAGGTGGTATTTCCAGGCGCGCCGAGTGTGCTTGCGTTGCTAGGCCACGCCCGGCCTCTTGCGGATCCGTACCGTAGCGGATCCCGCAAAGCTTATGGGAATTCTGCCGGTTCTTTTTCTTGTGGCTTTGAAGTTTTCTGTTCTTGTTCTCTTTGCACACATTTAATAGTGCTGTAAGTGAGTTTAACGGTTTCAGCGGTCGAGTGCCCATTAAAGAATTGTTTGTTCTCTTTGCAGAACTCAGTAAATTTGAACTACGAGAACATTTGGTCCGTTAATTAGCTAGGTGAATGGCTAATTGGTGCAATTAGACTAATGCAGTCGTTGCAGATATTTTTTTGTAATTTTCATGAGATTGACACAGAACAATGTGACGGAAGTGACGTAGCGCGGGCTGTACTAAACGACAGAGGGAGTGGAAGAGGGGCTGGCTTCAGGATGTGGGGATCATAGTCTTACCATAACTATCTGACATGATTGTCAAGTTATTATTTGGTATTCCACTTATTACGCAATGATCACGGTAGAGCGTGACACTCAACGCACTCTGTTTCTCCCTCAGCAATCAACTTTAGAACCGACCCCTCTGCTCTCATCCGAATCCAGATACACCCTATCGATGACAATGGACGCTGATGACCTCCATTATCCCGGGCTTCGAAAGTACTATTCCAGATTTTCAACCACTTGACCTTCCCATATAACCACTCACCTGCATGATGGCCTGTTACCACAAGGTCTACGTATAGCGAAATATTCACACAATATCGCTCAAGTTGTCGCCCTAATATGCCTCTTCTCCATTGGTCAATTTCCCATAAAAGTACTTATGTGCCCTGGTATTTAAGAACCTACACCTATGATAGCTATCAGGCACGTAGGCCTTTACTATTTAATTACAAACTAGCTCGGCATGGGGTAGGTTTATTCCTAACCCGGGATTCTGAGCGGTCCACTCGAGGAATCTCAATGGGTTTTGAGACAGAGGAACATACAAACATGTGTGGTAACAATGTTTGTGTCTGGGAACAAGGGTTTGTTTGGTCTGTTCATATAGCCGCTTATGAGTAACTTAAATGAGGGCTTCTGTGTTAGGGACGCTTTAAATCTTGCACATGTGGCCTGAGCCTACTAGAAGCGGTATTCCCCACCCCTCTCCCGGGTTAGAAGAGCTTCTCTTACTTAGAGGTGTTGGCTTTGCTCTGGCTGCAATCTTTAGCAGAATCTAGTGTATACCGTATACTATCCTCAGTCAAATAATGGTCCCTCAGTGTCTGTGACGATGTGTATCGGTGACCGCTGTCCAGCAGAAGTAACTTTAGGGTTGTAAATATGTGCTGAATTTCTTGTGACGACAGCATCAGAGTAAAGGTATGCCATTGCATTTGTCATCGTGACTGCCTGCGCATCAGCCCGTGGATTACGCGGATCATTACCCGAGACAACGACTGAGTGGAACGTCATCATCGCTCAAGATGGGCGTGGCTGATGAGGGTGGGCGTGTGGGGTGGGTGTGGTCAGGGGGCGTGGAAGATGGGCTCAAAATGAGGTCATGCTGCCCCCACACTCGGACATTACATGTCACACCCCCCGTGTCCGAATGTGACGTTTAGTATCATGGCCACAATGCAGCACAACTAAATGCCTTGAAGTAGTCCCCATATCCAGAGTTCAGGTGGCAATCCAGCTGCCCATAATACATGTCACAGCTCCTAATGATTCCCTCTGTCCATATGGTACCATGCTTGTCGTGGTATTCACCCGCGGCGATATGAGGACGGATGGTCGAGCCCGAAGTTCTCTGCCGCGTTGTGATAAGGCCAATTTGTGTGTGTATAGGCGCGCATACATTCTGCGGTCATCGGACGGTGGCAAGACTGGCGATGATTCATGAATTGAGATGAGGCACTCATAATTGATCTATCTTCCATGGATAGGCTACTTAAATATCTCGTGACACATACGGTTTGCTTGCAGATTTCGTGTGGTTGAGCTGTGAGACGCCACACGTGTTCCTGTTGTGATCTTCAATGTTCCTCTATCGGCGAGGTGATTGTACCCCTGGCTCAGTTACGCACTGATCCTCCTCTATCGGCGAGGTGATTGTACCCCTGGCTCAGTTCTATACTGATCCTCCTCTATCGGCGAGGCGATACTGATCCTCCTCTATCGGCGAGGTGATTGTACCCCTTGATTGTACCCCTGGCTCAGTTCTATACTGATCTCCTCTAGTTGATTGTACCCCTGGCTCAGTACTGATCCTCCTCTATCGGCGAGGTGATTGTACCCCTGGCTCAGATCCTCTCTATCGGCGAGGTGATTGTACTGATCCTCCTCTATCGGCGAGGTGATTGTACCCCTGGCTCAGTTCTATACTGATCCTCCTCTATCGGCGAGGTGATTGTACCCCTGGCTCAGTTCTATACTGATCCTCCTCTATCGGCGAGGTGATTGTACCCCTGGCTCAGTTCTACACTGATCCTCCTCTATCGGCGAGGTGATTGTACCCCTGGCTCAGTTCTACACTGATCCTCCTCTATCGGCGAGGTGATTGTACCCCTGGCTCAGTTTGTACCCCTGGTTCAGTTACACACTGATCCTCCTCTATCGGCGAGGTGATTGTACCCCTGGCTCAGTTCTATACTGATCCTCCTCTATCGGCGAGGTGATTGTACCCCTGGATCTCAGTTGTACCCCTGGCTCAGTTACTGATCCTCCTCTCTATCGGCGAGGTGATTGTACCCCTGGCTCAGTTCTACACTGATCCTCCTCTATCGGCGAGGTGATTGTACCCCTGGCTTCTACACTGATCCTCCTCTATCGGCGAGGTGATTGTACCCCTGGCTCAGTCTACACTGATCCTCCTCTATCGGCGAGGTGATTGTACCCCTGGCTCAGTTCTATACTGATCCTCCTCTATCGGCGAGGTGATTGTACCCCTGGTTCAGTTACACACTGATCCTCCTCTGTCGGCGAGTTGATTGTACCCCTGGCTCAGTTCTACATTGATCCTCCTCTATCGGCGAGGTGATTGTACCCCTGGCTCAGTTCTACACTGATCCTCCTCTATCGGCGAGGTGATTGTACCCCTGGCTCAGTTACACACTGATCCTCCTCTATCGGCGAGGTGATTGTACCCCTGGTTCAGTAACACACTGATCTTCCTCTATCGGCGAGGTGATTGTACCCCTGGCTCAGTTCTACACTGATCCTCCTCTATCGGCGAGGTGATTGTACCCCTGGCTCAGTTACACACTGATCCTCCTTTGGGAGCGAGTTTATATCATTATGACCTTGACTCCATTATTGATTGGTCCACTCTTGGCGGGTGAAGTGACCCTTTTCCCTTGTCCGAATAAGGCAAGTTTATCCGTCTATGCCTCATGTTTCACTCTTAGTCACATTCTTAGATTAAATATTGACATTGACAGTTGGGAAATTTGAAAACAAAAACATGGACGACAGATTATTCTACTTCAGAATATATCCCACAATGCTCTCTGTTTTTAGATTCGCCATTCTCTCACGTACAACTGAACCTTCTGACTCGGTCCCCTCTCGCCCTCTCTCTTAGTGTATACACATGACAGTGTCGCTATACACAGACCTTGAAATAAATGAGCTAGGCCAAGTACCCCTCCACCTGGAAATCGCTTCAACTTGACATCTTCTGTTAATTGATCTACTTGAGTCAAACTAATATCTAGTTGTTTGAGGTTTGTAGATGTTTTTGTATGAGGATATTAACAGGTTTGTACAAATCGCCGCCTTTTAACATCTCCACTCAGTCTCATTGTTTTGTCTTATTTGTGACATTTCGGCATTCTCACGCACGCCCTGTTAACTTCCCCTCTTCCTTCATGGGAACTGAATAATGTCATATTAGAGCTGTTGACTGATTAACGAACGAGTGTTGATTATAGTGATAACACTTGAGATCAACTTTGATTTAGTGATAAGGAGCGTATCGATTAGGGTGGTCGTGATCCGCTGATTAGCCGGGTAACCAGTCCTAACCTTCCAGTCCGTACGAGGTCTTATTATGACCCTGATGCAATTAACAGCACTGGTGCCTACGATAGGTCTATCAGCTGATCAGCTTTCATGGTCGACCCGTCCGCTGATAACATTCTGTTCACTCTGATGTCACCGCTGTGGGTATTTTGTCAATGCTGTGTCTACCTGATGTTACATTGACATGACATCTATCTCACCACAAGTCAGCATGGACATCTCAGCGGCTGATAAACATACTGACCCACGGCTAATGTTTCATAATCTGATGATAGCTACGATAACTCCACCAAACCCCTTGCTGTTGTATGATAGTATACAACCATACATAAGTGTCCTCAAACGTGTTGTACCGACGCGGGCCTACTGATGTAGGTTCGGCTTAGCTTCATGCAATTGACATGCTTTGATCCATTGATTTGATCCCAATTAGTGTCCACCACGGACAAGTGCCAGGTGTGTGGGCTTCACTGAATTGTTCCCTTGATGGAAACTCGTTGTGATAGCCAGATCGTTTATATACAGCACTAAACAATGACTGTCAAACTAGTCACAGAACCACGCCTTATAAGGTTCAGACCATTTGATAAAGTTATCAGAAGCTTTGAGATGCTTCTGAATTCTTATCACAAACCCCATGGTCCCTATCACAGCTTCATGCATCTTACAACACGCGTCATTGTCGCAAACCGGCCCTGGGCGAAGCTTATGGCAGTAATCATTTGTGTTCCAATGTTAACTCTCATTTAATGTCTGTCTTCGCGTAAGAAGCTGCGATAACACGTATCTAGACTGCTAGGGGCGGTCACCCTCTTTGACGTGTTTAGTTCAAACATCTGAATCATCAGGCATGAAACATAGAATATGTGCCAGTAATATACTGTACAACATAAAAATACGTGTGCGAAATGCGTCACTAATGTATTGTACAACATAGAATATACAGATATTATGTGGCACTAATATACCATGTAACACAGAACATACTGACACGGCATATGTCACTAATATACTGTAATACATATAACATGCCGGCGTGCATGTATCACTGATATACTGCACAGCATATAATATGCCGACGTGCATGTATCATTGATATACTGCACAGCATATAATATGCCGATGTGCATGTATCATTGATATACTGTACAGCATATATTATGCCGACGTGCATGTATCATTGATATACTGTACACTGTGCAACATATAACATGCCGGCGTGCGTGTATCACTAATATACTGTACAACATATGACATGCCGGCGTGCATGTATCATTGATATACTGTACAACATATAACATGCCGGCGTGCATGTATCAGTAATATACTGTACAACATATAACATGCTGGCGTGCATGTATCACTGATATACTGTACTTTTTGAACATAAAGTTGCGACTCTTGGTTTATCCGAATAAAACGCAGGCAAATGTGAAGTGCTGTGATAGATGTAGAGCGACTGGAGCGAGGAGCTCGTCCTGTCAGCCAGCTACTTACTGACTTGTTGCAAGAACGACTGGGGGCCGAGTTGATCTCCCTGAAGTGTGTAACTAATGACGTGATCTCTTGACGGTACCTGCTGCTTCCGCGCTGTGTTTGAATGGCCCAATGTTGGCCAAATGCTGGGAGCCAAGGTTGTCCATTTATCATGTTGACAAAGCCTAACTCCGAGGTGGAATCACAATCGTGTAACTACAGATGTAGAGACTTAAGCTGGCTAGAGTAGAATAAGAGGCGAGAACGGCGGTGGCTTCTGATGTGTGCATGGCGTTGCTGTAGGTTTGCGGAATAAGACAGTAAACATTAACTGATGTAGCATTATTGCGTAAATATGCGATGGTTATAAACTCTGACGGTGATACACCTTCTGAACGTCTGAATAACAGATAGACTCCAACATAGGACGGTTTTCTCCTCAGACTCACCAGGTGAATAAATCTCAGTCTCAGGCAATGTGATAGTCAAGATGAGACTTGGTAAGGATCTAATTTGATGTATATAGATGTGGCGGGTTTAGTGCTTAAATTACAGTCTAGTTTATCGACTGATTACGACACGGATTGTTTGATTACTGCGCCGATTTGCTTGCTGATTTAGTGTATAGTTATGAAGCTGAATTGTTGAAGTGAGGGACTTGACGAAGAATGACTTAATGTTAAATTCAGACGCTGATTCGGTGTCTAATTCAGTGACTGGTTTTGTGCCTAGTTCATTGACTGATTGGTGTATAATTCAGTGGCTGATTTAATGTATATTTTCTGTGGCTGATTAAGTTTCTGATTCAGTTGCTGATTTAATGTCTTTTGGTGACTGATGGACTGATTCTGTAACCTGTTGAGTGTCTGACTTAGGTTAGATCCTGTTAATGATTTAGTTTGTGAGATGATGTGACAGATTAATTGTTTTATTCAGTCTAACTTAATTACTAATTCAGTGAACAATTTAGTGTCTAATTCAGTGAAAGATTTTGCTAATTGCGTGTCTGGCTCAAGAGATGATTGGGTCTCGGCTTTAAGAAATGAATCACCTTATGATTATGGGTTTCGTTAAGAAAATACTTTATTCACTCTGATTAAGTGACTGGATAAGTGACCGATCAAGAGTGTGGTTGTGAGTCTAATATAGAGCCAAGCCAGTGGCCCTATACACTACATCACTCACATCCAGTGAAGCTGTGGGATGTACATGCACAAGACTATAGCTTTGTGTACTTGTTGTTCACAATCTCCAATAATTTTTTTCTCGGCGGCTAGCAATAAATCTTTGGCGTCTCCTAAACATTGGCCATTGGCTGTTATATTCCCGCAATGAGAAATACACACCAGATAAACATCTATTTCGGATTCATGAACATCTCTTTTACCTGTTTACTAGGACCCCCCCCCCCCCCCCCCCCCCCCCCCCCAGATCAATGTCCACAATGCCCGTTAGGGAAATTGGACTGGTGTCACCTTTCCTGTACTGTGCGACACCACCACAGTCCTCTTCCCATTACTAGTCTCATATACAACGCGTGCACACGTCAAACACTGCCAAATTTTCTTTGTTTTATCGGGGTACCCACGCCCCCACTCCACCAACCCGCCCCCCCCCCCCTCTCCGCTCCTGAAAACTGCATGAATTTGATTCCTGCAAACAGTAATATGCGTGTTTTACCTGTGTACAGGATGTGGATTTTGAATTTGTGGGGGATCATGGCGGATTCGATGCCGACGCTACATACATGGACGATGAGGATTTTCAAGACGCGGGCTCTGGGATTGAGAGCGAGGGCAGTGGTAGCTCATCCGCGAGAGCCGGTACTCCGTCCGTCTACCCCACCGAGAGCGGTCCCAATGACATTCCCGGTAAGTCGAATTCGTGTGTGTTTTGAAGTCTTCCCTGTCGACCATGTGGAATCATCGCTTGATATTTAATGTCACTGGGTGATCTGTTGCCGTCTTTTATGAATACCTGCCATGTATGAGAATTGTACACATGGCCATTTCCTTCTAAAAATGTTCTCCTCTGTAACCTACAATTATCAGTTGTAAACACGCTCTTTCCTGGTGAAAATAAGGCATCTGCTAATTATGGGATCGCACACATAGTAGGCAATTTGGGTAGCTCTGTACAGGCTGGTATATTGTTTACAGAAAGGTATTACACGAAACATGTGTTTGGGGCATGAATAATATTCATTGTACCCAAGTCCGCACCAAAGTGGAGCATACGATGTTAGTGCGACAAGACATGGTCCTTGTCGTACACCCAAACACGTGGTTTTCATAATGAGATCCCCATGTTGGCGCATCGGTGGGAACATCCTCTGCCCGGCTCTAATGAAACCACAACGAACCAATCTCGTATATTTGTTGTAATTGAAAAGTTGTTATGGTTATGACGACGAATACACTGAGCACGTCGTTATGACGACGAACCCGATGTGTGTGTTGCTATGACGACGAACCAGCTGAGTGCATCGTTATGACGACGAACACATCACGTTGCTAGGATGGTAGCCCAACGACCAACAAATACGGTATGTAAGATGTAAATGCAGCTTAGATGAAGGTCATCCCTCGGAAGTTGCTCTAACGGCGAACCCATCCCTGTATTGCTATCATACAGTATCCTGCCTAGTCATCATGGCTGATGAACTTACTGACATGCTCTCGCGACGGGTATGGCTAATATTGGTATTTACAGTAATCCGCAGAACAATGGTAGAAACGTGGAGTAGACAGACACTTCTTTGTCTATGCACTCTCATTGTTGAAGTCAATGGATTGACAAGGAAAGTTATTGTTTACGTTGTTTCCTTGTATACATCAAGTGCTTACTCATAACAAACAGGTGGTTTCCTTCCCCTATCCGGGCCAATCTTTACCTCACTCTACCTTGACGAGGTTGTCCCGGTTCTAGCAGGAATTCGCGCCCAGCATATATTCGCTAGGAGTATAATTTGCCACCAGTTTTTGCACCGATAAACGGTTATTTTGTTGAGGGAGTACTGGGGATCCCTTGACGCAAATAGGTTATGCTTCTGCCTCGCTCTGGGCTATACACATGATTGGCAGTCAAGCATTCACCTCAACACCAGACTTAATCTATCTCGATATGCACCAACCTAAAACACAACTCACCTGCGCTGCATTAAATGTGGCCATGAAACTATACTCAGCGATCTGTTTCCTGCAGCGAGCGCCTGTTCACAGCATAGATTCATAAGCGTTTATTCAAGCATTGCAATGTAATTGCATGCACAAAATATCGATATTTTGTTTTATTACACGAGATCTTCGATTTGTGATTCGATCAAATCATGGTGCAGATAGCGACTGATGTATCAGTAGGGTTTATGATGTTTATGATGGCCGCGAATACTGCTGTAGGTTTTGCCTTCCGTCGGCATGCTGTAGCTTTAGTACGAGCAGAACTTGACGTGCCGAAGCATGGTCCTGCCAAGAGGTTCCAGGTTTTACAAGAAAACTTGTTAAATAAGCGAGTATTCCCTGTGGCATTATCTGCGCGGTTCTGTTGTTGTCTTTATCTTGGATAGCACACACAGTGCTGTGTTTGATCGACAATAAGCATTGTTAAGTCTGCGGTGTCTTAGTAAAAGTCTCACGCCCTTTTTCCGCTCTGTCTAATAACAGAATTATGAATTCTCGGATGCCGGGGTCAATAACCGAATTTCCCATGGTTTTCTCGCTCTAGATGAGACATTGCTGCTCAGTGTTAGTTCAGCATTGCCTGTTGTTAAAGAATGAAATGAGCTATGGATGTGTGCTTATAACCGACTTGGTTTGCCAGAAACATCTGACGTTCAGATATCTTCATCTGCTTCGTCCCTGGTTGATATACGTCATTGACAGGTTTCCCCAATCATCGCTCATCTCGCCTCGCGCTCTTATACAATCTATATAGGTTGATAGACTACGAGCTTGCCGGGACAGTAATATATAACAAGTAATTACTCTCTTGTAACACTAAGTTATGTATCCTTGTCTTATTCGGAATACTTGTACATATTGTCACCACATACATATGGAAAATGTATGTACATATGGTTTTGAAAATGCAAAATTGAAAAGATTTAGCAGAGTGGGAATCCCATTCTCCTACGTTGTTGTGTGTCAAAGTGCAGCTTTCTTTAGACGCTGGTACACATTGCTTAGCGTTAACATGAATATCAGAACCATATGTGCATTATATGCCTGCTGAGATTTTTTCAGAAAAAAACCATGGATGCATATTTTTGATTTGATATTAGCTGCAGTTGGCTGAGATAATAAGTTTGTCAGGATTTGATTTGGGCTTCGTTGCAGAGCAATACAGAATCTCTAGTTACTCGCATCTCCTCCGTGCTATCTGTGGGTCTGGAGAGATACATATCATTGACCGTGGTAGTCTACTTGTGTTAAACGGGCCCAACGAGCTGCTTAAAACGCCACTACTAGTGACCAGACGATAGATTGCCATTCCACAAAGTGAAAGAGGTTAATGGAGCCAAGTAACAAGTAACCTGTACAAGGGCGTCTTATCTGAATGGCTTGTGTGGTTATCTTGATAACTTCAGATAAGGTCTTTGAATGGCATGAATGGCTTGTGTGGTTCTCTTGATAAGCTCTTTGAAATGGACTCCACACTTATGAGATCGTTAACAAAATACACTATACGAAAAATCCCCCTGGGGGGTTCAAGGGTCAAGAATGATACGTCATAACTTGAGTGGTTTTTAAAAAATAATTCATTGAGCCATGCTGTACACAAAATTCTCACCACGTCTCCGACATGTTAGGGTCCTAAGTGGACTGACTATATATTGACTCCAGCGAGCATGCGGTAGTGATTGCTGGCAACAAAGCCGCGGGGAGCATCCATGGGCTGTACTTCCGGCAGCGTCCCGTTGACAAGTCGTATCTGGTGACTTGAGGCAGCTTGCTATGGCCTACATTGTCGCATGTGTGGTGTAGAGCTTGTCAGACGAGGCGTAGACAGACTCTCCTCACCAAGTTTTGCCGCGTAACTTGCTCTACGCCCACGCCTCCTCTTCTCATCCACGACCTCATCTCGAGCGACAAGCCACTCCATCATGTATTGTCGCCCATTGTTTAACTCGTGCCTTTTTCTCTCTCTTGAAAAACGCGAATGTATATCTGGATTACATCTAATATGGCTCTTGAGCCGGCAACTGATGATGGAAGATACCTGATTGGCACGGCTGACAATATTCCACGATGAGACGAAACCTGTCATTCGGACGCTGCAGCCGCCGAGTCATATATGATTTAGCCCAACGACCAACAATGGATTTTTTACCATTTGGTTCAAAAGAACTAATTACAATGGATGCTTCTCTCACGACAAGAGCTAGCTTTGACTATGGTTACATACCTATGTGGTTACATACCTATGTGCCTACAGTAAGCTACCTACGTCTCCTTGTGGCAGAGTCGAGAAAAGCATGGTCTATGAATCCATACAAGATGACGTTTATTTTGGTATATACCGTGTATCCTAGCTCTGGTCGCTGAACCTTTGTTGAGCATACCAGAACATCTCAAATAGCATCCGATAGTTTTGCCGAAATCAATTTATCGTTGATATCATTGTTTCTTATGAAAATATTACTGATGTAACACTATATTGTGGTAGCATATACGATTATTTGGCTGCTGCTATGATAACTATCACGCATGCGCATGGAGACATCGGTGTCAAAATGCTATCATTGCCACTCATATCACTTCTAGCTGCCGACATGGTGTTGTCGGTTCATGGATGTCTGTACAGCCACGAGAGTTCCGCGCTGTGACGTCCGCAGCGAGACGACAGTGCCATTCGCATAATGGCCATTGCAGTGATGACGTCATTAGCAGACACCGCAGTCAGGCGTAACCTGGTTTGGGAGAAAACTCAAACTGTATAATAGAACAGCGACAAATAATGTGTTAATTCAATTCGCGCTTTCAATTGGGTGTTGAAGCAGTTACTCAGAGTGAGAAACTTTCTTTGCGCTGGCCTTGGAAAACTCATTTATAAAGTCAAATCGACTATCGCGAAACGAAAGGACGACATAAGTATAACTGGCTGATCACCTATGATACAGCGGTCCAATGTGAGACGTTTTCTGAGGGATGTGTTGGTTAAAAGAATCTTTCTTTTTTTGCGAATTTGGTTTGATTTATCAGTACAAAAAAAATGGAAATGTCACCCTGATGTCATTAACGGGAAACTAACCAGCAAGTCTACATCTCCCACGCAGGCTGTGAGGGGGCTTCCCCCATCGGGCAGATCGAGTGGTACCCGGCCCAGTTTCACTGTAACTTTGATTCGCTATTGCTTCCAGCTGATTTGCTTCCCATTCCAAAATCCGGTGTATAGAGTGTTTAAATGTGCATAACTAGAAGAAGAAGGGGTCGTTGTGTACAAGCATATTCTCTTAGGATAAAAAAATTCTCCAGAGGAACCCATCTTTGAGTAATTTAAACCTGCCACGAAAGTCATGACTCAGAGACGACAACCTAGCCTTCATCTCATTATTCCATGTACCTTTTCAGTTGTCACAAAACTGTGGCTTAATCTGACGCATGTAGATTGTATAAAAAAGACGATAACCGCGTGGCTGCCGCCAGAGGGAGTAGCTGTATGTGCCATTTCTGATGCGTGCTTATACGTTGTTTTGTCTAACTGTTGTCATATAAATATAGATCAGTTTATAAATAGCCTCTGTGGCTTTTTTTTCATCCGAATGTTAGTCAGTAGGAAGAGAATTTCAAATCTTGACGCTAGCATGTATCGGATGAAGTGAGAAAACTAATCTACATCTATATCGCCAAAGCGTCTGCACCATTTGTATATTATATTGTCTGGGGCGACGACGGCTGGCATTTCCTTGTGAAACTCTGTAACGTTAACCATTGCCACATTGATGGCGAATGTCGAATGTAGAAGTGTCTAGTCGGTGCCTGTTGTGACATTCTCAACTCATTAACGCCTCTGACAAAAAACGCTTCCAAGTTCGACTGTTCAGATCTCATAGCGTATAGTGTGCACGGGGCAACTGGGCGAGAGCGCCCGGGCGCGATATCCCGACAAAGTGCGCGTATGTATAGAGTGAGCCCGGGCGCGATATCCCGACAAAGTGCGCGTATGTATAGAGTGAGCCCGGGCGTGATATCCAGACAAAGTGCGCGTATGTATAGAGAGCGCCCGGGCGTGATATCCCGACAAAGTGCGCGTATGTATAGAGAGCGCCCGGGCGTGATATCCAGACAAAGTGCGCGTATGTACAGATGGTTCGGATCATGAGTGTATACCAATGGTCCCTCTTGGCCTTATCACCAATCACATGCAGCTCCAAGAAGTGTGTGATGAGAAGACATTTGGAATGCTTTTACCCTATGAGCGTTGAATGGCTGATGGATTGTGTATATATGACTGATGCATTACACCACAATACACTAGCACCAGAATGGATATGACTACTGCCCTGGCAATCGTCTTCGGTTTGCTTTCATACTGAACCACACCGCCTCTCCCTCCGCCATTCACTGACACGACACTTCAAATAGGATTACTTAATTAATTAATCAAGATGTTAAAATGTCATTTTTGTCCTTACAAAAAAACACTTGATAGAAATTACGACAGGGACAGCCTTTCATCGAAGTTTTAAAATAGCTTGGGTGAGATAATGTGCGTCAGTTGACTATAGTGTTGTCGCCCTGACAACAGCGTCCTGCAACAATCAATGCGAAAAATTAGTTCATTGATGATCAATGCACCTACTGAGAATAAAGCCTGGCGTGTAGCGGAAAACATCTATCACAACGAAAAGCACTATCCTTCCCAACGTTAAGCACTATCCATCACAATGAAAAGCACTATCCATCCTAACGTTAAGCACCATCCATCACAATGCAAAGGACTATCCTTCCCAACGTTAAGCACTATCCATCACAATGTAAAGCACTATCCTTCCCAACGTTAAGCACTATCCATCACAATGTAAAGCACTATCCTTCCCAACGTTAAGCACTATCCATCACAATGCAAAGGACTATCCTTCCCAACGTTAAGCACTATCCATCACAATGCAAAGCACTATCCATGTCAACACAAAAAACTATCTACAGGATATTGTGCTGTCATGCGACTAAGCGTTTTCATGCTAAAACCATCAAATTCAAATGGCGGAGTTTTTACTGAGACAGAATGAATCGTTTCCCATCTCAATCAGGCCAAATGCAGAAGAGAATAAAACACTCAGTGACACTACATTCATCACTCGAACCACATCATTACATATACTCGAGCCTATCACCTCTTTCCATGGTACGGCGCTATCCATTACAGCACAATGCTTCAGCTAATCTACATTTGACAACATTAAAACGCTAGTCTATGTCTTTATTATTATTATTATTATTATTATTATTATTATTATTGATATCTTCCTTGTTGTTGCTATGAACTCCTGTCCATGAGCCTCCCGTGAAACCATTAGCACCCGAGGACGCGCTTCTGTGTGATCTTAGACCGTATAGCCTGGTGGTAAATCTTGGCTGACTTGATAGACACAATGGAAGCCATGAGAATATCCGTACTAATGGGTGTCAGACCCGCCCATCCATGCTTCTTTTCCCGCCATTTCCCGTCTCAGGAATTAATGTCTTTTTATTGCGTTGGTATGACAGTAAATACACCCATTCTTTTGTACAATTATTCCCATGCATTGTCTTTGTTAAGAAGTATCACAGGACCTGTTTACAAAACAAATGATTGCTCAGACAGCAATTTCAGATATTCGCAATGACAAATATTGGAGAATTTCCAGGCGGAGGAGTTCGTATGTCATGTCATTAATTATCACCCAGTGGTTTATGACCCAGCCTGGCGTATTATGGCCAGCAGCTGTCTGTAGATTTCTCGAGTTCATTCGGAAGGTTTCGCTGTATGAGAGTATGACCCGAGTCAGACAAACGGCGACTAGCACTGACAGGAGGACTCATCTCCTAATTATGTTTATGCGTGGGCTTTAATGTGACCTCAGATGATCCCGTCTCCCTCTGTTCAGTTTCAAGCTCATCTCATGTCAAGACAAACGCAACTGCTCGACAGACATAATATGACCTCCGTTTCCTTTGTATTTGGTGCCGCCAAATATATATATATATATATATATATATATATATATATATATATATATATATATATATATATATATATATATATATATATATATATATATATATATATATATATATATATATATGTTTGTTTTACTAAGCCAGGAATTGGGATATTTCTATTGATTTACTCGGATAAGATGAAGGATACGTAGCGGGTGACCGCGGCAACGTAACCATAAGGCACCCTCTTCGTGAGAGTTCTTTCTCTGTGGCTGTACTGTGAGGCACCCTCTTCGTCGGAGTTCTTCCTCTGCGGCTGTACCATAAGGCACCCTCTTCTTTAGAGTTTTTTCCTCTGCGACTGTACCATAAGGCACCCTCTTCGTCAGAGTTCTTCCTCTGCGGCTGTACCATAAGGCACCCTCTTCGTTACAGTTCTTCCTCTGCGGCTGTACCATAAGGCACCCTGTTTATCAGGGTTTGTTCACTGGGATTGATCCACAAGGCACCCACTTCGCCAGAGTTCACCCAGTGCGGTAGATCCAGTGGGGCACTCTCTTCATTGCACCGCGTGCGCCACATAAGTAGTTGTGGTCTAAGGTGGGTCCATCGGAGGTCACGCCCCGGAAGGAGTAGCGGGCAAACCGCCTGCCTCCGGTGCCTGTTAGAGTTCACATAGGGGTCCATGGTTAATCAGTAGGGATGTATATATACATGGGCTCCGGGCAGAGACTCGATAAAGACCGACCAGAGCTCCTGCTGATTATCACAAGAAGTTAACACTAGAAATAATGTGCTATCGATTATGTATCCTAGACCATGCATTATGCTCCTGTCCTTTGCAAGGAAAAAAATAGCTTAAAAGAAAACAATATTGCGCTGCCTGGTACGAGAGCTCTTAGTAATAACCTTCAGTAGTCAAACACTATCAAACGCCAGGCGGCAGACGCGAGGCGCGCGATCTGACGCTGCGGCAAGGCCTCACCACCTAACGGAGAGGTGGGATGGAGTCTTGTGTAAGTTTTTCTCGCCTATTCAAGTGCTTCGTGTTCTATCAGTTTATCAGCACTTAGGTCCACTTGTTATCCACAAATCCCATTTCAATATTTACATAGTAGGATTGGGTGTAGGATAAGCTGTAGCAATATGTCCCGTTTGTCAACATACCTACCCTTTAACTGTGTGCCCTTCAGGCCTGTGGATTTTCATGCTCCATTGATGAGGGATTTATCCAAGTTTACACATGCTCGACACGCGCTGACCTCGTAAGTTCAGGGATTATTTAGTCTCGATTAGCAACCTCCAGTGACCTCTTGGTTGGGGTCAAGGACTAACGAGGACATAACTAACTCTGCATCATTCGTCAAATTACATCATGGGCGTACGAAATCTCAAATCTGAAAAGTTGCAATCAGGCTGTTGGCAATAAAACAGCCATGTATTTGGTACAGATCTCCGCGTTGTGATAAGGAGAACGACGAGATATCTATGGAGAGAATGTGAAAATACCAAGTAGTAGATAAAGGAGCACGATGAGATATATAGGGACGAGTGCACCCCCTTACTCTGCCAATTTATCCTAAAATCCCATTGAGGTATAACTTGCAGATGTCTGGCTGTGCTAATTGGGGAGATAAAGTCATGTCGCTACTGGTTGACACTGCCAACAAAATTATGTCAACGGTTCTTTTAGCTTTAAAGACCGCGAATACACAGTTCCGATCAACTGATCAAAGATTGTTTCCAGCACAGGCACTCTAGTCACAAAACGCCCCTCTCTGTCTTCTTATAGACTAGAAGTCAAAGTGGAGGGGTGTATATGACGCGAGTGACTGTGGATTAAGAGGTGCCATTCGTGTCCTCGTATAGCTAGGAGATTGGCTGAAAGAAATCAGCGATGGCTAGATTAATTAACGCCAGTAAATTAAAGAATCATGCCAATCCTTGCTGTGCTTTCAGCTGGAGTCACACCCCATGTTTCATGCTTGTTGTCTCAGATTGTCGACAGTATTGTGGTGCTATTCGTTTTACCATTGAGTAATTGTGTCCCATTTAACTCCACGGTCTTGCGAACGGAAGCCATTCATCTTCCTTAGTATCTGTTGTTTTCTGTTGAAACAAAGTATCTTTGGTGTTTTCCCCTTACTGCTATAAATATAAAGTGTTAACGTTGAGACACACCAGTCATAAACGTTGCTCCATCCTTCATCAAATAGGTGGTCCAGTTAAAACATTCTTGTATGATTCTTGTACAATGATTCTTTTAAGCAAATTAAATACAGTTCTAAAAACCAGTCCAAGACCTTGTCGCAATACCTCCGCTGTAATAACCACTGACTTTGCCCCCTCAAGGTTTTGCAATGGTCTCCCTGACAATGCCTGACAGTCGGGAGCATAAATGCTCACCACTCGGGTGTCCCAGCCGCGTTACAGAACGCGCGTCTTTCATCTTCGTCTTTCCCATGACCCCATAGAGGACTGCGTGGGCTTCACTGGAAGCGGAATTCTCCCGTTTTTATGACAGGCGGAAGCTGCTAATGTCAGCCTCCGTGGGTCGTTGTTGGTATAGTTCACACGGGGCCAACAGCTGCCCATTACGGTTGAAGCTAAAGCCTACGTTTTTCCCCGTTTTGGTTTGACCCTATATTGTGTTAACTATATTGACTAATTAATGGCGATCATCCCTTTTTTACTTGTACATCATAAAGCTGGGTTCATGTTTTACGTGCCTCCTGTGATGCATATGCCAGGGGTGTTGTTAACTGGGGAGAATGTGGGTGGATGCAGGAATTACTGCTAAGATGTGGTGTAAGGCATCTGTGAAAGGGGTAGGTGTATTCGTTGTATGATAATGAATTTGACCGCTGTTTACCTAAATGTCGGTAGTGGTGTTTGTTTCAGGCCTAATGGTTGCCATCATGTCAAGCCTGTAATCGATGTTTTTCATTACCATGTGTTGCAAATGATTCAATGTAAAATTCAAGTAACGTGACTCATAGCTCAGCCACAACTTTCAAGGATTACCCATTTGATAGTTTTATGTGTAGAATTATGGAACTGAGATTGTAAATCTATCAACAATTTGACAAAGCGTTTTGCTTCTCATATGTTGCAGAACTATACAGAGGAACTCTCAATTTGACATCATTAACCTATTATGACCGCTTAGAGAATAGGAATAATTCAGAGTTCAAAAGCTTATCAGCAATTTTGCAACGAGCTATTGAGCAACTATATGATGACACACCTGGTACACAACAAGCCAGCATTATCCAATTCAGGTGAGCCAAACTATGTATATTCATAACATCTGCGCCATGGTGCATATTGGCATTAGCAGTACATAAAAATGCACTTTTGTTATAGTGGATATTTTATTGGATAATGGAGCTGGAAAAGAATATTATTTTTGTATTGATTAACCCAGTAATTAATTCCTAAGTTTAGCTCCTTGTAGGAGGTAGAAATTCCATATAGGAAGGCACAAAAAAAGTGTACAGTTGTCATATGGCTATTCATAATTGGAGTAAATTAATTGGAAATTAATTTAAGAGTTGGTTGAAAACTAGCAGAAAGGAATAGGTTTTTGTTTGATGTAGATGAACATAAAATAACAAGGGTTAGCTAGTTGATTACTTGCATGCTTAAGTACAAATATAATACCATCTTGAGAATCTTTTTATATGGTCTGTTAGAACTAAGTTGGGTTAAGCCAGTGAAGATTGGGATCAAGGAGATATATCCACTGGTCCACCAATGTTTTAATGGAACTATTTTTATATATACTTATCACCCGATTCGTATTGTTTCATCAGACCTGGGTCATTGGAGGTAGCGCGCCCCACTCTGTTCATCACTTTTGATCTCAGTACTGTTGGATATTACAACCAGCACAACCTCTTTCAAAAACTCAAGGGTACGGTGCAGGGTGGCTCCATTGGCCGTTACACTGTTACTGGTGTTGGATTCAGCTGGCGTGCTCTTGCAGGTGACCTGGCAATTATGTTAAATACTATATTGTTCTACCATGCTAGTACTTTTTATACATGTGTTAATGATATGCATTACTGACCATTTTCTATTAAGCAATCCCGTTGATTACAAATATGTAAATGTTTATTTGTGTTGACGTGATTTTTATGAGGAATGGATTCATTTGTGTGAATGAATATCTAATGGGATTTTACTTATTGTTGCCTTTTTAATGCTGCTACTACTGACAGCAGACTGACATAAGCTGGTTTATGTCAGCTGAGGTGTAGCCTTTCTACATGTGCTATAATTGCTAACAGCATGCTTCAGCTTCTTATAAATGATTGACGCATGAATGTTCTGTGTTCATTTATGTCAAATACTTGTGACCATGACTTAGACATTTAATCGGACATACCTGTACTCATTTTATAATCAAAACAGGCTTGTTGTTATTTTGTTTAATTGTCATCTTTATTGTTTCAATGAGCAGCCTGTATTCTGTGCATTGCTAGGTTAGTCAAGTTGCGTGTTTTTTTAATTTTGGCTTTATCCTCATAGGCGCGTATTGCAGTTCTAAATGCTTGCAGTATCTGTTCATCAATGTTTTTTTACAGACTTAAAAAACTGCAGAAAGGGATATGGGCCCCAAAAGCTATGAAGCACCATTTTGGTTCCATGTAGTCTGTCTGCCAACTTAAATCACCACATGCATGCGATAAATACTCTCACCTTTCCCCCTAGCACACAGCCCTAGAGCCATGGTGCTGAAGTTAATGTTCTCCAGTTTTCATTCCCTTCCTCTATTCCAGTAAGCTTCTGAGAAAGGCCCTGTAAATTGCCATGATGATTTTTCATTCTCCCACCTCCTTTGTAAATAGGAGATGATATTTGATATAGTTGGCCAAATGGGTAACTCTTTAAAATCAAAACCACATGCTCCAACTGCGTCCCCATATGCCTTGCCTGGTTTTCCAGGCATTGATTAGGGTATTTAGGGATAACAGGCTTTGTCAGTGTTAGGAATGTTATAGCAAGCTCAACAATGTGGTTTATTTGGCTGTAACCTGATATCCTATTGTAATCAAGTGCTTTGGCCCTTTTTGGTTTGGTATGTCATGCTTAGCTGGTCAGCCATGTTTTGTAACATCGGCAGTGTGTACTTTTTTTCTGTTTTTATAACAAAGTAGCTGCTCTATTTCATTTGTTTTTGCCAAGAGTATACCAGCTTTCTGTGTGTCATGGTTTATTTGCTAATCATTATGAATCAAGATTAATCGTTGAGATTTATCATGAGGTCTAATCAGACCCCCACAGCTTGTAGAAATAGTGGTGATGAAAGTCCCACCAATTTATTTTGCGTTATTGATGTCAATCAATCACAAATGATCTACCTGCTGTTGAATTGCTAGACACTTTCAAACACCTGTATGGTGAATAATTAATTGCAAGCATGATTTTAATCTTCCTTGGCTTTCTGTAATAATCTAGCTGTGACCAGTGATTTGGCTCTTCATGCTTACATGAAGGCTGCTGTGGTTTTGTATGCTACATCTGTTGTTGCTGACGCATAACTTGTGTCTAATGTTGGTGTGATAATTGTGTATTTGTGTACACATTGTAAGTGACACATTGTGTACACATTGTAAGTGACACATTGTGTACACATTGTAAGTGACACATTGTGTACACATTGGAAGTGACACATTGATTGTCTAATCTTTTGTAGTGTTTTGTGTGTGTTTAATGTGGCTTCTGCTTGCTTCTCAAGCAATACAACACTTTAGTTCATGCTAGCTAGCTAACTCCATTTCATGAAAAGCAATCATTCATTGGATATGTACTGCATTGTAGGAAGCCAAACAAGATGCCCCACTGTGGTTGGGCGTGAACCCAGCAGTCTCCCTCAACTGGGCGACAGCTCAGCATCTCTAATGCTGAGCAACCATTTCTCATGTGATGGTGCCCTTACTCATCTTGATTTGTACCGAGGTACCCCCGAGGGCACTGCTTATGTCGGCATATGGCGCCAACTCAGTGAATTTGAATTCATCTTGAAGCACAAGATAGAAGTAATGCCGGCTCCTGTTGGACTACACAGAGTCACCCTGGAGAAGCCCATAGCTGTAGAGCAAGGTGACATCCTCGGGGTGCACCATCCCAGGGACACACATGCAGGAGTTATTGTGCATGCCATTCCTGAAGACAACGTCATCCCAATGACTCAGTTGTATCACACATTGACAATAGATGCGTTTGATGAAGATTTTATGGTGAATAGGCCAGTAGATGTGAGTAAATACCCTCGGAATGTGAGGCGCCTCAGTTATGCATTGTCTGCTGGGGTAGACTATGACATCATTATACCTACAACTTTTCCAACAGAGGGTTGGTATGCATTGCATAATGTCTTTATGTGTATTTTGATTGTGTGTGATTTTGTAGTTAGCATTGCATTCATATGGAAGGCAGGACAGGGTGATGGTGTTTAGAATTGGACAATGTTGATGAATAATGTGATTCATTGGTTATTTGCATGATAGATAAGATAAGTGTCATCTAATCCATCATTGATTGTCATTCAACATTAACAAACCATAGATGACTATTACCTTAATTTCACCATTGATTTATATACAAGACTGGTGGAAATATTTCATGATCAATTGTGCTGCTGTTTACAAACCTGAAAAATATAGACGCATGGCTGGGACAGATTAGTTTAGGTCTCTGGAACTAATCTCACCATAAGGATGTATATCTTGGTCATCAGCAAATCATATCTTCATTTTTATCCATCATACCATGAAAAAATATATCAGTGATGTATTCATTAACTGCATGTGTCCACCTAACTTTAATGCCAATAATAAGCCGTATACCAATGTGAATTGATAACGTATACAAGATGATTGATTCTACTACGTATGAAAACCTGTACAGGCGCAGTCTTCACACCATCACCTGCACTCACCTGTTCTCCAAACGAGTTCAGGTGTGATGATGGCACCTGCATTATGGGATCACAGAAATGTGATAGTGTTGCTGACTGCCCTGATCGCTCCGATGAGTACCAGTGTGGTAAGTTATTCCTAGCTCACATTACTTGTCCTAACATCAACTGTGTATCATACTTTCACTATCTTCAGCATGAGCAGAAGAAGTTTGGTTTTGTTTGGTTGGAGAATCAATTGGGGTGCATGATAAATATCTGAGTGCAAATGACATTCAACTGCATCAGAAACTCAGGTTTTATCTATGAACTCCACTGGGTTAGTGTCTGATACACTATCTGTTGTAAATAGCTTATTGCATGGATTTACTGCCAAAATCAATCAGCCAGTGCTCAGTTAGTGTTATTCATCTATGTCATTTATGTATATTGTGTGTGTGTATGTACATATAATCCACAATTTGAATCTAATATCATAAGGAAAAATGAATATAAGTGTGAACTATTTTGAGATGCTAAAAGTAAATTTAGCCGAGTGCAACTTACAGACTGACAGCATAGAGTGTTGCTATTAAAATTTATTAAGCCCTTTTCTGTGTGATACACTTGAAGCAAGATGATAAAATGCTTGCCCTGTTTGGTGCATTGATTAAATCTGGGGTTGTGTCCCAGCTCTTGCCCCATATACTAATTTGCATGTCTGCTTCTATCTTCTGACTCTGCTGAATGAACCAGACTGTGCTGCCAATGAATTCCAATGCCAGAGTGGCGAGTGCATTGATGCTCGCTTAAAATGTGACGCTCGTGCCCACTGTGGTGATTCCTCTGATGAAGTCAACTGTGGTGAGACGTTTTTAATGTTAAACCATTCCCCTCTCCCCCAAGTCCACCCCACCCCCCCCCCCCCGATGTCCCTAGTTTTAGATGTAGATCAAACTACACAGTACCTTTTATAGTTGTATTCCCATTGTGTACTCAAAGTCCCTGGTATCAAATGCTCAAATTTACAAGATTGAGGCATGCATAGCAGTTCACATGTTTATCAATCATGTAACTGTTATCACTTAAAAATACCACAGGTCTTAGGGCTATCTTGTTGGGCTCAGAATGTGAAAATTTAAATTAAGTTGTAAGGTCCTCCACAACAAAATAGCCCTCTGTGTTATTTTGGCAACTGGAATATTTATGTCAGTGTTTCATACTGCTTATGCTACCAATGAAACAGTGCCTGATCAGTTTGTGATTTGTTTTGCTATATTTATTTCTTTTTAGTTAGCATGGGTTTGTCTTATTTTCTTTTTATAAGCCAAACTGACCATATATATATATTTCATTCACAAAAAAATTGTGGTCGGCATTGCAAGAGAGAAAATGAGAATATTGTAATATTATTGATGTTGGGCAGAATCCCTCAGAAAGCTGGCAACATATAATAATACTACTTTTCATTGATTCTTTATGGTGCAATTAGTGTCAGCAATGCTACAGCAAGCTGTCCTACATAGTGCTTTGGTCTGGACATTCATTTAACTGAGCCAAATCACATATTCTCTTTGCCTTTGCATCAATGTTGTTGAACTGCGTAATCATGTTCATAAATCCACAATGACTGCTATATTTAATTGATACAATCCTCATGTAATAGATTTATAGACAAGTGATTGACAATTAGCAGGTTATTCATAATCACCTGAATAATTAGGTATCTATAAATATTTGCCCTTCCCCTATTTCACAAAACTTTTATCGAAGTTGTTGCATAATGTTTGATCTGGATTTGGATGAGCTGTATGTACTGCATTACATGAGCAGGCCTGAACCAAGCTTTCTTTGCTGCCATATTGTATGAATTCATTCATGCAATATGATTTCTGATGCTGGAAAACTGTAATGATCTCTAGAACTTTGCATGGTATTGTCATGATGTAGCATGTTTGCAGAATGTCGTTATTGGGAGTATCAATGCAGCAATAGGCAGTGCATTGATTCCGAGCGGGTCTGTGACGGGAATGATGACTGTGGAGATAACTCTGACGAAGCTGCTTGTGGTGGGTCAAGTGATGCTGTGTGTGTGGGCATTAACCGTTGTAGTCGTGTGAAGGTGTGGCGTTGTAGTGTAGTTATTATGTACATGTCCCTGTTCTGAGTCAATGTCTCCTCATATGCTTCTCCTGTGTGGTAATCTGTGTATTAACATTTCTATGTGTATATACATGTATAGCATGTGCCTGTGTTAAACACCTGCTTCTACTCTTATTAATGAGCTGTCATTTCCTCAATTACTTTTCTCCAATATGTTATGTCAATTTATAATTGTTTACCTGACATAGGTGGATGGTTACCTGTATGTTGCAATTTTGTAGGAGCTTTTTTCAAATTACGTTTGGTAAAGGTGTGGCTTCTTTGTTTGATCCTGTTATGTGTTAGCGTACTGTAATGATACCATGGCACTTAGACAACATTTAATTCTCTCATCCCTGTTGTATCAAACCTTTGAATAAATCATTTCCAAAATCCACCCAAGTAATTAATTAAGACAGTTTTCCCATTTGTCTCAATCAAAAGTTAAATGTCTGATATTTAACAATGCCTGTTTAAGTGTTGCAATTATTGAAAAAATGCAAACCAGCTTGTTAGATATTCAGACATATCTTGCCCTAGTGCCATTGGTATCCTGTACATGCTATGTAAGCTTCTGTGTCTACCCTGTCTCACCCTCGCCCCTGTCATTACTCTAGGCAACGTGAGGACCAGTGATCTCTTCGGGGAGAGTGAATGTGGGCCACTCCAGTTTCCATGTGGTGATGGAAGTTGTGTTGACCTAGTGTATCGCTGTGACTTTGTCTGGCAGTGTTCTGATGGCTCAGATGAGGCTGAGTGTGGTATGTTCTGCCGTCCAACATTGTCCTGCTTAAACTGTCTGTGTAGCGCTTAATTAAGATGTAGCGTCCACAACATATTGTGTATGTGTACCTTGTTGTATTCGTTATGTTGCTTTAAGTATTGCTGTATCATTTCTTGTCCTGTTTTGATTGACATATCATTTATCGTCTTGTAAATAGTGCTGTTCATCGGCCTCATATTTATATTATGTTAAAATGAATCTCATTGTTGTTGAATAGCCTTTCACTACCTATTTTGCCATTTGAAATGCTTAGTTGAATATGGCTTACATTATGAAAGGCCCTTTTATGATTTGAATCTATAGCGTGTTGGCTTTACACTGAGGAATTACATGTTGTTCACTAAAAAAAAGCTGTCAATAAATCTTCAAATCCATATAAAATAACATTGATGTTTGATATCACTGCATTTCCTAACCTCCAATATATCTGTGCTATTTTAGAGGTTCCCGTTTGCAGTGATGGCGAGTTCCAATGTGAAAACGGTCGTTGTATTGGTGGCAACAAGAGGTGTGATGGTGTGCCTGACTGTGACGATGGCACCGATGAGCTGCAATGTTGTAAGGAAGTTGATTTCTTCTGCATCAATGCTTCAAGAGTGCATGTTAAATATAATGCTTTCTTCAAAGCTTTTATTGCAAGGTGCTATAATGAACAGATGTATTAGCATTTTGTTATGCTCAAGACGAATTTCATCAGTCATATTTCATCAGTAAATGTATTGCATGGACATTTATACTTCATGTACATAGTAATATTCGAATGGAAACCTAATGTTTTTGCTTATATTTGACAAGGGACAGATCAGTCATTTACAAATGCATGGTCTATTTCCAAGGACAGACAAAACATAATAGAAGTGCACCATTTCAGTGTTATTTGTTAATCATGGCAACTGTCCTAAGTACTAATTAATGCTGGCTTGTGTTGACTAATTGCTGGCACTCCTGATAGCCACACCTGGCTGCCAGCCAGGGTATTTCCTGTGCGATGGTAGACGGTGTGTGCCTAATTCTGGCCGATGTGATGGGCGGAGGAACTGTAATGATGGCAGTGATGAGAGGGACTGTTCAGGTATTGCTTTTACCATAACCTCAATAGCATATGTCATGCTGCGTGTACCAGTACACTGTTCCGTGAATAACTAATAACATTATTTAAAGAGACTTACCCCAATCAATAGATTATTAATGTTGCCTATTCTTGCATGCATGCATGTCCTTAATAATCCTCTCATATCATCAATGACAAAGCCATTGGATTAAGTTGTCCAATTTATGATTTGTGTATGAATAGAACATTGCAAAATGAAAGCCATTCATTCCAGATGATCTTTGTAATGAATGCCACATTATCACCACTCACCTTTATTTACCATGTAGCACCCTAAGTGTATTTAATTGTAACAGCCTTTGCTAATTTTAATGCTCATTGCATCTTTATGTCAATGTCATTTTATTTTATTTACCCAATCTAGTTGTTGACACTTTAGTCGTCAATTAATTCTGCATCTTAGAAATCTTAAAACCCTTAATTATGTGATGCTTATAACTGTGATCACACCTACAACCGTATTCTAATCTATTATCTTCATTGATTGCAATCATTCATAAACTTCATACATTCAATCGATACTTTCAGCTAAATGTACAGCTGCCTCTGCCACTTTTTAGTAAATGTTTCATTCTGTTTAAAGTCAATTTTCATACAGTGTACCTATGCTGTATATTTTTGAGATGCTTAGATTGAATTATATCTATTACATAATATATGAATATCCTTGTATGCAGTGGTGACATGTCGAGCCAATGAGTTTGAGTGTGGTACTGGCCAGTGTATCGCTGAGGAGTTCCACTGTGATGGACGGAATGACTGTGGTGACAACAGTGATGAGGTGGACTGTGGTGAGTTATTCATAACCTATTACTATAACATCAGTGACACTCATTGGTACATCATTTTTTTGCAGGTTGAGTTCACTGGCATTTGTATGTGCTTTTAATTAACCAAATGTTAATGCTAACAACATGTTTTGGCATAATTTTGATGAGTGGTTGTGCATTGATCTCAGAAGCCGAGCAATGCACCAATACTGAATTTATTAGTTGCATCAGTCCATTCCTGGATGCATCAAGAGAGGACACTCAAGATTTGGTAATGATTTGCAGGTATGTGGACCAATGTTCAGATGTATGAATTGAATATGTGTGTGATGTTTAGTGTTCAGGAATGAGGCATCAAGTGTTAGAATCATTATAAGGTGTGATTATTAATGGTGATAAATGAGGTGTCAGATGTGAGGATCATTATAAGGTGTGATTATTAATGGTGATAAATGAGGTGTCAGATGTGAGGATCATTATAAGGTGTGATTATCAATGGTGATGAATGAGGTGTCAGATGTGAGGATCATTATTAGGTGTGATTATTAATGTTGATGAATGAGGTGTCAGATGTGAGGATCATTTGAAGGTGAGATGAAATGCGTGTATGTGCGATGCTAGTTGTGGTGTCAGGTTACAGCCGTTTTGGCTACTTTTGTCATGCATGGCGAATGTGGTCATGCATGTCAAGTAGCAGGATGTTATCGACTGTCACGTGTTTATTTGTGTTTATAGATGATGTATATGGGGTAGTATTTGTTTTAATTGATTTTCATGTGTGAAGGTTAGTATTCAATCATTTTGGTTAGTAATCATGTATGTATGTTAGCTTGCAGGTGTGTTGGTTAGTAATCAGGTGTTGGCATTAGTTGTCAGGTGTGTCGGTTAGTTAACAGGTGTCATATATTGCCTAACATTCAGGAATGTCAATTTACTTAGATATTAGATGATAGTACTTGTGGATATAGGTGTTATGACAAGCAGGTTTCTGTGAACTAATCTTGATGCAATATTGGCCGTCGTCATTGCATTTGAATCCACTATTGAATGATGCTTGTCTTACGCATATATTAAAAAGAATCATGTTGATGTGTATATAGTACAATCACCACGATGGAGGCATGTATTGAGCAGGCTGGTTGCCTGAATGATCCTGCATATGCTGAATTCTCAATCAATCTTGTAGAAATCAAAGAACAATGTGACACAATAGGTAAGTATGAATAACAGATAAGAAGACGAATGTTGCATTTAAGCTTGAATGATTATGATTGTCCAGGTAAATAGGTAATTCTTGGGTAAATCTCTAACCAGCATTTAAAATACTTTGGGGTTGGCTATTTGCAGGAAACTGTGACGTACTTGGCTTGAGTGATTGTGTCCTATCATTTAGTGGAGACTTGATTCAACCTGAAGCCATGACAGAATTGTGCAGGTTTGTATGTAAATGTGGGTTTTGGCATCTTGATGAGTCTATCAGAAGGATGTTTTGCGAGTAAACCATTGGTAAATATATAAAAGTTTCACTTGTTGGTGTAGCAGGGGCATTTGCTCAGTGTCAACTCTGCTTGTTGCTGTTGGTCATCTTGACATGATGGTGTCTCGAATGATTCCAATTAGCCATGCTATTAAACTACTGAATCATCTCGGGAACATACCCCTTAATTCATCAGGGAACTTTTATATGGTTCCAGTGGCTTTGACGAATGTGTAACATTTACACAATGTGAAGGGACAGGAGTCATGCAGCAATATTCGGGTGCCATTCAGCAGATAAGACAACAATGTGCACAAATCGGTACAATCTTCTTAACATGCCTTTGTCACTGTTCTGTTTTATTTAAATATGATTTCTTCTTACATCTTTACCAATAAGTATGTTTACAAAGAATTAAACAGTATTGATTTTAGGGAAAAAGGTTATTTTTGAGATATGTTTCGTGGTTGTATCCCATATTGATTTTATTGATACTGTGTGCTTGTAGGTAGCTGTGATATAGTTGGAATCGGTTCGTGCTTTGAACCATTTGCTCAAGGCAACACATATGGCCCTGAGGCGTTTGATGAATTATGCGGGTCAGTCTGTTGTTATTTGGTATAACAGGGAAAGGGTTAGAGATTCAGTTAGTTATGATGAGAACAAAACGGGCATTGTGGATTGTGGGCTACATGGATATTTATTAATGAAGGCTTTCCTGTAAAGTGTGCATGATCATTGGATTGTTTTCAATACTACTGGCAACCTTACTTGCGGAATTGTGAAATGTTCGCTTTGTCATTTTATCCTCATTTGTAGTGCACCACAGTATGTTACTGTATTGCCTGTCAAGGAAGACAGAGCTGATGTGGTTCTATATAAGTGTAGAGGGGAGGTAACAGTGCTGAATTGAATGTTAAGCTCTTCTAGAGTTGCAGCCGGGCAACATTTCATGTTATCACCACGGAATACTGGTAATTGCAGTCAATCTGTCAGTGTGTAGGTGCCCCCCCCATCATTGATGATCATCAATGAATTAATTAATTTCAGATAAGTATACGCTAACTCTATGGTGGCCATCCATCGGTGTTTGACGGCAGTTTGAGTTGGGAATAAGTTGCTTGCATTGTCTCTCTGTCCAGCAATCATGGATGTGATGTCATGGATACGACAGATTAAGATGTATTAATCGTGGTACTATGTTTGAATGTTACAGAGGCTTTGAGGCCTGCGTGGAAGAGTCCAGATGTGAAGGTAGCGCCGTCTATGAGCAGTTTGTTCAAGCGGTTGATCAAATACGGGCACAGTGCGAACGGGCAGGTAAGATTAGAGGGGTTCAACTTATGTATATATTTATTCATTCCATGCTTAGCTGTTTGCATGTTTCATTCATAAAGCTTCTGTGTGTGACACATGATGACATGGCCATGAATATTCATTACCCTGTTCAAATTTGTGCATTTGGAAAATTTTCTTCTGCATGGTACAAGATGGTACTCTGGAGGATTTTATTCTATGTCCAGAATGTAATTTCTGTGTTTTTCTAATTTTTTTTGCATGTCATGTGCAGTCTCTGATATGCTTATGTTTTAATCTAGTTGGTTTTGAAAACTATTTATGCATATTTAATTTTTTTATTTTTTTAAAGCTTGTTTACCATACCTTGTTACTGGAATGCACTGATGAAGCAGAGAAGATATTTATATATACTGATATGATTCTCCTAGCATGCATTGTTAGTTATCATAAGCCAGTGGGTGGCATGTGTGTTGTCCTGTTGCCTCTGCTTGTTGCCTCTACGCTGACTAACTGCTATTGCCTCCGCATTACACCTCGCAGAGACTGCTCCTGTTTCCACTTGCTCCCCGAATGAGTTCCGCTGTAACAGTGGTGAATGCATAGATAATCGGCGCCGTTGTAATGGCTACGGTGAATGTGGAGACCAATCAGATGAGGAGAGATGTGGTGAGTCGTCTCAAGAACACACAGCAGATTCTGGAGGCAAATCATTTTACGGGATGAAAATGGCCTAGTGACAGCATTTTGTTTAATTTCAAACGAATTTTCTATAATATGGTTGTATATGTTACATTTACAGCTGACAAAGCTTTTTCATAGTGTCATTATAACTCTCCCAATGCTTTCATTTGGGATTGCTGCTTATGCCAACTCTTTATTATTGAATGGAGCCAAATAGTATACATTTGATGACTTAAATTTTGGATACACCATGACATGACATACAATTGAGAGCCCTGTGTTTGATGTTTCTGTTCCTTTGGACCCTTGTTGAGGAGAATAGCACACTGGCCCCTCCTGTATTAAATACTTGTGTGTGATTTACAGAGGAGCACACTTGTCAGTACTGGCAATTCAAATGTAACAACAACATCTGTGTGGACAATCGTCGTGTGTGTGATGGCACTGATAACTGTGGAGACGGCTCCGATGAAGTCGGCTGTGGAGAGGAGGGTACGTCTCATTTTCTGATTCATTTGGTTTAAATTTTCTATTCACTGTAAACCTTTTAACTGGCAAAGGGTCTTGTTAGAGTGGGGGGGTGCTGTTGATCACTTGGTCAATGCATTAGTTTGTTCTATTACAGAGCCCAGGGTTACATGCAGTCCTTCTGAGTTCAACTGCGTCAATGGTAACTGTATTGATCGTAGTCGTGTGTGCGATGGCAACAACAACTGTGGGGACAACTCTGATGAAGTCCAGTGCAGTAAGTCTTCTTCTACCGCCCAATTGTTAACAGCATATTTATATTCTCTCACAGCCTTAACATTCTATCAGCCCTAACTGCTTATTAATGGTTCATCGCTATAAACACTGGTACTCATGGTATTCTTTTGTTTCCTTCATTTAGCTGTCCCTCTTCTTGTGTGTGCTGTGCTTGGTCTTTATTGTGAACTATTCTCTGATTCACTTCTTTACTAAATCATTGACTAGTGCCAACTTACATATAATCCATCAAGCCTCTATGATACATAATATGATGTCAAATGGGGGAAGAACTGTTGACCAATGTGAGGCATGCATGCAGTGGTGCTGTCGTGTGCTGTTAACAGCAGGGACATGTGCTAGCAGCCAGATTCAGTGCAACAATGGCAACTGTGTGGATCGCCGGTATGTGTGTAATGGAGTGGATGACTGTAGTGATGGTACAGATGAGGCCGACTGTGGTATGTCACTCCATAGCACCTGCTTCACTTAACAACCACATATTTATTCACCCATCATATCCATGGCTTATACCACTTTCTCTGTGCAGACTGACTCTCACTCACTGATCAAATCAGCGTCTTATTAAATTTTCTTTGTGCTTATTTATGAACTAATACTTTTTTGCACCTGATCTGCCTGCATATAGTTAATGATGTCAATAGATTCCTCATTGATTTCTGTGCTAAAATATACCAGTTTGAGTGTAAAAGCTAAGAGTAAACAAAGAAGTTATTATACAAAAATTTTATTACTTTTATAATTTTTTATCATCTGTTGAATACCAAGCAAATTACACTACAATGTCTATATATATGTTTTATATAGAGTTAACATGTTAACATGCTCTCCGTTGTGTAAATAGCTAAGGCCATAGACACAACCTGTTGTAAACTTTACTGAGAACGAATGCACATGCAGTGAAACATTTGTTATGTTATAGCCAACCTGTGGTCCATCCCAAGTGGAATGCCGTAATGGCAACTGTGTTGATATCCGTGATATCTGCAACGGCCAGAATGACTGTGGAGATAACACAGATGAAGAAGAGTGTGGTGAGTGGATTATTTCACAGGTGTACACCCCATATCATCATGAACCACTTGTAACAGCCCTAGTGACAATCACAAGGGTCTTTAAAGGATGTTTATTGGGGTCACTTGTGTCAAGTGTTCTCCTCTTTGCCATTTAAATGCAGTCGATTCTCTGAATAACTCAATGTGGTTCTGTCACATTGTTACCCGGCAATGTCACATACCTACTTGTGGTCTCATTAAGCAGTGATTGTACTGTACACAGATTTGTACATCATCCACTTCATAATCTGATACTTGAGACATTCAGTGAGTGTGTAATGTGCTCACTAGGCCAGCCATGTAACATAGACAACTATAAGTGCTGGCCCACACATTGTCTTGCTCTGGGTTGTATTAAACACACAAACAACCAAGAGAAGCCTGAGGAAGACTTCTGTAAGTGGTGCAGTTGTTTTCATAGCCTCATGCAGCATGAAGTGGCATGGCCTCACTTGTCATGTTTGGTTGTATTTGGTCTTCCATCTCGTTTTCTGGCTGAGTTCAGTTGGATTAGTAGGTAGGTGATATGCTGATGTTGAATATAGTGATTAGCAAAATATGTATAACTGGGAAAGTGAAAAACTATATTGGAGTTTTTGAAAGCTTAGTTCCTGTTTCATTTCTGTGTATGAACTACACAGGGTGGCTTGTTTACATATTTCTGAGCGGCTGTTGTAGCAATAGTTGCCATCAATGCATTCAGATAAGTTTGTTGATGAGATGGTGGTCATAGAATGTTCTATTTGGCATTGTTGGATTTGCTGATTTCAGCTTGACTACAGCTCCTGGATACTGTCATGCTAGTCATGGTTATATTATAGTGTTATGCATGTTCAAGTAGCATTGTCAGCAATCCAGGTAGCCAGTATTGATACTGCTGACTGCCGCTGCTTCATCCAGTATCCCAACAATGCTCCCAGTACTCAGTTCATATCACTATCATGCTTGTTTTAGATATTGACATGATAAATGGGTCAAACAAAAACTTTCTATTACTTCAATGAACAGCAATGTCAGTGATTTAGTTGTTACATAGCTTAGTCGCTATTGAGTAGGGATTTAGATTGTGGGTGTGGTCTGTTGCAGCTTCGTGCTCTGCTGGTGAATTTATGTGTGGCAACCGTCAGTGTATCCCAGCCACATTTGAGTGTGATGGCCGTGCAGACTGCTCTGATGGTTCCGATGAGAGCGATTGTAAGTTCCTCATTATCCCCTCTTTCCTGTATCCCCTTCCCCCTCTACCACTTCCTTAACTTTTCCACCTTTCTGTTAATCTTAAGCTGACCCTAGCTACTGATTTGCATGCTTGATTGGTGTACACATTTACTGTGTTCATATTCCTCTTTTGTTATGTTATTACCCATAATGCAACCTTTCAAGGTCCGACCGTCCTTTTCTGATAGTTTAGCAACTAGGTTAATTTCATTCTTGTGAGGGATTATTTATATTCAAAAGCTTGATATCTGTACTGTACATAGTTAATTGTTTCAAATATTCTGAGGATAAATCTGTAAAAACATTGGTTTACAGCCACTGCTTTATACATTCAACCACACATACCATTTTTTCCACTGGTTGATATTAAATATGCTAACTAAAGCACCAATCACACACTCCCATTTCTAGTTTGTTTTTATAACCATGACTTGAAATGATAAGTGATAACTATCATTCCCTCTGTATACTCATCCTGACCCCAAAGGTTGAATTATGGGTGATACAGACTCTTTTAGTTTACTATATCTTACAACTCTTTTTTATCTGCTAATATATCTAACAGCCTCGTTATGTTTTCATTGATCTCTTTAATAAACTTTCTCTGATAATAATCTTTCATGAATGACTTGTGTGGATTCAGTTGAGATTAACCCCTTTATCTCTGTTACCTTTCTCTTGAGCTCTGTTTTTTTTCAAATTAACCCCAATGATTACAGGTGCCTAGCCCAATGGGGGGCATGTCTGTGTGGTGATCCTTTCAATTGATTGTTATCATTATGCACCAAACAGGTCCTGTGCCATGTGATGGACACCTGTGTAGATCTGGAAAATGTATAGCCATTAGTCAACTTTGTGATGGAATCAGGGACTGCTCCGACAGTAGCGACGAGTTCGCTTGTGATCTTGGTGTGTGGGACTGCTTTTGTGCCAAGCTTTGAAGTCTTTAATTTAAGTGCATTGCATGAACAGATCTGTGTCAATATATCAAATGTAATGTGCATTAGCTGTAAGAGGGGTCTGTGCTCTTAGGATAAACCAGCAATGCTTCTTTGGCAGTGACTACAAGGGGTGCTCTTGAACACAACCAACATACAATGCATGGTATTCATCATGTTACAAAAAGTATCACCAAGCTTCCTGACCCATGTGTTATCCACAAGATGTTTATGCTGCTTGGTGCATATTATCATTTATCCGCCCAACATATGGTACATCCTGCCCAACATATGGTACATCCTTCCACATTATGACTTGCTTCCATCCCAGATCGTCTCAGGTCATATGGCCAGCCAGGACTGATCCTGTCACCTGTCACCCAACCAAACAACAGGCATGTTCTCTCTTCATGTCCTAGTGGCAGTTGTAGTTCCCAGATCAAACATGTGGACTGATCCGTGGATCACAGTGCCATAGATCAATCATCCCTGGCCACAATATCCATCATAATCTGTTGATTCCTGCATGGCCTCCCACTCACAGACAGGTGCTTGTTGTACTGAGAACTTGACAGGAGATAGTGTTGAAACAGGAGAATGTAGTGGTTATCTGTGACTCTGTGGTGGTCTGAAATGACCTCAGTCTCCTCACACTACTCTCAGCATGACCTCAACCTCCCATGTACTGGTGGTCTTCATCTGGCTATTACTTCATGAGCACTATTTGCTTATTTGCTGTATGTTACTTTTGTAAAAATAATATCACATTCATGTTTCATATCTATGTGATGCAGTAGATTGATTGCTTGTTGTCTGGTAAAGTGAATATTCACTTTGATTACCTTTCAATTGGATGTTCAAGTATTGTTTTGAAATGTACAATTCTTAATGCTAGGCATGCTATATTCTTGTGGCCACTCATTAACATGCTGTTGGTGCGTAGGTGAGCCTGTTACTGTCAGTGCTCTGCCGAGTCAGCTCACCATCAGGGAGGGTATGGAAGCCAGGTTCCAGTGCTCTGCCACTGGTAGACCAGCCCCACGTGTACGCTGGACCAAAAGAAATGCTGTGAGTCATTATATTTGATATATCATTATATAAAGATGGTTAAAGTCCACTTTGGTTGCAGATAGTGAGAGAGTCTAATGTTACTGCAGTCATTCATCAGAAGACATTTGGGTTTATCATGTTGATATGTTCATTGTTATAATGATTTGTGTTACGTACAGGCTTTGCCATTAAGTGCATCTGATGTTAATGGGCGATTGACCATCCGTCAAGCACAGGTATCTGATTCTGGTGTATATACCTGTATTACTGAAGGAGTGGATGGGATTTATGAGGCATCAGTACAGCTCCGTGTGGAGTTCAGTGAGTGCATATTTCAATCTAAATACAATGTATGATGGAATATTGCTATGTTCATGGAAATGGTCTCAAATATTGCTTATTTTGGTATGAATTGGACTGAATATTGCGGTATTTGTGGATGTTAGATTGAATGTTACTTTTATTAAGAATATAGGATTGAGTATTACTTTTGTTCAGAATATTGGATTGAATATAACTTTTGTTATGGATTTCGGATGAAATACAACTGTCATTAAGAATATTGACTATTTTTGCCTTCTTGGATGTTTAGTTGAATATTGTAATTGTCATGGATTTGGGTAGAATCTTCATGGATATTGGATTCAATTTTCTTGTCTTCATAGATATTGGACTGAATTTTCTCATCTATATTGCTTGGTTTGAATATTCTGATATATCAGCTTTAAGAGCATGTGTATAGATTGTTAAGTTTTCCTCTGCAGCCTGATATGCTGGTAATGATGTTGCAGTTGGCCCGACTGAGACAGCACCAGTCGAAGGTGACTGTGAGGCCGGTCAGTTCCATTGCCCCAGCAGTCGCTGTCTGCCAGGAGACTATCGATGTGACGGTGATCTTGACTGCCCCGGAGGCGAAGACGAAGAAAATTGCTGTAAATAGCCTCCTAACTACATCATCATCTGTCTACAACAAGTGATTTTTAGAATTTCCTCCAAACATTCATTTTTACATCCATAGTTGTTGTAACCTTGGGTTTGTCCATGCAGCTTTCGAGATGCCCTGTGAACCCAACGAGTTCCGTTGTAGTGGTGGCCGTTGTATCCAAATCATCTGGATGTGTGATGGTGACAATGACTGTGGAGATGGCTCTGATGAAGACAACTGCCGTAAGTTTTAATTATAATGCACTGTTTTCAAACGGATCAACTCATTCTCAACTGATATTTAATAACACAACATCGCATTGTAACTCAATTAACAATAGAGTGCATGTTTGTGTCATAGCGACGTCTGCCCCGGGTTCATTCTGTGAGGCTGACCAGTATGAGTGTGCGTCTGGTGACCAGTGTATACCTGCCAGCTACCAGTGTGATGACCAGATCGACTGTATGGACCGCTCAGATGAGATTGGCTGTTGTGAGTAATGTCTCTCTGCTGGTTTTGCAATGCATTTTATTAAATTGATCTTCTTTTGCTGAAAGGGATGCATGAGATTGTGAAGAGAGTTCCATTGAAGACAGGTGTCTGGGTCATCATAACGCACAATGGGTGTCTGGGTCATCATAACGCACAATGGGTATCTGGCTCAAAGTTATCGTGCATAATGTATGTGTGGGTCATTATTATAATGCACAATGGATGTGTGGGTCATTATTATAATGCACAATGAATGTGTGGATCATTATTATAATGCACAATGAATGTGTGGGTCTTTATTATAATGCACACTGAATGTGTGGGTCATTATGATGTACAATCAATGTCTTAAATTGCTTTCCTTCTCATTGGACATTAATGCATATGACATTAATTAGAGATAATCAGACCAACATCTGTGTCCTTTATCAGCGTCTCCTGTCGTCACTGTCCCTCCTCCTCCATCCCGAGAGGTCCAGCAAGGAGACACCCTTGAGATTGAATGTGAGGCTATTGGTGTTCCTGTCCCTCTGATTGTGTGGCGCCTCAACTGGGGGCTGGTCGGTGACGCTCCTCGTGTGATATCTACGACACGGAATGGGCATGGTGTGCTTACCATCAAGCAAGCCATGAAGGAGGATGAAGGGGCATACACCTGCGAGGCCATCAACAACAAAGGCAGCATCTTTGCTCAACCTGACACCATACTTATTGTAAACCGTGAGTAACTCAACAGCATCATAACAAGATGAGGAACTCTTTCAGTAAAGAATCATAACTGCTCAACGTTATGATAAGTGAATGTGATCATTGTATTGATGAGATATTTGGCTTTAAAGGATCTCCTCAGATTGATTGTGTGTAGATTTTACATTCCATAAAGGAGTGGTTGATAAAGTTGTTTCACAGAAGATTTGCTTGTAGTTCCTTATTTGTAATTGCTACTTTGTGTCTTTAATTCAGCCATTCCTGGCCTTTGCCAGCCTCCTACGTTCAATGTGGATGCACGGAGTCCCATGGAGTGTATAGACTGTTTCTGCTTTGGTCACTCTGATACCTGTTACAGCAGTAACCTCTTCATGTCTGAGGTGATGGGTCACTGTGTGCCAGCCCTTCATGAATTATACATACTGACTGATATTCAATGTGCTACTTCATAGAACAAATTTGGATTGCTATGAAGTGGTTTGAAGTGCTAAGTGTTTTTTGACATGTATAAAGGAAATTTTCAATTTGAAATCACATTTGCTTTGCCTCCTGCTTGAAGATCACCACAGGGAACTCGCTGCCTTTGGTCAACCGTAACACTGGACAGAGTCTGGACGCCTCTGCTGTGACAGTGACTCCTGCTGACCGCAAGTTTTCTGTCTTTGATTACTACACCAAAACCAGATCTCAAGACTACTACTGGAGTTTACCCAAACAGTTCTTGGGTGAAAAGGTTGCCACCATTTTCTCTGCTCTTTACTGATTACGAGCAAGGACGCTGCTGATAGCATTGTTATGCTGATCAATTTTAAATACACTTTATCAATAATGGCCTCTGTTTGTGTTTACATCAGGTAACAAGCTATGGAAGTGGACTGATGTACAGTATCTACTACAACCAGCCATACCGGAGCAACTTTAGAGACATCCCAGATATCATCATGCATGTAGGTCTATCTGCCTGGTGTTGAATCATGTATACCGGGGTTTGAGAATTTGTGAATGATATGTGGTATTGTGTGTGGTGTGTTGACAGGGTAATGGATTATCACTGTATCATATTGAATTTGAGGAGTCATTCAAGGGAGAGGAACAGCTTGTAGAGGTTCCCTTTGCTGTGGTTGGTGGCTTCATCCTACACAGACTACTATTGCCACTGTATCATATCATATATCCATTATCTCAAATACTTAGAATATCAGTTTCTTGCTTTTATTTATGACATATTTAGCTTGTGTTCGTCTACTTTTCATTATTTCCATCCACAGGGAGAATGGCATCTTGATCAAGAGGGAAGAATCCCTGCCACCAGGGCAGACATCATGACGGTCCTTGAAGACCTGGAGTACGTTATGATAAAGGCTAGTTATGATGCCTATCAAGATGAAATCTGGTAAGCTGTTATGTCATTTAGTGCACAGTAATTATGTAAATAGAAAATAATAACAAATCGAATGTGTGCTGCACATCTCTAGAATGTGGCAGATGTTTCCATATTTAGCTTGAAATAAAGTAACCTGTCTATTTAAGTTTCAAAAAGTACCTCAGAACTATATTGACCAGTATCTAAAACAATTAATGATTCCTCTTGGGCCCCCTCCTCCTGTGTGACTGCAGGATAAGTGGCATCAAGATGGGGTCAACATCGAAACAGATGACAGGCCTGGGCCGTGCTGTCACTGCTGAATCCTGTATCTGTCCTACTGGGTATACTGGCTACTCCTGTCAGGTAAATACCCATACAAAATGATTTGAGCTCATTACCCTTTGGTTCCAGTCTAGATAAAACAAAGTTGCTTGCCTTGTAAGATGGATATGATTTAAAGCTCTGCCATTTTAATTGCCTTTAACCCCACAGGGTGGTAGATGTGAACATGCTTATGCAGTCTTTTTTGTCTTTATTTTGTGATGTCATGCAGGATTGTGCCGATGGATTCAGGAGAAGTGAGTCTGGTGGTTACCTCAGTGATTGCGTGCCCTGTGACTGCAATGGTCATTCCAATGACTGTAATAAGACCACTGGAGTTTGTAAAGTGAGCTGTCAATCACTTATTCCATGTGTGCCTTTTGAATTGTTTTTCATGGGTTTGGAGTTGTAAAATGAGTGCTGATGTGATTTTAGGATTGCCAACACAATACTGGTGGAGACCACTGTGAAAATTGCCAAATTGGTTACTATGGTGATGCTCGTGAAGGTACCCCAGTTTCTTGCAACAAATGCCCTTGTCCTCTGACAACAGCCGGCAATCAGTGAGTTAACTAATGACGTTGGGCAGTGATTTAACTAATGACGTCGGGCAGTGATTTAACTAATGACGTCGGACAGTGATTTAACTAATGACGTCGGACAGTGATTTAACTAATGATGTCTGGCAGTGTCGCGATAACTATCGGTAATGATATCAGGCAGTGAGTTAACTAATGATATTGGGCAGTGAGTTAACTAATGACGTTTGGACAGTGATTTAACTAATGATGTCTGGCAGTGTCGAGATAACTATCGGTAATGATATCAGGCAGTGAGTTAACTAATGATATTGGGCTGTGAGTTAACTAATGATATTGGGCAGTGTTGAGATAGCTATTGGTATTGATATTGGGCAGGCAGATTATTAATGATATTGGGTAGTGAGATTATTAATGATATAGGGCAGTGAGATTATTAATGATATCGGGCAGTGAGATTATTAATGATATCGGGCAGTGAGATTATATTGGGCAGTGAGATTATTAATGATATTGGGTAGTGAGATTATTAATGATATTGGGCAGTGAGATTATAATCAGGCAGTGAGATTATTAATGATATTGGGCAGTGAGATTATTAATGATATTGGGCAGTGAGATTATTAATGATATCGGGCAGTGAGATTATTAATGATATCGGGCAGTAAGATTATTAATGATATTGGGCAGTGAGATTATTAATGATATTGGGCAGTGATATCTCATTAAGAGTTAACTAATGATTTCCTCATACAGCTAGTGACTATTGCTTGTGTCTGGTGTATGCCATGAGTGATTGGATCCTATTGTGTATATCAGTATCTGTTATATTTATCATTTATGCAATTTCACAGATCACTTTGGTGTCACGTGTTCTCTGCCAGATCCATGAAATCAACTGCGTTTATTTGTGACAGGTTTTCTGAGGAGTGTTACCTGGCCCCTGATGGCGATGTGACCTGTCGTGGTTGTCCTGAGGGTCATACTGGTCGTCAGTGTGAGCTCTGTGAGCCAGGCTTCTCCGGCAACCCTTATGTACCCGGAGACTACTGCAAGCCAAGTGAGACTTTTTTAATTCTCAGTGGCATGGACAAGACAGTCCATTGGTTGCTGTATCAACTGTGGTTGAATAGGGATACCTCCAATAACCTACCAAGGAAACAATGTGTTCCAAGATGTTCATATACGGAGGGTTAATAATGGATAGCTGCCATTAGTATTAGGAAAACAAGATGTTGATCAAACTCAACAAGGTGATTATGAAATAAATAACCTTTTTGTTTTGTTGTTATCAGTTGAAGCCAAGTGCGATATGAGAGGTACACAGGCAGACAGTGAGATGATTCCTGGAGACTGTGCCTGCAAGGTCAGCTCATTAATTCAATACGTATACTGTAAATAATCATGCCCTGAGAATTCATTAAGTCTCTTGTCTGGTCAAGAGTGCAGTTGTATGCTTTTTGTATGTGTGTTTGTTCAGGAGTTTGTTGAGGGTGAAACCTGCTCGGAGTGTGTACCTCATACATTCCACCTCTCAGAATCGAACCCCAGTGGCTGTCTGTCCTGTTTCTGTATGGGTGTATCAGATGATGGCAACCCGTTAGCCTGTAGCAGCGCCAATCGTAACAGAGCTGTTGTGAGTTTATGACTGAATAGGAGAAAAGTGTTGTTTTGTTTCCTGTATTACTGCAGAAAATAAAGCACTCTCTCCAGTGTCATATCATTATCCATGTGATTTTCACATCTAAATAATGTATTACAAATTATTGTCCAGACTTCCTCTCATTGCATGCTCCCATAAGCAGACATATCATCAGTTGTGGTGTACATGTTTTTGTATGTGTTCATTGTGTAGATCTCCACCACATTTGTAACACAGCCACAAGGTTTTGCCATTACGGACCCGTTTGGCTCCGAAACGTTCACGGATGGCCTGGCAGTGAATTCACGCACAGGAGAGCTAACATACCAAGGCTTCTCCCGGCTGACACCTGGAGTGTACTACTGGTCTCTGCCGGATCAGTACACAGGCAACAAGGTCAGTCATCCAATCATGGTCATGGTTACATTAATTTGATAGATTTAGTTTGCTGATATCATTATGTAACCCATGCATGTGCAGCTGATGAGGTTTGTTTGTTTGTGTGTGTGTCTGTTTAGCTGACTAGCTATGGAGGTTACCTGCGATACACCGTTCAACATGATTCAAATAATGATAGATTCAACTACGAAAACCATGCTGATGTGGAAATAGCTGTACGTTATTTAGATTTAGATAAAATAACAAATAGCAAGCATCAAAGAGTGTATTGATGATATATATTATGGGTAAAAAGGGGAAGCCAACTGTGTATGGTGTTCAGCAAAACGTTATGCATTAATGCATCTGTGAATTGGTGAGTTGATTTCTGTGTATGTTATAACAGGGCAGTGATATTATGTTGCATTATCTTGGTCCTCAACTTGTCCCTGCCAACACACCAACATCCTTTGAAGTCCCAATCCTGGAGGTACAATGCTTGCTCATAATTTTTTATGATGGTTTCATTAAATATGGGATGCAATGTCACTCTCAAACCTCTGCTACTTATGAATGATTTATGCTATTTGTTGTGTGCAATCAGTAAATATTCCCAGCAAAGTTATTTAAATTCAGCATACTGCCTGGCTGGTTAAACATGATTTTGCGGAATGTTTCAGCAATACTGGGAGACACCAGATGGCAGGCGTGCATCTCGGGAGCACCTGTTGATGGCTCTAGCCGACCTGGATCACATCTTCATCAAGGCTACATACACCTCAGACATTGAAGTAGCTGGGTTAGTGGATTATCATGTAGCCCTGCTTGTCAGTGTGTTCAGCCATGACATGATTTATGAAATGTAATAAAGTATTCATTTTAAGGACCAACTGTCATTTATCTTTTGTCCGTGTTTTTTTCCAAAGCATCATGTATTATAGTAACATATATAAATGTAGCCAGGAGGGCTTGTTCTACAGATTATCATCCTGACCAACAGTGCTTAGTTTTAGTCATTTTGTAATAACTACTTATTGTTAAATCATATGGATTAATTGCCTTTCAATGAGTGATTATGACCTTCTCAACTTAGGTTTGTATATGTGCCTTGTTTCCAGCCTGAGAGATGTGCGTCTGGATATTGCAGAGAGCAGACGTACTGGTCTGGGGCGTGCCTATGCTGTAGAGCAATGTGACTGTCCCCCTGGCTACAAAGGACTCTCATGCGAGGTTATCAGCCTAAATACTCATCTTCTGTGAATGTTACTTACCAGGGAAATTACCCATTTATGCATACACAGGATTATCAACTTAGCAAACCCCCATCAAGTTATTCAAGCAATGTCCAAGAGGGAAATACATCATAACGCGTTTTACATGCTCTTCATAAATGTCACATATTTTGATGTTGGTGTGGTTTGTAACAGACATGTGCTGTCGGCTACCACAGGACTGGTGGCGGCCTCTATCTGGGCAACTGTGAACCTTGTAACTGTAATGGCCACTCCAATGAGTGTGACCAGGAGACTGGAGAGTGCAGGGTGAGAAACTCACTCAGTCTGCTTAGTTACACCAATCAAACATCATATCCATTACCAACTTGGATTTGTAATTTTAAATTGAATGTGTGTATTGAGTGTGTATTACAATGGATTTGTAATATATGTCATTTTGTTGTTGTTGTAAGGAATGCCAAGACAATACTGAGGGCTTCTCCTGTCAGGATTGTGCACCTGGTTTCTATGGTGATGCTACCCGAGGAGCACCCTCAGATTGTTTGCCCTGTCCATGCCCACTTGCTCCACAGTCAAATCTTGATGGGTAAGTCAACTGAAGAAAAGCCCAGTCTTGTATTATAGTTGGAATTATCCTTATTGAATGGGTTGATGGATGAATGGTGGTAGAATGGGTTGATGGGTGAATGGTGGTAGAATCGGTTGATGGATGAATGGTGGTAGAATGGGTTGATGGATGAATGGTGGTAGAATGGGTTGATTGATGAATGGGGTAGAATTGGTTGATGGATGAATGGTGGTAGAATGGGTTGATTGATGAATGGGGTAGAATTGGTTGATGGATGAATGGTGGTAGAATGGGTTGATGGATGAATGGTGGTAGAATGAGAGGAGAGTGTGCAATTGTATCTTGTCAAAAAGTAATGATATAGGCTTCATGTGTGACATGCTGTATGCATTTAATTGGGTCACATACCTTGAACCATTGAACCTTTTGATATTTGGTCGCAATTTTATATTCAATTGAAGGATCATCCTGTTTGGTTGATGTTGTTGTTGCTGTAGATTTGTGGCTGAGTGTGAGCTGGCTACTGATGGTCGAGTTGTCTGTACTACCTGTCCACCGGGCTCCACCGGACGCAGATGTGAAACGTACGGCTTTTCAACACACCCGTTTATAAGCTCTGCATCTACTTCTGTTTCAAGTGATGACACAATGGTGTATATCGTTTGCTAATTGAACAAAGATCTTTGTTTTAAGCTGACTGTTTTGTGTCTGTGTGATGTGAAGTTGTATGCCTGGGTACGAAGGCAGTCCTGCTCAGCGTGTGCCTTGTCGGGAGGCAGTCAGTAAGTCGACCACTCACCATACCCTTCTCAACAAGTTGATTGAAGAAAGTTTCAATGATTGTTGAAAGCAATCAATTTGCTTGGATAGAGATAATCTAATCAGCACAGTGAACCCATTAGTGATGTATGAACATGACTTGTTTGGCAGCACCCAGCCCCGGAGCTGACTGTGACTGTAATGCTGGTGGCACTGTGGAGGGAACAGAATGTGATGAAGAGACTGGTCAGTGCCAGTGCAAGGTAACACACGCCCCATGCAAAGCAACCCATTCAACATGACAATACATACCATCCTCTACTCACTACTTTGTGTGCTTCCAGCTGAATGCGGAGGGGGCACTCTGTGATCGTTGTAAACCGGGACATTTCTATATGTCATCTGATGACCCCAAGGGATGCTTGGCATGTCATTGCTCAGGACTCTCTAATGACTGTACCAGCTCCAGCTTCTATCGTGACCAGGTGAGATCTAACGGGTCTAAATGATTAACAAAACTGCACTATGTCAAAGCCAGTTTTATTTGACATTCTGTGTATAACCTCATTTGACATGAATTTTGAACTTTGGTCTCCTAGATCCGTCCAGTGTTCCAGTCTGATGGAACACACAACTTCCAGCTGACAACCCGTCGTCTAGATGGCCAGATCACTGATGGTTTCACCATCAATGCCCCTGCAAATGAAATAACATTCAATGCTTTCTCCGAGATCCAGGAGCCAAGACTCAGTCTCTTCTTCAACCTGCCTCCACGCTTCCGTGGTAACCAGGTACAATCATTGTTTATTTGACATTTATTGAAGAGGCTTACAGACAATAGTGCTGCTCTATAAATGTGTCTCAGATGTTAAGTATTAAGTTGTTGTTGACTTGCAAAATGACATACAAATAGTGAACATAATAGTACATAGTTTCTTGTATGTGGAATTGTAAGGTTTGTTGATGGTTAGTAAGGAGTTGAGGTAGATTAGCGAGTCGGGCTACATTGGTGAATGCTATGTGTTCAACCAGGTGGCATCTTATGGGGGCAACCTTCACTTCACGCTGCAGTACTATGTGGCTATGGATGCAGGAGAAAGCTACTATGATGTGGATATTGAAATCCTCGTAAGTTTGCACCCTTAATATCCTTTGTTTGTAAAATAGCACCTCCAAAGATATGCCTAGTTTCAATGATACGATAAACAAAGTGACACAGCCAGGGTTGTTAGGTTTATTCGTCTTGGTGTACTAACTGAGGCAGCTGCATAATACCAACACTACTTCATATTGCCACTACGGTAGTTGATTTGTTGTATGTCTGGGTCTATAGAGCGGCGATCTTCGTCTTTATCATTTCCTGACCCCAGCACCAGTAGATGACGTCTCTCAGACATACAACATACGTCTGGTTGAGGTAAGCATATCATGGAATTCTAGCCCTATAAATCTTGCATGATATTTAATAATTAGTTGAATCAAGTGTGTAATTATGTGATGCTGGTTGCAAAAGATATACTGGTCATGTATTTTATGGGTAAGCATCATTACATTGCAGGATTCCTTCACTGGATTAGATCGTAGCATGCCTTCCAGGGAAACTTTCCTCAATGCCTTATCTAACATTGATGCCATCTTGATTCGGGGCACGTACCACACCATCTCTGGTGCCACCACACTTCGTAACCTCTATATGGACACTGCTGTCAGAAGGAATACTGGCCAGTCTGTAGCTGCTATGGTGGAGCAGTGTAGATGTCCCCCTGGATTCTCTGGCCTCTCTTGTGAGGTATGGTCCACATGACCAAGTCATGGTGTACACGACACTGATAGTGGCCACTTTTGTTGGCTTTGCAAGATATGTGATGTTAGCTCTGGCATTAGATCATATTTACATGGAAAGGCTGTGTATGACCGATTCATTTCATTTGACATAAATAATATAATAACTGCTGCTGTTGTCATATATGTTACTTAGATCAAATACAGTTCATATAGATAAGCATTTAGCATTTATCACCCATGTGAGACTGCTCAATTCCATCGAGAAGCAAGCATGAACCAAGTTGAACTTGTTGATGCTTTCAGCAATGTGCTCCTGGTTACACTGAAGTACCAGACGAGAACTCTGCCCGCGGTGTAACATGTATGATGTGTGATTGTAATGGACATGCTACTGCCTGTGATCCTGAGACAGGAGCCTGCATCGTACGTTGATACTCCCTCTGAAACCTGTCATTGACCTGTTTTGCTCTATTAATGACTAAGTCATTCAAGGTGTCATATTTCATTTGGTTTTCATGTATTACAACAGAATTGCCGAGATAACACCGAGGGTGACAGCTGTGAGGTTTGTGTGGATGGTTTCTATGGAAGTGCTACAGCGGGAACCCCCAATGACTGCCGATCATGCCCTTGTCCACTCACACTTAGCTCCAACCAGTGAGTTACTACCATTTGACTTACAGCATCGAAAGGAATATTTTTAAACTCATAATTTAAATCCAACCTTTCCTTCTAGTTTATTCCTGTAATCACAAGCAAATTCATTGTTCAAATTGTTAAATTCTCTGAAATTTATAAAAAAATAAAATAATCCAAGGTATTGTTTTTCTTAAGCTCTTTTCATTTTGTGTAGGTTTTCTGAGACCTGTTTTTTGGACTCTGACTCACAACCAACATGTGATCGCTGCCCAGACGGATATAGTGGCAGGAACTGTGAAGTGTAAGATAACTTCATTATTTATCTTTGGGGGATGTAGAGGCAATTACTTTTTAGAACATCCCTCTTGACGGTGGGGGGGGGGGGGGGGGGCATTTCATTTTTTTTTGGCTGAAGGAGCGAGGGTCATAAGAGAAGTCACAAATGAAATACTAGGGTTTTACCTTACATTCGGATAAGGTGACATCATTACCCCTCACCTATGTCCCTTAAAACGAATCTAGCTCTTGATTCACCGCTTTCTTGGTTGTATATTACATTTGACTGTGCTCTTTCACTATCAGATGTGCCCCAGGCTACATTGGTAATCCACGTGAACCAGGCAGTGTCTGTGAACTTGACAGAGGTAATTACTTACACACCTCCGCTTCTACAACATTCATCTGTTACTAAGCTATCATTTAAAGGATGTAACTCAGATATTGCTATCTTGTTGCAGGAGATCTTGAGCCCCGAGTTACAGTATCCCCTAAGAGCACCACCCATGCCTTGGGTGCTACTGTAGAGCTGACTTGTCATGTGGAGAAGCATGGACCAGCCCATATACGCTGGATCCGTATCGATGGCCGACCTCTGCCTACTAGGGCTGTCATTGATTCTGACAACACCCTGACTATAGAAAACATTGATGCCTCAGATGCTGGTCGTTATATCTGTGTGGCCACAACACCCTATGGCCAGAGCCAGGATGAGGCAGAACTCACTGTTATTGGTTAGGTTTTGTTCTACTTTTTCAATGAATCAAGGTAGCAGTCCTCTACAAAGCACATGAATACCTGATTCATTGACTTGTTATGTCTCTCACGGCTTGTGTTTGCCATGCGTGTTCAGAGGAGGGAGATATCATGGTTATTGTGGAGGAACCTAAGATGCAGACTGTCAATCCTGGCAGCTCTGTGCGCTTCTACTGTACTGCTATCAGTCAGGTTAGACAAGCCTTGCCTGGCATGAACGTATGTTAACATTTCTGTTGTAACCCTAACTCCTCTCCCTGGTCTACTGGTAGTCTCCTTAGCAAGTCACAAAGTAGGTAGTCAAGTCACAATGCTTATGGAAATGGTTTCCACAAATATAGAAATTTATTTGTTCCTCAATATAATGGTATTTTTTTTAACATTAATCATTTCTGGATAAGTATGCAATCTCATACAGCATTATCTGTTGCTTTATATCTGTTATAATTATTTTCTTATCATATATTTGATGGGCAATACATTAACACCGATATGTTATGCAGACAAGCACTAGCAGTGCATGTAAATATCAACACTTTTACTTGATGAACATTTAATTCAATGTAGGCACACTGGTTAATGATTAATGTATTTGATGCTTTATGTATAAGCACAAACAGTTCTGTCAGTGTCATGGAATGATACTAACAAACTCCTAGAAGTAAACATTACCACTGATATTATGCTATTATGATATAAAGTAATGACCTCAAGGATAACGATTAAATACTTACAGCTGACACACCAATTGTTATGGCATGTGTGATACAACTGCTTTCTGGTTGATACAGTACACCTATACGTTAGCGTGGACCAGAAGGGATGGTGGCCCCCGCCCAAGTCGCATTGTGGATGATGGAGAAGGTACTCTGACCATAAGGAATGTCCACCCTGAGGATGCTGGCATGTGGGTCTGTACCGGATCTAACTTCTATAATGTCGACACTGATGAAGCTACCCTCAATGTCAACAGTAAGTGACCATGTGATCAGAACTTACTCTTTAGATTGTTTGCACTTACAGATTGATGTGTATTATACATTATGATCCAATGTGTCAATAATTTAAACCATTGAAATATATGCTGAGAGACAGTCCTCTTCCTGTCTACTAAACTCATTTGATTATGTAATGCTGCAGGAAATTATGAAGCCCCAAGTGTCAGAGTTGAGCCTAGATCTTTGTCCGTAAATAACGGTGATGAAGTGGTATTCCAGTGCCTGGTGACAGGTAACCCCGCCCCTACCATCACCTGGGGTGGCGGTCAGGGTGATAGACTGGCTAGTGATGTGGAGGTGGACGGAGGTACGCTCACCATCCCGGAAGCTCACGAAATACATCAGGCAGAATACTACTGTGAGGCTGAGAACCCAGCGGGTATTGCCAGGGTTAGGACGGTACTCAACGTCGAAGGAAGTAAGTGTTATAGATACAGGAATAAAGGCTTAGCATTTATAGGCCTTAAAGGTTAGTTAGTGAATTGTCAAAGAAAAAGTAATATGTATATATTCAAAGTGAATGAGAGAGGGCTGCTATGATTGGTTGTCTGTGACGCAGGGGACACAGTAGACTTTGAAGTAATTGTGAACGAGGACCTGATGGTGGTCGAACCAGGGAGTGATGCTAACTTGACATGTGAGGCTCAGGGTGAGGTAGAGGTGGACCGAATCGTGTGGAGTCGTGTTGGTGGAGAACTGCCTGCTGGTGAGCTGATGCACAAACCTCCTCTTCCCTCATTATGCTCCCAAAAACTGGCTTGAATTGATAGTAATGATAACTTTATGAGTACTTATTGCTTTATTTGCTATGTTTGGTAACAGGAGCTATTCAGGAGGACGGTCTGCTTGTGATCCCTAAATGTCGTGTTACTGACTCCGGGCGTTATGTCTGCACCATTTACATCTCCAATGGTGAAAGTAAAGTGGGCCACACTGACCTGCACATCGAATCAGAACCTGTACAAAGTGAGCTTCTTTTATACTTTCGGGTTGTTGATTACAGCCTTGGTGGTATAACCGTAAAATCTCGACTATATGACGCACCTCTGTATAAGGTACACCCCCTCTTTGGAGTTGAAATTAGGGTCAAAATATAGATCATGGACTATATGGTAGGTGACCTTGCTGAAGGTCAGAAACAAGCCCAGGTACCTGCTTATAATCAGCCACTTCAATGCATTAATAATCTGGCCCCTCCTACTTAAGTAACTGGCTGACAAACCAATTAACTGATGAAAATGTAATAGAAGTATACAGTCACTTTTGCCGGGCGCAAAGGATGGCCAGATAGGAAGGGGACATGCTGACATGACAGTGTATAAGCGTGAATAATACACGATAGTTCTGTGTCCCCATTCGGCCATGCCATGGCACATGGGAGAGTCATGACATAAATAAGTTATGTAAACCAGACACATGAGTTTAGGCACAAGTTGGTTGAGACTAATGTGGCCAGGTGCTATTCACTTGGTATTCATCATAACGGTTGTGGCATGGTTTGGTATTCATCATAACGGTTGTGGCATGGCTTGGTATCGATGTCAATGTTCAAGTCATGGGCCATGTTTTTAAAAATCTCGAATATGTGATGGACCCCCTCTTCAGTAGCTGATTTTTTAGACTTAAACTCAAGATGTAATGGTTTATGCAGCTCCCTATTTGTATTTGGTTTGGTTTTCCCTTTGAGAGGAAGAATTTTATTGACATGAATAAATCTTACCTTTGTTTCTTTTGCTTGATTCTTTTTAATTGTGCAATAGGAGAGAGACCAACAGCTGTGATAAACCCTCCAAGTGTGACAGCTACCCAGGGCTCTTCAGCCTCGTTTAGGTGTGAGGTGACTGGAGTACCTCAACCCACTGTGACATGGTCCAAAGTACGCGGCGAGCTGGGATTAAATCACCAGGTATTGCAAAAGCATGACAGGGAGATGTAAAAAGATCACATGACATTGTGTCTCTTCAAGCAAGAATGTATAGGCTGCACATGACATAGTTCTTCATAATGCCTTATGGAGCTGGTTGTATAGGGAGCACATGACATAGTGCCTTATGGAGCTGGTTGTATAGGGAGCACATGACATGGTGCCTTATGGAGCTGGTTGTATAGGGAGCACATGACATGGTGCCTTATGGAGCTGGTTGTATAGGGAGCACATGACATAGTATCTTATGGAGCTGGTTGTATAGGGAGCACATGACATGGTGTCTTATGGAGCTGGTTGTATAGGGAGCACATGACATAGTATCTTATGGAGCCGGTTGTATAGGGAGCACATGACATAGTGCCTTATGGAGCTGGTTGTATAGGGAGCACATGACATAGTGCCTTATGGAGCTGGTTGTATAGGGAGCACATGACATAGTGCCTCAATGAGTGGGTTGTATAGTGAGCACATGGCATAGTGCCTTATGGAGCTGGTTGTATAGGGAGCACATGACATAGTGCCTTATGGAGCTAGTTGTATAGGGAGCACATGACATAGTGCCTTATGGAGCTGGTTGTATAGGGAGCACATAACATAGTGCCTTATGGAGCTGGTTGTATAGTGGGCACATGACATGGTGCCTTATGGAGCTGGTTGTATAGGGAGCACATGACATAGTGCCTTATGGAGCAGATTGTATAGGGAGCACATGACACAGTTCTTGATGGAGCTGGTTGTATAGGAAGCACATAATATAGTTCCTTGTGGAGCTGGTTGTATAGGGAGCACATACATGGTGCCTTATGGAGCTGGTTGTATAGGGAGCACATGACATGGTGCCTTATGGAGCTGGTTGTATAGGGAGCACATGACATGGTGCCTTATGGAGCTGGTTGTATAGGGAGCACATGACATAGTATCTTATGGAGCTGGTTGTATAGGGAGCACATGACATGGTGTCTTATGGAGCTGGTTGTATAGGGAGCACATGACATAGTATCTTATGGAGCCGGTTGTATAGGGAGCACATGACATAGTTCCTTGTGGAGCTGGTTGTATAGGGAGCACATGACAAAATGACTCATTTATAGGAAGAACATCATATGGTGTGTCGGGGAGCAGGGTTTCTGGGGAGCATATTTCATGGTTTCTTAGGAAACTGTATTTATAAGGAGCATGTGATTATAGGGAGCATGTGATTATAGGGAGCATGTGATGAGGATTGATGATCTACGTGCTTCAGGTGGAAGGCAATATCTTACGGGTGATCCAAGCTACGTATGAAGACCGTGGCATGTACGTGTGTCAAGCTCAGAACTCGGTGGGCGCGGCACAAACTTCAGTCATTCTGGAAGTCGAAAGTAATTACTTACTACTTGCGTATCCTAAAGTTTTCTCATGTGATATGCAATTCAGCCGCTTGTAACCATGTCATTTGTTATGCTTGTGTAGGGCGGGAAGCACCTCTTGTTGAGATCTACCCCCGACCCATTCAGACCATCCGACAAGGAGCTAGTGCCTTTTTCCAGTGCAGAGTAGTGTCTGGTACTCCATCACCCGAGATCACATGGACGCGGTAAGGCTGTTACACTTGTTGACCCTAATCCAAAAAAGGTATTTATATGCAACGCTGCTGTGTAAATGTTGTAGAAAGAGATGTATGTGTTCTGCTTTTGATGCTATTGTGGAGTCATTGAGTTATTATTTGCAAATTCATCCTCTGCTTTCCCATCACAATGTGGCTTAATCACGAGTGATCTTCAAATGCAATTTTGACCAGTTGTGCAGACTCTTATTTCTTACTTGTTTATGGCATTCTGTGAATGTGATGCAGTGCCAATGGTCAGCCAATGACAAGTAACACTGAGGTGGCAGATAATGGAGTGCTCCGCTTTATTGATGTCCTGGGTCCTGAACAAGGCCCTTACATCTGTACTGCAACTAATGAGGCTGGTTCTATATCAATTACTGCTACTCTCAAAGTACAAGGTAATGTGACACTCATTCACTTACTCACTACCACATGCACTCATGCACTCACTACTTTTTTCACCAACTCATGCACTCATACACTCACACTCTCACTCACTCATACCAATAAGGTGGATAATTATTTGAGTCATTCACTAATTAGAACTTTTAAGCTGCATTTTTTCAGATTGAACAGACACCTGTATTTGTGTCATCACTGTCGCTTCGCTGTTTTAGGACCCCCAACGGTGGAGATCTCACCATCAGGTCCCATAACTATACGTCAAGGAGAAGCACTGTCCCTAGAGTGTGTTTCTGAGGGAGACCCTATTCCTGCCGTTTCCTGGTTAACTCCCCGAGGGCCGCCAGACAGAGTACAAGGACCCACTGGTCCCCTGCCTGAAGATGCTGCTGGAGAAGCATCAGCTTTGTTGTCTGTATCAGCTATGCAGGTTGCCGATTCTGGGGATTATGTCTGTGAGGCAACAAACAGAGCTGGCACCACACGACAGGTCATCTCAATTACAGGTGCATCACACAATTCTGTTGTATTCATGATTGTAACTGTCAATTAAGTAAAAACCAGCTTTCTGATTGTTGGGTATGAGCTACTACCCATCAGTGATGATTTGTGATTTGGTATATATATCATCTTGATGCAAGTTAAGAAACATAGAGGTATGAATTGCAAAGGAAAACTAGCCTGTGATGATTAAGTAATGTGAAGTTGTGTTGTACATGTCCAGTTATACCATCAGACACAACACCTGAGCCATCTGAGTATTATATTGCTGTGGGTGTGGTGCCAGTAAGACTCACAGTAGCTGAAGGAATGAATGTCCAATTTGACTGTGATGCTGTTGGTAAGTGCTTCAACAATACTGGTGTTATATCTTACCCAAAGGGATGTTCATTTATACCTTGTTGTTATTTGGATGAGACATACAAACCTTGTTATTTTTTCAGGTCACCCTGAGCCAGTAGTTCGATGGCGATATGAGGGAGGTGACCTGCCCCCCAACCATGTGGTAAGGAATGGGCGCCTAGAGATCTTGTCAGTTCAGGGAAGCCAAGCAGGAAGCTATGTATGCATTGCCCAGAATGCTGCAGGCAGACAGGAAGCACAAGCCACTCTGGAGGTCATTGGTAGGTCGTGGCACCATATTGATAACATGCATTATGATTTTGTATTTGTATGTAATTACTATATGATCTTATTTTGATTTTTGTGTTATTTGCTGCAGTTCCTCCTAGGACAGAAGTTGCACCACGCAGGATGAGCGTCAGGTTGGGAGAAATCATACAGCTACAGTGCCGTGTTGAAGGAACACAACCTATCACTGTTGAATGGGACAAAGTTAGTGGAGTGTTGTCACCTGCAGCCAGAGAACAGGGTGGCTACCTGGTGATTCAGCCAGTCACAGCTGCTGACAGTGGCAGATATAGATGTGTGGCTTACAATCAAGCTGGCAGATCCACAAGCTTTGCTGAAGTAGTTGTGCTTGGTAAGGCTGTTTTTTTATCAGGTGTACTGGTATCTGCTTAATATCAGAATTAACCTGTGTTAAATATTGGTCTCTTGTGCATCTTGTTTTTTTTTATAACCTGATATTATATTGGTGTAATTGTGATCATGACAATAATCTGTCTCTAGTGCCCCCCTCCGCCAGAGTATCCCCAAGCAGCCACTCGAGTGCCCGTGGGCAGACCGTCAGTTTCCAGTGTGGCTTCACTGGCACACCAACACCAAGGATACGATGGGTTAAGGAAGGTGGAGAACTGCCTGATCAGCACTCTATTGCCAATGGTGTTCTTACGTAAGTTTTAGAAATGGAAAATGTGAGGGAAAGAACTCCTCTTCTGGTGTTACATTTTTGTCTATGATAGAACACTGTGGCTGCAGAATGTACAATGTTCAGGAAGAGGATGCCGGACGCTACATCTGTACAGTGTCTAACGAGGCTGGTTCATCGAGAGACTATGCCATCCTCTCTATCATCAGTAAGTGACACACAGCCATACTGCAGTGATCCTTGGTTGATTGGTAATCAACAGTGAGCCATCTTGAGCTGATTGATTGTGAATCATGAGTAGATTGGTAATCCATCATGAGTTGTTGTCTGCAATGGGACATCCTGGGTTGATTTGTTATCTACTATGAGACATCCTGGGTTGATTTTTGTTGTCTACCATGATCAAGTGGGCCACATCCTGGGTTGATTTGTTATCTGCAATGCATCTGGGTTGATTTGTTACATCCTGGGTTGATTTGTTATCCATGCTATGGCTTTGATTATCAACATCTGGGTTGATTTGTTATCTGCAATGCATCTGGGTTGATTTGTTATCTGCAATGCATCTGGGTTGATTTGTTATCTGCAGTGAATCTGGGTTGATTTGTTATCTGCCATGCATCTGGGTTGATTGATGTGTTTTATTGCAGGTCAGCCTGATGTCCGGCCTCCTTTACAAGAAACGGTCAAGACAGTGACTCTTGGCGACAGGGTGGAACTAAACTGTGAAACAACAGGTAGCCACTGGTTAATATTGAATGTGATATAAGAATTAAAGATTTGGTATTTGAGAGTTTATGTGATGTAGTGAGTTTCTGTCTTATTTGAACCAAATATGACATGTTATCTAAGAGTTAAATGTGAATAATGCGACAACTTACCTGCAGGTAACCCCCCACCTGTGGTCACCTGGAAAAGAGTTGATGCTGAACTGACACCTGGTACACAGGTTAATGGCAGCAGACTGATTATTCCGGTCATTTCTGAGGAAGACTCTGGGACTTACCGCTGTGTTGCCAGCAGCTCTCAGGGATCTGTGTTTGTCCAAGTCTCCATCCTTGTAGAGAGTGAGTCATGGGTTCATTGAAAAATGTATGACGTCCAACTTTTTATGAAATTCTGGCAATGTAGTCTGGAATTGTCTCCCGGTGAATTAATCTTAAAATATGACTTCATCCCAAGCTTGATGTGTGTTTGTGTGTGTTAGCACCACCAACAATTCCTATCAGCCGCCAGTCAAGAATAGTGTCCATTGGCAGTACAGTGACCCTGACCTGTCAGTCTTATGGTAACCCACCTCCTGTTGTGTCATGGAGCAAACGTGGAGATGCCCTGCCAAGGTAATCGCCTACAGCAATGTACTGATACACAATACAGTGTCATCAAAACCTTGATATCGATGATTATTATGACATGAATGATGATAATGATGATGATGATGTCTTGATGTCTATATCTGGTACTTGTAATGTTGACCAGGGATCATGAAGTGAGGAATGGCCTGCTCATCATACCCTACCTACGAGAGGAGGACCTGGGCGAGTACGTGTGTACTGGCCGTAATTCTCGTGGAGTAGCCGAGGGGGTCATTGTCCTAGAGACAGGTTATCTTGTTCCACATTTCCAACAGAACCCTGCTGCTTTCATCTCCTACCCAACCATCAGTGATGCTTACTACAACTTTGACATAGAGCTCTCCTTCAAACCAGAGACCACTGATGGTAATGCATTGTACAATACTATTGTTATTAATGCTAAGTTAGACATCATATGAACACAAATGTACAGCCCCTGATTTATCCACAAAGCGATTTCAGTTTTCACGAGGAAATCTTTCTTTGCAGTGATATCTGACAACAGTTATTGATACATGACTAAGCTTATGGTTGAGTTTGTGAATGCCTGCAGGTCTAATTCTGTACAATGGACCCTTTGATGGGGGAGTGGCAGGGGACTTTATTGCATTTGGTTTGAGGAACCAGCGAGCTGACTTCCGATTCAGCTTGGGATCTGGTCCAGCCATCATTGTCAGTGAACCTATAGAACTCAACCGCTGGCACACTGTGAGGTTCAGACGGGATGGTGTGGACGGTGAGTTGATGCTTGTTCATGTTAATTGTGCAAAGAATGAGGGACATTAAGAAATGGTTTGTGTTTCCAAGATAATGTAAGACTGAACAGTCTGAATAGACAACTGTTAGTTTTGGTGTTGATGTAAACTGACAAATATGCATCCAACCACACACACTACTGCTGTAATCCAGGAACCCTGTTGGTGGATGGAATTGAATACGAAGGCTCGGCTCCCGGACGTTACCGTGGCCTTGACCTTGCAGAGGACATGTATGTTGGTGGAGTACCTAACTACAGTCTGCTGCCTGAATCTTCTGGCTTCAACACTGGATTTGTAGGTAGGTAGCCAAATGGTTTATTCTCTTATTTTCTGTGGCCTTGCTTTTGTATGACGATAGCATTATATGGGTGACATCAAGGTCATTCACATTACTCTGACCTTTTGAACTCCTGTGTAATGTTTTGTCGTATCAAGGGTAAGAATGACAACCTGGTTGTTGGATATGGTGCCACACTGCTATGTTGTAATCATGACTGCTTCGTTTAGGTTCTGTTAGCCGCATCCTCATCAATGGTAAACTGCTGGACATGAGTCAGTCAGCTCGCCGTATGGAGGGAATACAGAGTGCCGAAGTCTGCAGCCATAGTCCATGTCTGAATGGAGGCCAGTGTAGACCTGCGGGAACAGTGGAGGGCTTTGAATGCACGTGTCCTCGCGGATACTCGGGCACTCTCTGTCAGCTTGTGGGAGAGCAATGCTTTGAAGGCGAGTCTCAAATGCCTGTATTTTTACAAATCAACACAATAATCATACAGTCTTTAATTGCAAGATTCAATATTTTATTCTGGGGCTGTTAAGAATGTTTGCGTGTGTGTGTTTGTGTGACGATAGGTGCTTGTGGTGAACAGGGCAGGTGTTACAACCTGGCTAATGGTCTAGGATACAGGTGTATCTGCCCTCTTGGTAGGGTGGGCAATCGCTGTGAGCTAGGTGGGTCAGGCTTTTTTGTATAACTGGTTATCAAAGATCCCACTCTTAAATATATTAACAATACCCGTCAATAGGTTCCAATGTAATACATACTGCTTGCAATGAGCTGTCCATGTCTTTGTCGCTGCAACCATCTGCCTCATGCTAACAGGAATCACCGTAACAGACCCATCATTCAACCACACCTCTTGGGCTGCCTATGATTCCATTTCCAATGGTCTTCTCGACCTGGAGATACGCATGTTGGTGATGGCTCGCAGCGGGTCTGATGGTATTCTGCTCTATAACGGTCAGGACGGGGCTGAGCGCCAGGACTTTATTGCTCTCACCATCCACAATGGACATGTGGAGTTCAGATTCGACAGTGGAGGAGGTCTGTCGAGAGATTTCGGAGTAATATTGATCAATCTCAATATTGTTGTGTTGAAATTACAAATGAGTAAAGTTACCTTGTCTGTCAGGTGCGGCAGTTATTCGCAGTGAGAACCCCATTGAGCTAGACAAATGGACTAGTATAGTAGCAGAGCGAAGTGAACGTCAGGGTTCACTGTCTGTTGATGGAGGCAGGACTGTCACAGGTAATGCATTTACTGCTTGTTTATGTCTGCTTGAGGAGATGTATGTGTTTTACCTTGAATTAGTAGCTTTTCTGTTATGAAAAGTGTGTGTGAAGTGTAATAGTTGGTAGGCTATTGATGTGCATCAGATAAGGCTGCTGTAACCTGGTTCAAACTAAGAAGGTCCCTGCCCTAGCTAAGTTGTTTTTTCTTTAAAATGCTGTCTGTTTATTGGGTCCTTGGTGTACATTTTGTACATTTGGGTTACTTCCATGGGTGCAGTGGTATCCCCGAGGTTGTGTTGGGTTCCCGTCATAGAGAGGCCACATGGGCTTCCCTGGTAACCGGTTGCACACCAATAAATAATTTGTTCGTACACGCTTGCTGCAGCAGTCAATTTACGTTTGTCAGTAGAGACAAATGTGTCGCGGAATTTTGTAGCAATGACGATGCATCCTTGATCATGTGCAAGTGCGTATGTTTGCATATTTAGTGTAGATGGATTCATTCATTGTTCTATGAACTCTGTTTAATGGGTCCCTGGCTTTCATATATTCATGCTTTTTTTTCACCTTCCTTTCAAGTATTACATTGTTTCTGTTCATTGTACTTTTCTCTTATTGGTTTTCCTATTTTATAGTATGTGGCTTTAAGATATTTGTTCATGTACCTTACTTTTATGTACTTGGCATCATGTCATTTCTCTTACATTTTATTGTTATGATACTGAATAATCGACAGAATGAATTCCAGGTGTGGCATTCTTTTATTTATCATTACTTGTTGATTGGTTATCATTACCTGTTTATTTATCATCATTACCTGTTGAATGGTCATCATCATCTGTTGTGTGATCATCATTACCTTTTGATTAGTCATTACCTGTTGATTGGTCATTGCATGTTGATCGATTATCATTGCACGTGGATTGTTTATTTATCATATTTACCTGTTGATCAATCGTCATTGCCTGTTGATTGGTCATCATTACCTGTTGATTGTGATTCAGGCCAATCTCCGATAGGTGTAGAAGGTATTGTTAATTTCCTTGTGGAATGTGGAGTAATATTAGTGTAGCTTTATCAAACAGGAATGCTATGACAGAAGCATGTCTAACTAATTGATTATTTATTGGCAATTAATTTGGGTTGTCTACATTTAAGTACTGTATATACTTTTGGACTGTGAAGTAATATCATGTAAGTTCCCTATCAATAACACCAAGACATATAATCACCATCCATATGATATATTAATGCAGTGAGTGCTTATAGATCATTAGTTCTGTTATATTGCCCATCAGCTGTGGACAGTAAGCATTTAGTGGGGTTTGGTGGTTAATTGCTATTTGTATTGGCTGTATGCATGTCCATGTTGTACACATCATGTGAGCTGAAGTTGGTGTGGGTCATGACCGTAGTCATAATTGCATCTGATATGGTAGATATACACAGTGCATGGATCAGCAACCATTGTCTGTTATTCTTTATATACTTAACTTTGTTGTAATCACTGTTATTTGTATATTTTTAATTGGCTGGCCATATCGGAGGAATAATTCTTTTCTTGGAATATTTTCTTTATGTAAAACTATACAAATGCTCCTATATATGCGCAGCATGCATGGTGTCATGGAGGATGTTGTTTAAGCAACACCTTTATCTAATCACAGGTGCTTCACCAGGGGAGACACGTGGATTGAACCTTGCGGGCAGCCTCTACCTGGGTGGAACAAGGGCCAATGCCTACATCCCTGCTGGCGTAGGCATCACCAAGGGCTTCCATGGGTGCATAGCACGGGTGAGTCCCACGTACATAGGTATTCAATAATGCACCATGTGTGTTCACTTACAACTGGATTGGTACAGCTAGCTGTACTGGTGATATAAATACATTCACAAGAACCAAATGACCACGTGTGATGAAAATGTTATAAATTGGCATTTTAATATTCAACTTAATAGAAGTATGCCTAATGCCATGAAAGTTTGTTTGTAGATGAGTGCTTTTTGTGTTGTATTATGCAGGTTGAGGTGAACCAAGCAGCCATTAACCTGACTGATGACGTTACAGCATACTATGCCATTGGTGACTGCAATGACCAGAACCCATGCGGCAAGAGACCCTGTCTGAACGGGGGTCAGTGTAGAGAGTTTGGAAGTGATTACCAATGTCAATGCTCGTCTCAATTCTCGGGTAAGTCTACAACTTCGTGCTCATCTTTTTCTTCTTGTCCAGCCATTTTGACGAGATTTGATGTTAGAGAAATTGCCATAGGCCTCTCGTATATCTTTTACGAGTTCTAAGAAGTTCCCATTTAAAAAAGCATTACTGTCGATGTTGTAGTCATATCATCTGCACGCGAGTTTCTGAAAGACCAAACTTATTCCTTGCCTAATTCTTTTTATTGTTTAATTATTATCTAGTGTGCATAATCAATGAATTACTGCAATTACAGGTAGAAATTGTGAGTTGGAAATCAACATCTGTACCACGGCCAACCCATGTGCCAATGGAGCTACCTGCCTGCCCACTCAGAACTCGTTTACCTGCAGGTGTCCGTTTGGCTTCATTGGCATTACCTGTAACACTGGTAGGTGCCATGTTTCTCCAAACACAAGCATTCTGTGGGTAATAATTAATATATCCCTTTGTGGCAAGACTACATAAAATGACGATATCTTTAAAGGAACATCTATCAGGGGTGATTGGCTATGTAGGCAAGTCCATGTATTTTTGAGGAATGATCACTGAGACGAATAACTGATATGTTTGCTAGGAAGAGGTTATGATGGGTGCTGTTTGTTGTGTAGATGCGAGGATCACGACAGGTGTGAGTATGTTAGGCACAGGCTACGTTGTACTGCCAGGCAGCATGATGCCACACTCGAGCACGTCTGAGGAAGAGATGATCGAGATGACGCTGGAGACTCGTGACGAGGACGGTCTGCTCTTCTGGCACGGCATGCAGGAGAACCACCCCGGCAAAGGCAGGGATTTCATAGCCCTGGCCTTACAAGGGGGGCATGTCGTCTTCATGTGAGTAGGGATGGTTGGTGTTCTGCTGGGTAATGGAGGGTGGTGTTCCAATGGGTAGTGGTGGCTAGTGTATTGTGGGTAGTGGTGGGTGGTGTTCTAGTCGGGTAGTTGAGTAATTGTGGGCAGTGTTTTAGTGTTGGATTATGTTCTGATGGGTAATGGTGGGTAGTGTTCTGATGGGTAATGGTGGGTAGTGTTCTGATGGGTAATGGTGGGTAGTGTTCTGATGGGTAATGGTGGGTAGCGTTCTGGTGGGTAGTGGTGGGTAGTGGTGGGTGTTATGGTGTTCTGGTGGTTAATGGTGGATGTGTTCTGGTGGATAATGGCGAGTTGTGTTCTGGTGGGAAGTGGTGGGTAGTGTTATGATGGGTAATGGTGGGAAGTGTTCTGGTGGATAGCAGTTGGTAGTGTTCTGGTGGGAAGTTATGAGTAGTGTTATGGTGGGTAATGGTGGGTAGCAGTTTGTAGTGCTCTGGTGGGTTGTGTTATGGTGGGTAATGGTGGGTAGTGTTCTGCTGGGTGGCAGATGGTGGTGTTCTGGTGTTTGTATGCAGTGTATTAACTACCTCCCAGTGACTGTACAATATGTGCAGGTGCTGCAGTATTTCATTTGAAATGTGCACAATAGATAATGTCTTTTGACACGATCAGATAGATTGGAATATTGACACTGTATATAGGTTTGAGCTTGGAGATGGCTATGCAAACATCACCTCTGATGTGAAAGTCAATGATGGCAGGCCTCATACTATAGTCCTACGAAGGTAAGACCAACATACTTAGCACTTACTGCCACGATACTTATCTCTGGAAACACAGAGCATGGCAGTCTTACTAGATTTATTAAGATGGTCAACCAATGACCATTAAATGAGGGTGGCTAGTTGAAATATTTCTTTGGAAACTGTTTAGCAGTCTTGTATTGGGTGGATGGCTCCCCCAACACACTGGTCACTCATTGTAATTTGTCATGTACTTTCTTCATATGGCCATATTTTGACCTGTTATGAATCATTTCAATATTTAGATTTTCTTACCATCTACCGTTAGTCCAATCTAAATATTTATACTTCAGATTCTACTCTAACTGTGGAGCATACAAGATTTTAAAAACTATTGACAAGTTGCATGTTTTAATCTTGTTGACTGACAGGACTGGCAAACGTGGCAGTTTAGAGATTGACTCTGTCCATTACCATGAGGGTGAATCAGCAGGCTTCCTGCAGATGATTAACACTGAAGGCGATATCTATCTAGGTAACATATTCATCACTATCTGTCATGCTTACAAATTGGTGTTTTCCAACAACAGTACCAGTACCCAACCCTCTAACCTCTCATATATATTTCATCCGGCTTGTTTCAGGCGGATTACCCAATTTCAACTTGATGACAAATGGCTTATTCACCGAGTCCTACGTAGGCTGCCTGAGGGATCTGTACATAGATAACATTGGTCCTGTGGACTTCTCTACAAGAGCTGTCAGTGGAGTCAATGTGCGAGCATGCTTGTCATGAGGACCAACACAGATAGAATGACATCCCCATGGAACTGTTATAAGCATACATATACCATCAAGATTATAAAATTGATAGAAATTAAATGAGGTTACGAAGTGATTCTAATGGTTGGTGTGAGTTTGTATTGATGGGAAGATGTCTTTCATGAACATGCAGTATTGATGTCAGGGTTGGGAAGTTAAAGATGTTACAAATACCAATTGACCATGCCCTGCTTTTCTTTGTATGTGAACTAGAGCCTAGAACATTTCTCCAGTGTCATTGTGAACTGCATGTAACCTACTCACCATGCCATTAGATAGAACCAGCCTGTGGTAAAGTAATCTGAGTTATCAGTGCCTCTGTGGTTTTCATATGTAACAATTGGTTGATACTGCTGAGATATTAGATTTGTAGTGATAAATATTCATATATTATTATAATTAGGTTGCGGCTTTATATCGAAGTTAATGTTTGTTAATGGTCACCTACAATGAAATCATTAACCATGTAAATGTATGTATACATGCCTGTGTGGATGTATTCCACTGCCAGTGTTTGTTAGCTTACGTTGGAATTCATCTTCTGTATAGTGATATTCCCCTAATGCTCTCAAGATATTGTATAGGCAAGTTATTTAACATTATGTACATAAAACTATTGCTGTCTGGCAATGGCATATAATGTATGAGACCCATGTTGGTGGCAAACTTGCTGAAAACTCAGTCACCAGCATTGAACATAAATTGACTCTTCAGACATGGACGTGTTTGTCTTCAACTGGTGCTACACTGTACAGGAGGGACTGTTCTGCATTGTTAGGGTTCTATTCGGTAGCATTTTGGCGCAATATACGTTTAGCTTTGTTGTAAGTAAAACTTGTCAGTATAGCTGCTTTGTTTAAAACCATGATATTAAATGATCAACCATATGTTCTATGCATCCTTTGTGAATATTGACATCACTTAATCCCCAACCATGCATCTTTGGTGTCCAGACTTGTACACATGTAAACACAGACAAGTGATTTGTTCTAACCGTAAGGGTGGAATATCATATCTCAGAATAAGAATTTAACTCGATAATCATTTAATAAAACGTCTCTGAGGATTATTTTAGCTTGCCAATGTGTTGTACATTGTTCACACATGACAGGCACTTCACAGTAATAAAGGGTTTTTTTCAACAATATGTCAGTCAGAGTGACTTGTCTACTTACTCGTTCGAAACTACCAAATATTCACTACACAGCTGACATTAAAGCAGAACCAAACTTTATTGATTATACTGGCATGTTTTAAAGAGATCCTTCAATGAATGAAATACCATCTTGCTCTACGGCGACCTGCACAGTGTCGCATAGATCAATCAAGGCCATCTTTATCGAGTATACGCTTGCGGAATTTCCAATAATCCTCGTCAAATGATATATATATATATAAACAGCATTATATCTCTGTACAATATTTTTTTATGGATGCTGACTGCTGCCTTGGAAAACTTAAAATCCTGAATGATGCTGAACTGACCTAGATTCTGGCACATTTCACCTCCACGATTTTATATTTATTATAAGCAGGTCATAGTAAACGTGTGCAGGAGTCCACATACCAATCATGCCACAACCTAGATGCAGCCAGTCTAGGCATGATCAAGTGAGGTATTGTGGTTTCTTCACATGGATTCCATACTCCGCTAACGCTGGCGTCAAGTCATCCATAGTTAATGTCAAACGCTTGTCCTGCACAACACAAAGGAGAAGAAGCCTGGTTAATACAATATGTGCAGAAGCTAACACTATCTAACGGTGCGAATGGATTCAGTTGATACATAGAGACTAGTTCCAAACTAAGGCATGGGCTTCTCATACCTCAATTTAAAGATAATCAATTTGTCTTAAAAAGCATTTGGCATGTGAAGCAGATAGTGCTCTGGTAAATGCATCAATATTAATATATATTAATAATAATTAATATGATAATGATACACGACAGGCACTTGATAACATATAATGTACATAATATGTGTGAGCAAAGCAAACAAATACCATGATGGTCCTGTCAAACCAGTAGTGATCATAATGTGAGAATAATACTGATGGTTCTGTCAAACCAGTAGTGATCATAATGAGAATAATCTTGATGGTCTGGTAATACTAATGTCATCATAATGAGGAGACCAAGAGGGACGACGAGGTTGCAGCAAATCTAGTACCTTGCTTTGTTTCTTGGAGCTCTGGCCAGATGCCTTCATCTTACAGTGTTGCAAGGCATCATTAGCAACATCAGATATAAACTTCTGGGCGGACAGAGACACAAGGCGCACGCTGGACAAACAATCAATAACTGATGATCAGAGACATATCCCTCTTTAAAGGTAACAAATGAACAACCATCAGAGACATATCTTGTCGGGTAACTATTGAGCAACCACCATACAGAGAAGTACCAGGCATTATTTCTGTGTGGAAAAATCCATTATTATGAATGAGCCTGCTTTACTTACATGCGAGGATCACTGGCATCAAATCCAGACCTGTGTAGGTAATAGGAGGTCACAGCATCTGGTATCTAGAACACCATAACACACAAACCATGGTAACCACCACATACATCCAGCCTCCGTACCAGATGTTAACTGGATCATCAATAACAGCAACATTGAAACGATGAAGTAATACAGCTTGGACGTGAACATGTGTTTTCGCTGGGATATTTCCTGGTATGATTCCCTCGGTAAGCACTGGGTAATTGACGTGGGTGAGAGTGAGGAGTACTACTCACCGTTGGAGTGTAGTCCTCTAATTGCATGGTGAAGTCACTGAGAGGAACACGGAGCACTTTGGGCAGCTCAGAGTTAGTCTGGTCCTGTGCCCCGCCCCCCTGACCTGCCGCACCTCCACCTGTCAATCAATCAATAGGCACATCAATGAGTTTCCCATTCACAAATTAGTGCAGTCATCAGCAGTAATTTGCTGATCAGTCAATAGGTATGATCAACTCAATGGGAATGAAACTAATCATTTCCTCCATCCTGCTATTGATCGCTGGCAAAGCCGAGTGCAAGGGAGGCTGACTTTTTAAGTTAAATGCACTACGTGACTTCATTAAGACCAAATAATACACATTTGATGTGTATGATTTATGTAGTATGGGTCTGGTGACTAAAATAAACGATATTAGACAGCGAGCTAGTCACGACCCGAGCTTCATCCCGCCCGCGGCCATGTTAACGCCCCGTGTGTACTACCCACGCACCCAATCAACAGATGGACTGAGAGAGTTACTAATATAACTACTGGTTTAGATGAGCGAGCCATGCAGCGTTAATAAAAGGTAATTTACGCGGACATGAATATCCTGCCATCACATCACCCGCTCTTCACGCCAGGAAGCAATGAAAGAAACGCGAGTCGCGTGGCTAATAAAACGCACCCAGCAGAGTGCTCCCGCATCAGTAATACCGCGTTTGATAGCGCCGTGTCTTTCTATGTGGCCGGGTAATTCCATGATCAGCAGACGCAGCCAGCAAAGGCAATCACAGAGGAAATAGCATCGTCATGATTCACGCCGTACATCACGCTCGCTGAGCTCCATATATTGACAGTACACATGACCCCACACCATCGCCTTGGCACCGCACCACGCCCCAACCCCAGCCTGACAGCCCCGTCAGACCCCGTGCGCTATAAACCTTAACTCTCCTTATATATTTTTTCGGACGTGAGTGTGATGAGGTGCAGAGAGGAATAACGACCAGAAATGAAGTCCACAGAGACTGACACCGGTAAATAACTCCTCCAGTCGCAAATGGCGCCTTGTCACGTAAGCCTAGCGCCGAAGTCTCGTTAGCGGAAAACGAGACCTCATCTGTCTGGATGTGGCAGATACAGTGGTATCAACTAGGGCAGTGTTTTAGTCCTGCTCTGTGTATTTACTAAATGAAATGAGGGAACCGAGTGGCTTCAGTTTGATTCGGAATACAAGTCCTGAGTCAGCGTCTATATAGAGTTACCTATGTCAGCCATTGTTTTGGGAGTTGTATTTCCCTTCCATATTCATTCTATAGGACATGGGTGCAAGGAGAGTTCGGGTGATATATCGCACGAGCCCCATCTCCAGAATTCCCCTCATACACGTTCGCAAAAGCATTGTGTTGTTCCGACTGCTCATGACAATATTTGACCCCTTGCCATATGGGCGTCTCCAATCTATCCTGTATGGAACAATTTTAACACCTGCCTGTGTTTAAGGTGGGACACACTTCCATTTGATCGAGGTCATAACAGAATTTTCCCTGGTAAAAGTGAAGCCTACTCATGCAAGCACAGGGGGTCGTATCATAAGGATGGCAAGCTCCCATATGCAACCCCCAGCCCCCCCCCCCCCCCCCCCCCCCCCCCCCCGGGCGGGCCAGTGTATCAAACAACCTTAAATTGTATATCCCTGTGCATGCACGGAACACATAAGCTTCATCGAATTCGGCCCAACGAAACCGTGTGCGCCACTATTTCCACCCAAGTGACCTTCAATGCGTTATATTATCGAGGCATCCAAGATGTAGCGTAGCACATCATCTCGTTCCGAGTGTCTGTGCATCTTGCTTTATTGCTAAGGGCGCTGCCCCATTGCCCGATACACGAGACAACACTCCAATATGAGATTCACCAAGAGTTAGTGGCGACCTGAATAGAGTAAAGGTGGGTGCTTTCGTCAATCAATTCAAACACCGACACCAAGCAGCATATCTACATGGCCCTATTTTGTGAAGTTGAGAAAAACCGGAAATCACTCGTTTTACTGTTTTCTACATGAGGATTAAACGTTGGGAAAAGGTCATGGTTTCGATTTCTCAATCGTAAATATCCCAAAAAGCAAACCAGACTAAATTAATATTGTATACACCCTGATTGAGGCCATATCGTTTTCTTTGATGTTATCGCCGTGACGTGGTTTTGAGAGGGATGCAGGTACAGCAGGGTTCTGATCGGGGAATGGAGTTGGTAACGACAGCCGGGCATCTCTACTACAGTGTCATACCGTCAACAATACAACACATCAGATAAGCAGCTATGAGAATAATTCAGCCACCCACAATACCAAGTACTCGTCGTCGTAAGCTGCCAATATAGGCCTGGGAAAGTGCTGCCTCAGCGTGTTAATAGCACATAGCTATGGCCACTACGCCTCTGGCTATATCGCCATAGCTCAATACAAGTATGGATGCGTCAGTCATAAAGTATGGAAGATAACACCTGAGGTGGCCACACAGCCTGCACAAGTATGTATAGCTATAAATAGCAACTTACGATAGGCAGTAGGTGATTAATGGGGGCCAATCATGTCATCATGTGAATGATGGGTGAAATGAGCGGGGGCTGATGGAAACACCCGCTGATGGTCTGTTAGCGGGAGAGATCAGGTGGAATTAAGATAAACACACATGGTGTGATGCAACAACATGGTAGACAACTAGACATAAACCGACGTGAGGGGTGGGGGTGTTAGAGATCGGGACGAGGTGACATATGGTAGCAAACATATGGAACAACTCACTGAATAGCAAAAAGAACAACTCTTAACACGCCATTAACCTAGGTGAGTTTGAGGCCACAGACAGAGAACGGTCTGTCCGAGTGATTATCAACAACACTGCCCCATATCATGGACTGTCTGCTTATACTAAAGAGAAGGGTTCGGTGTTCTGACAGTACTTTATCACCAGTGTTCTGACAATCATCGGTACTCTTCCCCTTCCAACTCACACGGTGCACAACTCATACACAGCTTATTCAGCAAGTCAGTAATCCTAACAGAAAAAGTCATAATATTCAAATCACCAATTGCTTAATTAGAATACATACTGACGAACTTTTTACCGCAAATGGATGGATGTAAATTAGAGGTCATATGTCCAACACATTATGTGTGCTTTATGGGGACATAATGAGAGAAATAACACATCCTGTCAACAAAAGCCACAACAAAGTTCGGATGTCAAATTTTAATATGTTCAAATGCATTGTGATACATGGACAACATATGATCTGGCAAGTAAAATGACAGCAAACAAGTCAACCTCAACTCAAGCAATTTACAAAGATATAGCTCAACTTTCTACATAAAAACTTTGGCATGCCTAGCTTCAACCAACCCTACTCACTACAGACTGTGCACAAGGTAATAGACAAACAGTTAATATTGATGTGTAATTAAATATTCATGTTACACTCATGATAAATAATAATAATCAGGTAGTTCACAGCAAAAAGTTTATTTCCATCCGTTTGTCCACGAGATATAAAACATTTGAATATTCATACTTCTTTATACACAAAGATACACCACTGTACCTACAATTCTAAAAATACTCTGAATGAGAATCAAATGCCGGCGAGTAGTCACATGAGTTCAGTACACTGAACAACACAGATGCCACTTTGGGCATCTGATACAAGATATCCAACTAAATTGTACAAACCAACTCACACACATTCTCTTCCAGGCATTTTGAACAGCAAGAAATTTGGAAGATCAATTTATATGGCTGAAATTGATTGAGGTTTTCTTTTCTGCAATAAGCACTGCCATGTTATTAATAAAATTGTAATCGCTATTGGAAGACTGAAACAACTAAACATTATTGTAGCTGGAAGGCTTAACTACCTGAAAACAAGAGCATGTATTGCCATATCACAAAGGTATGACTTGATCTCGTTAATTAATAGAGGCAGGTGAAGCTCCCTAGTTAACAAGTCATGGAGAATCCACACCAATGTAAGGTGTCGTTCAACATATACCAAATAAGATCTGCCTCAGACATAAAATGTGTCAGAAGAGGAGATGCGTGGAGTAGGGTTCGAGATATACAACCTGCTGACATACTAGTCTGTTATTGGGACAGCATAAGGGTGAAATAAAGCCCAGCAAGGGACAGTCCAGATAAATGTCAATTACTGCATGAAACCTTCTCCAGGTAAACACTTCCTCCACATAAACATCAAACTCACAGTTAGGTAGCACTAGAGAAATGATCATTCAGTCTGACCCTGTATGCTAACAGCTTGTTATTGGCATATTATAAACAGCATCCAGTCAAACTGGAGAATATATTTACATGCTGCTAGTTAGCAGTATATAGTAAATTCAGTGCACCCGAGTGTTGAGATAAAACCTCTGAGAAGAGATGGCAGGATAGCAATGTAGATATAATAAGGGCATGAGGGCTGATGTAGCCATGGTAACAACATCTATCTCATATCAACTCCATCTCATGCATTATGTTCATCAGTACCACCTCATACACCTACAGCAATGATCACAAGCACGAAGGAAGCTGAATGTCGCCATAGTGAAACCAGATCAATATATGTTTCATTGTATGCAAGATTGTTACGTTGATAAAAGACATTGAATGAGGATCTACTTATACAGTGGTGACTGGTGATAATTACTTGATCAACTTCTAAATCAACCGGTTTGTGGTACATCCTAATGAATTGTGCTACTTAGCCATGAATATAAAGCAATAGACTGGTATTTTTGGGACGCCCGATCAGTGATAACCAACCCTACCAGCACCCTATCTCACTACCACCTCACATCATTTAGGGATGCCTTTAGGTACCTCAAACGAGTACCTAGGTTTGGTCTCCGTGGAGTAATAGTGTGCTTTCTCCTTGGATAACTTGGGCAGCTCTGGCTTGCTGAGCCAGTGATAGACTATTTCCTGGTCACTGGGGCACGTCTGCTTGAATACATCAGTCTCGTAAGCTCGGGCCAGGTAACGCCACACGCCTGTCAACTCTTTAGGGATCTCAAAATCCTTGAAGGCTTTAGCAGCGACTCTGATGTGCTGGAGTTTGGGTAGAGTGAGGCAGTCGAGGTGGTCTGGCACGTCTCGGCAGAGGAACTTATGCGGCGACTGGTGGAGATAGGAGTTGAGTCGCCGCAGCTCGGTGAGGAGCGGTGCCGCCGAGTTGGACACGTTGTGGATGTAGAAGGAGAATTTGGAGAAGATGTTCATTGCAGCCTCAGCAGCCGTGGCATTATCGTACGCCATAGGGGGGTAGGGGAAGTGCTCGTCGATGTAGGGGATCATCTCATCCGAATCACTAAGCACCTCCGTACCGTGTACAATGACTGGTAGACGTGATGAGAGCTTCTTGAAGTCGGCCGGGGGTTTGGCCATGTTGACCGTGGTGACGGTGAACGTGAGTTCTCGAGCGTTAGCCTTCTGTAAGAGAATCATGAACATTCGGTGACAGAAGGGGCAGCCTCCGTAGCTCTCCCCATCTTTACCAGCCTTGACAAACAGCTCGAGGTGATTGGATGGCGTGCTATCACTCGCCTCGGCCGACCCGTTACTCGCTCCAGCCGTGGACATCTTCACAATAGATCAGCCAACACGAGAACCAAACCAGCAGTCTACACAACACGCATCCACTTCTAGCTGTTATTCCGCTCTCCACCAATGCTGCTGGCTTGACAACAAAGCAATAATCAGGATGTTGCTTTTCCTTTCTATGCAGGCAGCAGTGATGACTCCCCGTGCTAAATATACAGGCGAGGAGGGCGCGTTGGAGTGGGCGACTAGTCGGCTGCTGTAACCGAGCAGCAGGCGTCTGTACACAAAGAGGAACAACTGCGTGCTTATAACGTCAGCGACTAAACACAGAGCAACGCGCCAAAAACGAAATGTTAGCCACCCATCCACCCTCCAGAGTCGTAAAAGACAACTATACTTAGTAATTATTCATTGCTTCGATAGTCAAAAAACGCTGTTAAATTTGTATATAAAAATAGAAATTGTTTCCAGCCCACCTGACTAATTTTGCCGTCTATGTTTTGCCTTTTCAAAAAGACGTCTCAAATTGTCCAGCCTTCACAGAGTCGAGTGGTTCCCTGGCCGACTTGTCCGAGCTGATCCCATTGAGTGGCAGGCAGGCCACTTGCGGTTGGTATGCGACCAGACGACAGAGGTACCGCCAAGTGTGCGTCGTCGTCGTCGTCACACGGCATCCGATAAAGCACACGGTCCGACTACGTTTGCGCCGCTATAGGATGTGCGTGAAGTATCAAGGGGACACCCTCACAAGGTGTGACTCGTTATCAACGGGATCTCACTATAACACTCGATTGGGGCACCCAATCCTACCTCAACTTCAATGTTTTACGACAGCGGTAGGTTACTTCATACCCGAGTTAACACCAGTCATGTACACGCGTTGTACAACGTGGTCCAGGCAGGGTCTGGTCAAATGTAACTGGCTACAAACCGCGTATCCACGCCTTCCAAATTCACAACAGCAGTTAATAATCTTAGAAGCAAAGCACGTCCAGTAAGTCTCGATGCAGCGAACAAGACGCCCACTCTAACTATATGCGGTGGCGCGCTAGTCAAGTCTTGTACATACACGGCGTTGGTTTTCCAGACTTAACAAGCAAAAACCCCTGCTAGGACTAGTATCTCCAGGGGAGGTGGTCACGGGAAGAGGGGTGTTTTGGCGCGGCCAGAGAGTGTAAGGTATCCCACAGCAAGGTGCTTGGCTAGCTAGCTGTTCCGCAACGGACACCGTCCATGTTTAGAGCCCTAATGTAATGGAAGCCGCCAACGACTCGGACCTTTAGTTTCCATATTAAATTAGCCGCACACCCAAAGCTTGATGCCGCACGCAAAGCCACGTGACACGATACAACACATACACAACACATGGCGCACGTTTGATTCTCCACCCCCCCCCCCCCCCGCCTACCCCTTCGCCCTACAACCCATTCCGCAACATATTCATTTATTTATATGGAGTCACCCACGCCCCTACTGAGCCAGCTCCGTCTGTGCGCCTGTACGGCCTTGTGTACGACCATCGATCCCGGGTAAATGGGCTGGTCTGCGTGGTTTTTTTAAGGGCTAGGTGGGGGCCCGAGTAGAGCTGACGCGCCAGTTACTCGTGGGGTGTTACGGCTACTGGCGGCGAGAGGCAGTATGGGGCCAGACCGATGACAACTACCGCATTTCATCACTGCTCCGGTCTAGATGGGAGGCATTGTCATACAAAACGTCTCCTTATCTGGCACTACAGACGACAATCACTCGTGGTGAGACCAATCGACAGAGAATAACGCATCATGTGGTGGAATCTTTGGTCACAACGTGAGACAACCACCAGAACCGACATCATAGGTTACAACGTGAGACAACCACCAGAACCGACATCATAGGTTACAACGTGAGACAACCACCAGAACCGACATCATAGGTTACAACGTGAGACAACCACCAGAACCGACATCATAGGTTACAACGTGAGACAACCACCAGAACCGACATCATAGGTTACAACGTGAGACAACCACCAGAACCGACATCATAGGTTACAACGTGAGACAACCACCAGAGCCGACATCATAGGTTACAACGTGAGACAACCACCAGAACCGACATCATAGGTTACAACGTGAGACAACTACAACAACTGACATCATAGGTTACAATGTGAGACAACTACAACAGCCGACATCATAGGTTACAACGTGAGACAACTACAACAACCGACATCATAGGTTATGGAGAGATGCTAAAAAAACACAGCAAACTTTTTCATTGTCATGAAATTTACATCACCAGCTATACCCCGGATTATTTCTTTCAACTATACACTTGACATGCATAGAATTCACTAAATATACAGTGAACGTTAGGGTTATATCGTTATATAGTTATACAACACTCCCTTCTATTTCTTGTTCCCGTGGAGGCCTTTGTTATTATGCCACCATTGAAAAAAGAAATTCACTCTTACTAGTTACCAGTAAAAGTCACCATCGCCGTGAGCCACCTCAATCACGGCAACATTGCAATCTCCGTCACTGGAGAGGAGCGAACTCTCAGCGTCAGAGGCTGTAGACCAAGTTGTTATTATTGTTGCAGCGTTCACAGTATCTCTTTGGTTCATTATGCAACAATACGGATTATTGTTCCATAATCCACAAACAGTACCTGTTTTGTTTTTAATTATGCAACAATATTGACTATTGTTCCTTTATCCTTAAACAGTACCTGTTTGTTTTATTATGCAACAATATTGTATATTGTTCCATTATCCACAAACAGTACCTTTTTTGTTTTTAATTATGCAACAATATTGACTATTGTTCCTTTATCCACAAACAGTACCTGTTTGTTTTATTATGCAACAGTATTGACTATTGTTCCATTATCCACAAATGGTCCCCTTTGTTTCATTATGCAACAATTGTTTCAATGTAGGAACAATAGTTCCCCTTAGCAGGAACCAGTCTTTTGTGTCACTATGAGATCAGGAATGGTATTCATAACGAAACTTAAGTCCGTAAACTCAGCTCTATGAGACGGCAAGATGAGTTTGTAGACTTTCTGTTTTACAATATACTGGAAGAATACTTGTTGCTCAATCAAGCGGAAGCGAATTTTCGAATCATTGTGCAATTATCTTACACTTAACTGTTCCTGTGTGTCACTCCTGATATAGTTACACCAGTCGTCGCCACCGCCTCAACTATTCCAAACGTTATGAGAAAGACTCAAATCTCACGAATAACTCGCATCGCAAAAGAAATATGAACACGAGGCCAATAACCAGTTATGACAAGATTAAATCATGATTCTACATTAGGTTGAAATGGTGAATGAGATTTCCAAAATTAGCTCAGGGGTCATAGGTTATGCAGAGCTGATTTATAGTTTGCTAAGACCTATCATCACAAGAATTCTTATTTGGGGCAGATAGCTGTAACAAGTTTTCGACCTGATGAAATGGTAAGATCAGTGCATGGATTAACGGCACTTATATTGTTCCCACAAATGTAGAGTTAGAGGTAAGATGTACATGTCCGAGCAGCCCCCTTTGTGGATGAAAAAATTGGGTAATCTATGTGGATGAAAATGAACAAGGAGGTGGAAAAAATAACAAGAGGCTCATAGGCCTGGAAGCTCTGCTTCTTTGACAAGATTTTCAGTCAAATATAATGCCATGACATGGTCATAAAGTTTATTCATTTACTGTATATAGTATTCAATGGCATACTTTAAAGGGTCATAGCATCCTCCAAGTGTGTCACTTTGTCCAAATAACTGAACCACACAATATGCTAAAATGTATTGGTAAGCACATTTATAGCATTCCACAAGCTAAATGAACAAATATGTCACCTAATATCATAGATATATCTTATTTGTAGGTGACCTTGAGGTGATGTCAATGTCACAAGTAACCTCTCCAATTCAAGGTCCCATCGGATTAAAACTTGGTTTGCAAGAGATTACAATTGGTGTTCTAATTTCTTAAAAACAGCAATTCCAATTTCATTGTACAAGAGCAATCAATATGAGAGGGATCCATGTGTAATTTGGGGTGGTTAGCTTGCTTTAAAAGACAACATGCCTTCAAAACGTTATTCCCCATTGGGATCTACAAATGCGTAAATATATACGGTATACAGAGATATTTTAATGAACAATTGCAACTGTGCATGGGGTGACAATGCCATTATAATATATAACCTATACGGTTAAACCACCGACGGCTGAGTTGCTCCGCAACTATTCTCAATCAGAACATCATTTCCTTGAAGCGAAAAGTTCTTTTAAGAACTGAACATCTCTTCCTAAAAACCTAAAAACAAAAAGTTCTTTTAAGCACTGAGGGGTTGAGTTGGGTTTGTGATTGAGGGTCGGGTGTGCAAGTATCTTATGGCTGGAGTGATGTGAAATGGGCTGTGTATTAGTGGCTTGTGTATTGTGACTTGGTGTGTTGTGAATTAGTAGCTGATGAGTTTGAGACTTGGTGGCAGGTGTGTTGTGACTTGATGGTGGGTGTTTTGAGCACAAAGCTAAACATTTCATTATGCAGTTAGCTACCTGGCAAATAGGACTGAATACAATCCATGATCATGGTTGCTAAGAAACATTGATGTTTGATCGGTAATTATCAAAGATTCATATGGACAGTGAGAACAATAAGTTTATGTCACCCAAGATCGATTCACAGGCATAAATGTATGTTGTTTACTCGTCGATATACAACACTGTGAACTATTCAACAAATGTTTAGATGTACAATTTTCATTGAGATCGCTTCCTGAAATTATTGGGCAAAAACTGGATTGCAGTTAGAAAGAACCATCCACTATTGATTGACATAGGTTTATACTTTATTCAGCATGCCTTGCTCAATCAATCCTGCAGCAAAGCAAAACCAGGATATCATTATCAGCTGCTGCCTGCACTGGAAATATGGTGACTGGGTTGTTTTGAAATAATTGTACTTTCTGTGATGATCTCAGTTGTTTCTATTTGTATTTCATCAAGATTAAGGATAATATCAAATATCAATGAATTACTGGAAGTTCTGTGTACAAAGATGTCCGGACCGTTTTTTAATAAAGTACTCCAGATTAATGTTATGAGCATTCTTAAACATCTACCGAAACCTGTTTTAAGATTGAGAGAATATGATGGCTGCACGCCGTTCGTTTGGACAGTATGCGTGGGTAGGGTAAAAAAAATGTCAATTCTGTCACAGTTCCTGAATGAGCACGCCTGAATCCTGCAATGTGTCGAAAATAGACATATCATGGAACCAGTGTGTCACTTCTATTTTAATGTAACCCTCTCCAGATTTTTACAACAATTGATGCAAAAACAGCGTTTTAGCGCAATCTAGGCATTGATGCCCCCAAGAATAATTCAGAGATATTCCAGTGGAATGATTATCTTGTTTGATTTTTGCTTTGGTGTTGTGACTTGATAGTAGGTGTTTTGAGATTTGGAGTAATGTAACTTGGTAGGTTGTGTTTTGGTGGCGTGTGTTGAGATTAGTTTACTCAACTGAAAATATCATCGAATGACGACTTCAGACAGGTGTCTGTAGGATGGGTGTAAGTACGCGGTGGTGGGTTAATGTATATATCATTTTTATACCTCCATGCTATTGTAGATACTCCCTTGCACACTTTCCTATTTATTACTGGTAGTGTTTTTCGTTTTTGTTGCTGCAAGTGGCAGAGGGGATCAAACGTCATCGCCGCACCGGTGTGCTTTGGGCACAAAAGCATTCACACATGCTCAACTTCAAACCCCCGTAAGATAGAAAGATGAAAAATGGTGCTGTTTAGTCATTAATCGAACCCTCTCTTTTGAAGTTCTTCAACAAGGTAATCAAACCTGCTATTTTTCTACTATGTTACATTTCCAGGGGGAGGGGGTGCACTTGGCCTTATGCCGGGTAGGTGTGTGCAGCAGGACCTCGAAAACCCGTACCAGTCGTACAAGGTTAAAATGGCAAAAAGCATACCCCATCGTAGGCAAGGCACTAGCCCCTGGGGTCTTTATGATCTGATGCCACCTTAGGGGCGAGGGTCCGTATGGCAGAATCTTTAGGGTTATAAGCAAATATGCTCCTTCTCGCAATGCAGACAAGGGACAGTTTAAAAAAAATAGATTTTCATATCCATCAATGTCTTAACAACAGTCATACTCCTTAATCAACAGAATAAACGAAATCCAACACAATTTTAAAATTGTTGTCCAACATGGCTACCCTGAGAATCGAAAACGAGACAGATATCACAGAGGTAGCAGAATGATGTGTCTGCGGGGTGAGGTCGAGTGGAGGAGCCAGCAAGCAACTTGCGCTTTTCAATTGGACACACGTCTACGGGTGATGTACGAAGAAAATGGGTCAGAGATGATATAATACTGTTTCATACTGCAGGTTTGAAAATAACAATGACCTGTATTGGTTCGGCTTTCTGTTAGAAATAACGAGCTCCATCAAATTATGTTGCATTGTAGGAGTCGGCCATGTTGAGTTTTTGAACCAAGTTTCATGATGTGCCGTATTAAAGTGCTCAAACAGAACAATAAGACAAAACTGTTGTAATAGAAACAGTCCTCGTGTAATTTTGTCATATAATCTTTCATTTTGTCACAAATATTTTGGCATGGAGGTCTTTTGTAAGTTTTTAGCGAGTTCCGAAGTCATTTTGACTTTGGAACCTCAGTAAAATCACAGGCGGCTCTTCGCTTCTACAGCGCGGATGAGAGAGATCGAAAGTCGTAAATAGCACGGAGCTGTCAGAGGTGGAGTTTCTTTGCCTAACCCCATCGTACAAGGTATTTTGTGAAAGTATAACCCACCGTACAAAGTGAAAATGGCAAAAACCGTACCCCATTCAACAAGGTATAATGCGAATGTTTAACCCGTCGTATAAGGTGAAAATGGCAAAAAACGTCCCGCATCGTACAAGGTATTATGCAAATGTATAACCAGTTGTACGTTGTAAGGAGGATAAATGTGTCGGACCAATCTCAAAATCTGATCAGCTGATTTCTGATAACATGCAGTAACAACTTCGTGCATTTGCATGGTCGAGTGCATCAGACAGGGACCATTCATTGCATTTGTATCGTCAACGATCGGTGGTAAATCCCAGGAAACAATCTCAACACACTGAAACAAAATGTATATTAAACCTGCTGTACAAACGGGAACAGAAGCACATAAGCCGTCGTACAACACGAAGCACCCAAAAAAAACCGTCGCACAGATTGCAGCTGAAAAACTAGCCGCGCACGACGGTAATATAATTATAAATATATGTCAATAAAACGTCGGGCACGGCTGCTGAAAAACATACCCCGACAAAACAACAAAACCCGTCGTACAAGCCGAAAGGCAGAAAAAAGATACCCCCGTCGCACGACACACTACTAGCTCTTTTGAACAAAGTTGAGCTTGCGCTCCCTCAACAGTCAACAAGGGTGTACCCGATCGACTGTTGCCGTGTTGGGCTAAACATTACCTCTTTACACTTAAGTGACCCCGCCCCGGGGAATTACATCATCAAACATAAATTTCCACAAGGCTCACTTGACAAAATTAAACGGAAACTTACCTGTTGACGGATTCATGATCAATGAAGATGGTTTAAAAATGGTCAATTTCCGAGTTCTCTGTTATCGCTCACTGTTTGTCAGTACAGGAAGTACTTCTATCCCTCGTAAAATGTTGCTATCGAGTAGTGACGGCCCCGTTTCCTGGGCGGTTGAAACAAACGCATCATGGTAGTCTAATTACGTCTTGTCTAAACTTTAAATTAAATAGACCTAAAACCAACAAAAAAATTATATGTGGTTATTGTCATGATCGTCTTATAAATTAAACAGCTCTATTGTTAAAAATTAGCCCCCATATTGTGTTGATTTGAGCTTCCAAATTTTAAGATCCACCTTCTTGTTCAAACCATTGAGTAATCTTTGAATTTGCTGTTTAAGACAATGGCACCGTTTATTTCTATTCGCGATAGTTAATACTGGGTTGTCATTTATAAAGAGATTATTTAGACAAACTATGTTCTTCCATTTTTGTTGCACACCCTTCATTCACCATTTAGACAATCATAATGTTAATATTAACGTTACTACAACGAGCCTGGGGTAGTGGGTTGGCCTACGGTGTGTGGAGGTCGGTGTGTTGTTGATTTTCTCCTGCACCGATGTTGATTCTCTACGACTCCAGTACACCTTCCACATGACAGCCACCCCTTTGGCTTAGACCGACAGAAGGCTGTGAGACTGTTGAAATGGCGTCGTCCGCTTTAGGACAAAGTGGTGGCATCGACGATGTATCTTACGCTGTACGAGGAATGACGCTATTGCTGAATAATGAATGGAAAGAAGCCGAGGAACTCTTCTCCCAATTCAGGTTCGGATCTAACATATCGACCACATATCCCCTTAGCCGGGCCTTACGTAATCATCCCAAGCATTGTGTCATGACTCAGCTGATAAATGAATAGTGCCTCGACATCTACGAAAAGATTTCCGCTCTACAATGTCTGTCTCAAATAATATTTATGGTACAATATGCGTATTTATTTTTTGATGATTGGTTTGTTATCATATGAAAGCCCTTCCACAACTACTTGACTCGAGGTACTAGACTACAAGTACACTTGCCACTGACTTATGCAGGGGTGGAAACTAACAAAATTAGCTACCAGCCATCAGGGCTTTTAAAAGTTACCGGCCAAACACAAATTTTACTGGCTAAAATCATGACATAACCATATGCCCAAACATAAATCTTTATTACCCACTATGATGCATATAATTCACAGATAAGATATGTGCGAAGGCAGATAGAAATTAACACTTAGCACGCCTTAACTGCAAACACTCATCTCTTGTCTATGCTTGCAAAATCAAGCAGTCTGTCAGCATCCACACACACACACAGTATCTAATGATTCAGTCTCACTGTCAGGATCGAAGTTGTGAATATCATGAGCTTGACTAATGTGGAATGGCATAAACTGGACCGCCAGTTATTTGTGGTTTGGCCCATGACATTGAAGCCTCTCTCACATTCTGTCATAGATAAACAAATAGTTGGTATCAGGTCAAACAAATACAAAACATTGGAACACTCTTTCTCTAGCATACGATTACCCCGGGGCCAGCTCTAACTGCTCAGCCCTATTGAACCAAGTACGGTAGCTGCTGTAATTAAACCTGAAGTTGGTCTGTTGGGCTACTTATCACATATTGACATGTGGGAATTTTATCGTAGACGAACTGCTCTTATCTGGGGCTGTATTCATAAAGAATCTTAACTGGAGCTGTCTCTGCGATCTTACATAGTATTCATAAAAACTGATGACAGATTTCAGTCAACCCAACGACTAATTTTTTGTTATGAATAGGGCCGAGTAATCCGAATCAGCTTACCTTCTCAAAACCTGACTTTATGAAAACCTGATCTAAAGTTGTTGACACTCGTATTTTATGGTAGCATGCCCGGACAAAAAACGGAGACAAACGTCTCAAGCATGCTACCATGTCTTCTTATTCAGACACGACTCAATACATCTACGTACCAAGGGAATGGTTAAGCCTCAAAGTAATTTTAGATGAGGTACACCATTAAAGTTCGGAATTGGACCCATATTTACTCTCTTTGGAACTGAGTAGTTTTTTGGGTGCAAAGCAGGTTAAAGAGAAAATATATGGGTGTTTTTGGATGCATGGTTTACGTATAGTGGGACCCTGCTATTGACCCATTTCACTGTGATTAAATGTGTATTGGCCTCTAAAGGTTAGGACTTTTAGCCTTGTTTTGTGATGATATAAACCTATGTGTATATTTTGGTGAATTGTTTATTTCAGCAACTACAGTGCCTTGATGAGTGCTGGTGACTGCATGACAAAGTTCATGGTGAGGTTAAGCTTGTTTCAATTGTTAACATAATGGTGGTCACTTGATGGTTCACAATATTCACAGTCTTACAAACCTATCACCATTTCGGCTTACGGTGAAACTTCCATGTCAATAAATTACTATAATGGCTACTTATGAATGATGACTTGGTTTGTGTTTTTGGTACTACAGCAATCCCTAATGACATTTGAAGAAGAACAACTTGCAGATGCATTGAAGACCTTTCAAGCACTTGAGAAAAGGTGCGATAGCAGCTCAAGCTTCCAGAAGTCAGCACAATGCAAGCTAAATAAGAAGAGCAATGTCAGTTTTATCCCCAAATGTACAAAATATCTCAAACAAAACAAGCTCAGGTATTCTAGTTTTTTTTTGGGACACTTTGAAATGTTAACTTCCTGCTGCAAGTGGCTGCCCAAGTTGAATCACCTTTTCTGTGTGTTCAGGGGGCTGCTTACATAGAGGACAAGTTACAGAGACAGATCATAGCAGCTGATGCACTTCTGTTTCAAGCAATGCTTGCTTTTATCAACCAAGACATCTCTGGCTATGTCAAAGGAGGCTGGCTGTTAAGGAAGGCATGGAAACTGTATGAGAAGCTGCACAAGGATATCTCAGGTATTCACCAGCAGGTGAGCAGTGGATGTGATCGTGTCAAAGTTAACGGAGTCGGGAGTAGCATTAATGACGGAATGGAGGCAGGTGTTGGTATGGCGAATGGCAAGGATGCTGGGATGAAGAATGTGGCCTCATCGGCTTCACTTACATCTCTTGGTGACATATCTATTGAAGTTGTGGACAGGTAACATTTTACTCAACAGAATAAACTAGTAATTATTCAATAGTTTAATAGTACAAATGATTGATTGAAAATGGTCGACTATTCTGTTCATATTGATCATGTCTTTCGATAATTTTCCACTTAATTTATGTCTACATAACTTTTTAATGACCTTGACAGGTTGCTAGGGTCAGTCAGTTTTGGATTTGGAGCCTTCCAGTTAGCTATTTCTCTGGTACCTCCTAAAATCCTAAAGATCATCGAGTTTTTAGGCTTTGAAGGTGACCGGGCCGCCGGTCTGGAGGCTCTTCGTGTTTGCAGTGGGAGTGCAGACCCCAAAGCTCCTCTAGGATCGTGAGTTTGTTATTATTTGATGCTTAGGTGGAAGTAAACTTGATTGATTCATGTTAATTCTGATTGAACAGCCAGTCATCTTGTGCTTTCATACATCTCTGGTGTTTATTTCATTAGGTAATCATTGCAGTGCAAATATATCAAGTAGAGAGCTGACGATAAAAATGGTTTATTCTCTCAAGGAGTTACATGTTGAGCTCCTTGATTCACTATACCTGCATGGTATTCTTGCCCTGTATATTGCTACTTCCTCCTATGTGACTGTGTCTGTTTTAGGTTGTCGTTAGTATGGTATCACACTGTTATCAGACCATTTTTTGCTTTAGATGGGCCGGACCTTTGTGCAGGTATATTATGACTTGACTTTATTTAATAGGAGTATCTTTAGTCTGACCAACATTTATTTCACGTTGATAAGTGTTGTAACTTTGATCACATTATTGTCAGGTGTGGGTGCGGCTAAAGCTGAGCTGGAGAAAGCACAAGAAGCATACCCAAAGTCTGCTCTTTTCCTCTTCTTCACTGGCAGGATTCATCGACTACAGGTGAACTCGCCTTTATGATAGGAGCACTTTTGAGTAGTTTTGTTTTCTCTTATGCAAGATCCACAACTCGGTATTTTGTCATCAATCAAAGTTCATATGCCTATATGCAGTGGTACAATAAACAACTTGTCTTCATGTTTTCTTATGAGCAAAATGGTTTCCTGTAGCGTGATGTGGATGCAGCCCTCACCTCATACAGTGTGGCACTTGAAGCCTCGGCCAGCCAGCGGGAAACCAGGCTCATATGCCAGCATGAAATAGGTGCATATCATGACTGAAATAAAAATGAAACCCTGAAAAATTCTTAGAAAATAAATTCCATATTCCCTTCAAATATTTGTGAGTTTGTTCCCATCACATGCAATGTTTAATGGTGTTGCTGCTGTTGTAGGTTGGCTTCATCTATTGATGCTAGATTGGCCTAAGGCTTTCCAGTGTTTCCAGGAGTATGTACCCCCCACCCTCATATTAGACTATATCAACAGTTTTTGGCCAAAACTGCCGAGTTGCATGAACTAATTATTATCTGATTATCTTCAGACTGCAAGAAGAATCTCGATGGTCCAAATCTTACTATGCTTATCTTTCAGCATGTAAGTGTGTCATTAATATATAGATATATGAAGTAGATCAATAGTTAATATGTTATCATGATTCATTATTTGAGACTTTCAAATTCTGAAAACTGTTTTGAATTGATTGAAAGAGGTATTATTTTAGATGTGAATTACTGTGCTGTGTTTCCTATTATAGAAAATGTACTTGTGGTTGATATGGCTTGGATTGTCTGTGTGTTTAGGTTGTCAGGGTGCATCAGGTGATATTACTGCAGCGCAGGAGACTCTCAAACAAGTACCTGGTTTAGTTAAACGCAAAAATAATCAAATAGAGCAGTTCGTGCTCAAAAGGGTGAGTGGTTATCGTAAAACATTCCATCAAATGTCAGGAAATAATGCGTGCATTCATATTTTATAGCACTCAAACCTCTGTGTTTTGCAATCTTTCTCAAATATAAGAAAATTTAAATACTGTCATTCTTCAGGCTGACCGTTTCAAGAAAAATGCCCCATCCATGGAATATCTTACCCTTCTGCTCCTAGAAGTTATCTACTTGTGGAATGCAATTCCCACATGCAAAAAAGAAGATCTGCAAAAAATGCTAGATGGTAAATTGATTTTCACTTGATTTGATGACCCTGGTACTATGATCATTGGTGTTGATAAAAAATCATTCATTATGTTGGTTGGTTATGTTGTTCAGAGTGCAATAAGCAAAGTGATAAGAAAGTCTTTCATCTGCGCTCACTGATAGAAGGTGCGATATACCGAGAAACAGACATGACAGAAATGGCCATGCAGGTAGAGGGTTACTTTAATTAGCAACGTGCATGAATCCTGGTTCATTCTTCTTTGTTGTGTGCCTGAATATTCATTGCAGTTTTGCTATTACATACTCCACATGTGCTTTTAGCTACAAGAGATTAACTCTCAATCCTCTCCCACCTCCCAGTGACTGTAGTGTAGTATGAGAGTGAAGCAACTTATGTTGTGCTGTGTTACAGTGTTTCGAGGAGGCGGTTGCTAGACACGAAGGCATGAAGACGGAATGCCACGTGCCTGCGTATGCCAACTATGAAATGGGAACTTTATATGCTGCATCAGCTGAGGTAATCAGATTGTTCAACCTTCAAGCATACTGTAAACTTATGTTATAAACTATAAGTTGAGTCATAAACTATAAGCTATGTTATGATAATATACTTTTTGCATCTTGTAATCATCTGTGAATTAATGCTCTTGTCTTAGACACTTGAAAAAGGAACAAAACTGCTGACCAAAGCAAAGGTATGTAGTTTCTGTTGTGGGAAATCTTTTATTTTCAATTCTCTGAATTCTAAATCCCAGCCATGTGCTTACTCTTTTTGGCTGCTGCACAACAATAGTGGAGGTATTCCAACTGGCATGTTTTCAGGAACAGTACAAAGAATTTGACTTTGACAACCGACTCCATGTCCGAGTGAATGCAGCTCTGAAGCGCATCAAACTGGAAGGCACACCGTTATAATCTGTAGCCTCATATTATCAATATTACTTCACAATTCCAATCTGTGATACTGCATAAATTCATATATGTTTTACAAACGTCCATGTGTCAAATGTCACAAAAAACAGCTCTGAAACACAATGTGGCTGTTGAAAAATCCAGTTTTTATTTAATCTGTCCTGTTTGCTTGCTGTATCGAAGAAGTAGTTTTCAAGGGATTGAGTGCCTGATATTTTTTTTCTAAAGAAGATGTACAGTTCGTTGTTTATCAACAACACTAGAATTGATAAATGAGATGAATAAGTGTGGAACAACCGTGGCTCATTGCCTTATATTTTTCAGGTTGTTTTGTGATATGCTGGGGTTGGCAATACAACACTGATTTCCTAACAAAACATATCATGGTCTTAAGAGCATGTTGGTACCAATGCTGTTTTTCCATGTGTGCATAGAAATATGTTTGTGTTAATGCAAAGGCATGCATCACATAAATGTATCTGTTTGAATGTATATATCTATGTGTATTTATACATTTTTTATTAGTTTTTCTTTATATTTGCAGGCTTTTATCTATGTGATATGAGTTGAGAATCTTGTGATTTCTTTGTTTTTACATTTGCAAAGCATCTTGAATTTGTCATTGCATAGGGCACTACTATGTCTGTAAAAGACTTCTTCTATGTATTACTCTTTTAGGTTACTTTGCATTAACCAATTATAATAATTTTATCATACTTTTCATGCCTTCATATGTTGGCTTGGTTAAATATTCACCAATCAAAATCTCAAATGCTCAGACAAAGGCTTCATCAACCAACCTGGTCAATCTACTGTTATCACCCGCACATGAAAACAACATACTAGTTCTACTGCATTAGGGTGTATTTTTGTATTTATTTTGTCCCCAACAGTTGTAACAGTTGTCCAGATCTGTAATCTTACAGTGGGAGTTTTGTATCATTGTGTTAGTATATTCTACTTTGTGGAGAGAAATATTTTGAGCAATTGGTCCCAGAAATACAAATGGACATTTTCGCTAAGGAAAAATGTTTTCCTATTTCATGTATGGTTGCCAATAGTATTAAATTGACCTATATCTACAGTGCTTGTGGTAGCAATGGTTGAATAGACCAGTGGAGTTTGTATTATACAGATGGTTGGGGCACCTGTCTCGGTCGTACCCAAATGAAATTGTACCATGGTACATATTATGGTATACCTTGCTTTACCATGTTCATGTCATGTTACACATGGTACATATTCTAGAACTGGCTGTATGTACCATGGTACTAAGTATTCACCATGTACCGGATGTATGTTACCATGGGTAAGACCATGATACTCTGTGTATCTACCATAGCAATCCTGGTATTAACCATGGTCGATATTAACTGCAGTGTAGTACTTGTGGTAATTATTGTACACATAGCATTTACTTCCATACATTATGTGTGTGTTATGCTATTATTTTCTACTTTTATTTTTAAATATATGTCCTCCCATACCCAGTTGCAGCCTGCACCAATCCTATTGTTAACTTACCGACAGACCCACACCCCATGTGGGCCTGAGGGGTCACCAGCTGTTGTGATTGGTCAGGCTGGTTGGATGGGCCTGTTCAGTGACCAACTGAATGGGACCACAATATAAGTAGCTCAGAGATACTGGTGTGGAAGAAGAACGTTCTGGCCATCACCAGGTTCACGTCAATACGCACCATGTTTTAATACGTGAATAAACAAATAAGGACTGTGTGATTCTTTGGCTAGTCCCCACTCAGCAGTGATTATCAGTAAAACTTGCCACACAGGCAAGTTAGGGCAAAATGATACTATGATAGGTTTGAACCGATATAAATGTAGTAATGTGATATTGAAGATACATGCCAAAAGTAGAAAATGATAGCATAATATCTGTACCATAGTAAATACGATGATACACAGTGGATGTACCTTAGTATCCCTGGTATTAACCGTGGTCAATTATAATGGTACTGTAGTTCTCGTGGTAAATACTGTGGCATACAATGTATATACCATATTTACCATGGACCTCTTTTGTCCCTTTGTACTCTAGTAATAGGAAATTGTGTTTGCACCGCAGTTTCCATATTACTTATTTATTGACCATGGACCTCAAATGTGTACCTTTGTACTGATGGTATATACATACCCTAGATACCATATTTATGTCATGAGCCAGAGTACATACCCTGACAGATTGCAAAAGTATCTGGATACAGTCAAAGGAGCGGTTAACACGAGGCAGCTGCGTGCCACAACGCACACAGTTATTGAATGTAAACAAAACAACAAGCGTTCCTGAACCTTAATGTTGTTGTCTGTTCATTACTTATGTGTCACTTTATAGATCAAGCTTCTTAGCTTTCTTGATAGTATGGCCAGACTTTGTGCGATAGTAAGTGTCCTTCACCGTTGGGTAAGGTAAAGGTAAGTATAGGGTTTAATGGCACACCAACACTCATGTGTTACATGGTGCCAAGAAAGGTTAATAGATAAGATTGACCTGATTAAGCAGCCGCCTTCTAGAATAAATGAAAATGGAGATGGAGAAGATAAAAATGGAAACGATTATCCTTGGGCAAGTCACCACTAGCCGATTGACCGAACCAGGCCATTCCAGCCTCTCGTCTAGGCGAAATCCGGGCCAGAGTGGTATGTTGCAGATATGGCCCTAAAAAGAACCACTCCACTCAACCACCTGGATCCCATTGTCCACCGACACGAGTCGCAACCCACGGCCAACAGGTTGCCCCCTATTAGTCGCCTCTTACGACATGCAGAAGGATACGGTGGACTTCACGTCATAGCATCCCGGACTCCAAGAGCGACTCGGTCCCTCACCATTCAGTTGAAACATCTACCGCAATAATTACAAAGCTTTATGAGAGTTTTCATGTCAGCATAAAAGGTTTCAAAAGATTCACCCTCAGCTTGGCATCTCTTGTTGAACACAAACCTTCCATATGTCTTGTTTACCTCATATAACATCGCTACGATTTGAGTCGCGGTTCTCTCATACTCAGCTCATTCAAATGTAAATACATAGTAGACCTTGAGTGCGTCGTCTGCTAGGCAGTTCATGAACAAGGCAACCTGTATCTCCTGCACATCCAAACTGGAGAGCACTGAGTAGGTAGTCCATCTTTGCTTGAAGATTTTCAAACTCTCTATAATATTGACAGAGGCTGAGGAGGCTTCAGACCAGGGATAGGGCGTCTGGATTATCAGCATTAATTTTATCAGCCATTTTATGAAGCAACAATCGCGCACAAAGTATATGATGATCAGAAATGAGTCACACAGTGGACTGATAGTCATCTATTATCACTCAGCGCACATGACACAAGGTCAGCGTAGAGTCAGCAATAATACCTCACAGCACAGCCATCGAGAATGAGAATAAGTTCATCTGTTCATATAGGCCAATCTAGCACTCATAAAATGATAAAGCAATACAGACCAATCCACTGCCACGATGTTTCGTTCTATAAACGTATTTATAATTTTAGAACAGCATGAAAATAACACCGAAACTTCGGGTCCATGTTTATTAGCAGAGGAGTCGTTTGTTTTCACCGAAGATATTACAAAATCGAACGAATCGGTGTTATCTTCGATAAATATTCAACTTTTATAACTTCCCTTTCCACTGATTGTTTATTTTATAGCTCTGTAACACATAATTAACCTTAAAAGCATAAATGAACGCGGCAAGTTTTCTGAGTAGTTTCGTCAAGAGTCAAGACGTACAGCTTAGTGAAATGGGCTCTCTCCGATGGAATTCTTTGTTTACATTTCTGAATTCATAAATTATATGTTCGGCACGACGATTGCAAATAATATTGAGGCGATCTAACGATGGAAAAGCAAGTAAACCATCAGATCGCTAATATTAACAACGCTTGACAGGTGTTTGTTTTCACGGAAGGTTCGTCGCTACGGGGTTACTTCCGGCGGACGTTAGCTTCCCCGATAAGCTCCATGGGCATGGGCTTACTTCAGGCGGTAGGCAAAGAAACGTCGCCACTGACAGCGTCAGCGCTGTTTACTACTTTCGGTCTCTCACATCCGTCCTAATGTTGCATTAGATCATCAAAACACCACGGGCGAGTGCCTTGCCTATTCAGGCGGATGGGCACACACATTTAAAATTGGCACAGCATACAATCTTGACTTGCTTGTGGCGCGGCATAACGGATCAAATCATAATGTTTAACGTTGTCCTCTTAATATGGAACAGCTAAAGTGCAATGTTGTTTTGCCATTTGTATCTGCCACAGTGTAGGTCGAGAACCTCACGTTTTAACTTATATATATTGTGGGCATTTCACCTTTGATGAGGTATATTGTGGACAATCCAACATGGACAAGGTCTGTTGTGGGCACACCCCGGGGGTCGGGGGGAGGGGCACTTAAGTGTATAGAGGTAGTATACATTTGTTTTTTCGGTCTCTCGACTTGTACGACGGTTTTATTGGGCCTCATACTTGTACGACCAGAGGCACACACATTTAAAATTGGCACAGCATACAATCTTGACTTGTTTGTGGCGCGGCATAACGGGTCAAATCATAATGTTTAACGTTATCCTTATGATTTGACCCGTTATGCCGTAAAGTGCAATGTTGTTTTGCCATTTGTATCCTGGTATCAGCTGGTATCTGCCACAGTGGTAGGTCGAGAACGTCACGTTTATTACTCTCGTATAAATAGACTTGAGACATCTCAGAAATTCAGTTTATATTGGTTTGTACTTGTAGGATCGTACACAATCATAATGAACAGAGTTTTGAGACGCATAGATCCATTAGTAACAACGAAATGGTTAGCGTCGAGAATCCTCGGAAAGTCACACGCACCTGGCCCAGTGGCCACCGGTGCTTCTGTGAGGGTCTTGGACGGGACGGCTAGCCCGGGAGCAGAAGATATATTTGACCAGACACATATCCCTGGAGCCCAGTTCTTCGATATAGACGATTGCTCTGACAAGAAAAGTGACTATCCGCGCATGATACCAAAACCTCGTTTATTTGAAGATTATATAGGCGAATTAGGAATCAATAATAAAACACATGTTATTGTGTACGACATGAGTTCTGCCGGTATGTTTTCTGCTCCTCGTGTCTGGTGGATGCTGCGCTACTTTGGGCACGAGTCAGTGTCTGTGCTCAACGGAGGTCTGCCCAAATGGCTCGAGGATGGTTTGGAAGTAACAAATGAGCACCACACAGTACAACCCCAGATATTCAAAGCTCAGCCTAATCCTAGACTTTTAAAGGTTTATGAAGATATTGAAATGCTTGCCAAAGAAAACTGCAAGTCACTTCCAATTGTAGATGTCAGACCCCCTGCAGTGTTTGCAAGTAAGTAAAAATGTTTGAATGGTCAATTGGATGATTTCACTTGCCAAATCAATGCAGCTGTTTAGTACCTCTGCCTTATTTATCTGACAAGGCCATTTCTGTGCCATCACTGACAACTTACGCTGGTCTGTACTGGATACCAGGGTATTTATTGCATGACACCATGTTGGTAAGGATTACTCTTACAGGACAGTTATGTGTTCTCTTGGTTTCTAAGCGTCTCCTCAATATGACATGATAAACTCTCTAAAAACTTTGCTAATGGACCAAACATTTTGATTTTGGTCTTATATATAATAATGTTGATAACACGTTTACAGTTGAAACATAACTGCAATCATCATATTTCATATATGGAAAAGCAATGTCACAGCTTTACCGGTTTTTGTTGAACTTAGTTTGTTAATTATACCAGGTCATATCCGCGGTGCCACCAATGTTCCCTTGGGCCTCTTCTCCGACCCTGACAAACACCAGGTCTCCTCACCCAAAGAACTTGAGAAAAGATTTTCGCAAAATGGCATTGATGTACACCAGCCATTTATTTCCAGTTGTAATTCAGGTAATGATATCAATAGTTGCTTATTTGCATTTATTATTCCAATTAGAGTTTGATAGATGTAAGTATGCAGCTGATGTTGAAGCTGTTCCCTTACAGGAACAACAGCATGTGCTGGAGCATTAGCAGCGTTTATATGCGGTAACGAGGATGTCGCAGTCTACGATGGCTCATGGCAAGAGTGGGTAAGGAGGGCGCCACCAGAACTCACAGAACACAGTCCTACAGATGAGTAATTCATTTGGAAGTCAAACTGATATTCATGCCTCAAACTTGTAGCAAATTAGGGTTAATACTTTGTGATGCATTGGGTGCATTTTTCTCTTTTGGATAAAGACATATATTTTAAGCATTACTTTTGTACCATTGAGTATCTTAAGCATGGTTTCTATCATTTATGTATACAATTAACAATGAAAGTCAGTTGTATTCTTTCTTAATTATATTTTAAATTATCTGTTAATCTTGTTAGATATTGTTAACTTTGAGAGCATGTTGATTAGTGGTAGTGGTCCTTAATCACAGACCAGGATAAAAAGTCATTCTGGTTATTGACGGAGTATACAGCATGAGTGATCTGTTTATGCCTCATCAATTCAAGGGTACAGAATATCTTTTAAGGTTACATTACAACTTAATTATGATCATGTGAATGGTGGGCTGCTACCAAAAGCTGCTTTAACATACAAGAGTAACAAGTTTGAAACTCCAAACGTGTTCATGTTGTAAGTACCGACCATAAAGGCATCATATGAGTTTTGTACAATGTGACAGATTATACAGACCATCATCCCATTCTATAGTTTTATTGTATTTTCTTGTTGCTCGTAATATTTGCATTTTGCCCTGTTAGTTTGTATTTGTGTAGTGTTCTGTTTCGGCGCCCAAATCTAGAAGGCGTCGTTAACTTGGTCGCTGGTGCCGAATTTGTTGGAATCTGTCGTTATTTGACTTGTGTAGTATTAGTACTAAATAAAACTGGTTTTACATTAAATCTCATGGTTTTTTCACTCGGTTGTAATAATTCTGGTCGTTCGCTTGTTTAAGGCTAAGTTTGGTTGCCAGCTAGATTAAAGAGATCAACGGTAAATACTGGGCGCTGCATTTCGCCAGCAATCTGTCAGGGTTCACTCTACAAAAATTGGTGGCACTCGTAGCAAGAGGAAATTCCTTTCTTGTGTGGACAGGTGCAAGAGAAGTGGGTCCATTGATGATGTATGATTGATATTTAACCAGAATTGTTCCTCTTGGTAATTATTTCATCAGGCTGATGACAATTATTTTAATGGTATGGAACAGCACAAAAGCACAGAAAACGTAAGGATGGTAGAAGTCAAATAAACGTTAGCTAGAATTTTAGGTATCTCGGCAGCAATATTGAATGTAGGAGGTATGATATCCAACCGGTGATGCTGGCACCACAATGATACATGGCACTCTACAGGTCATTCTAGCACCACAATGAAACGTGGCACTCTACAGGTCATTCTAGCACCACTGAAACATGGCACTCTACTAGTGATGCTGACACCACAGTAAAACATGGCATTCTTCAAGTCATGCTGATAGCACAGTAAAATATGGGATCCTACATGCCATGATGAAACAAAATTCGGCGACCATCAGATGACACAGACTGCACAGTTATCATAACGTCTCACAATCTTATGATCATAATGTTTCCTGCACATCATGTCCGCAATCTTCACAATTATGCGACCTAATTGTGTCGACGTTTGATCCCGGTCTTTGATCTTATTAGATTAACTTCCACTTCCTTCTCTCAGTTGGACCATCTGCTTGATCAGAGAATAAACGTTGGTTTGGCATGTCTATATCACAACCCGCATGGACCCTGCCAATATTCTTTCGCAAACCTTTAATCAACTCTGCGTGAGCATTTACCCACGAGTTTTTAATGGAAATCTTGTGGAATGTTATTAATGAAATTATCAACACAATTTTGCATGTATCTTTTAGATTTACACAATAAGTAAATAGGCCAATGCGACTATTTTTGCCATACAATACAGTTTCAACCCATGGCATTAGTAATCGGTCTTATCACAGCTTATATTTGTAAATCATGTCGCCAGCAGCAAAGCTCCCGGGCTCTTTTTGCTAGTTATAGCAGCACAAGGATGCAACACGCCGCGTTCACCCATCACAGACGCTGCAAAAAAAGCAAAGAGGAACCAGCGGTTTGTAAATCAAATAATGCATTGGAGCATGGATGGCTAATCAACCCTACCCCGCCCCAAACACCCCTCTTAGCGACATATATTCCATCTATGATTCAGCGAGCGCGTTTTCACCTGCGGAAAATCAATCAAACCGGACCGAATCATGGACAATACACTTGTTTTATTGTTCCTGTAAAATTGGGTTGACGATCATAATGCTGACGCTTGTCACTGTTAGTAATGTTTCTTATAACAGTATAAATAATACAATTTGCAGTACACCACGGCCTCGTTATGCGTGAACACGCACTATTGGCAATGTATATTGCCGTTGCTGTGTCAAACGGCATGCCACATTTGGGGCACGGTTAGCAGATTCAATGCGACATACATACATATAAACATACCAACATGACTTCGTAGATAAATGTATGCATATAAATATACGTACATATATACATACACATATACACACAGAAACATACATGCATACATTCATAAATACCTACCTACCTACCTACCCACCCTCCCACCCACCCACCAACCTACCCACCGACATATCACGTTCACCCATCACGGTGGCTCTGCAGCGAACGCGAGCGACATCAGTAGAATAGGAGATTAAGCTTATCGTGTTAGGAATATGATGCTGTTGGACCGTTACCTTGAACAAGTCTAGATTTATTCTTCACCTGTGGTCATGTTAGCGTAATGTCTCTATAAAGCTCTTTTTGCTAACCTGCACACATATATGTTCAGCCTGATTATTCCCCTCGGGTTACATACGTCAATCGTGTAATTTGCCTGCGATGTTACTAGAAATCGAACCCTCTATTGTTGAATAGAGTGTCTCTTTATATAAATGCAATGGTATGAGGTTTGAAGGTGTTGCAGCTGGTAACACGTGTTTTCAATATTATTACCATAAGGTAATTTCGTCAGTTCAAAATATTTTCAATACTTTGCTGCTCTTTAAAATAATTGATATTTGCTAGGGTAGAAAATGTGTTGACGGGTTCATTTGATGCAAATATCATCAATGTTTTTTTCCCTAACAAGACCCTAGTACGCTCACATGTTAGCTGACAATAGATAAACTAGGAAGCCGAACATAATACGGCTCTTATCCTTTTGTTTCGTTTTAGTTACATAACGAAAGGGGCACTTCATCGAAATATATAGTTATGGACGGTTATTCGACACTTCCACTTCCCAACTACCAACCACCCATTTCACCTACATTTATGAGTCAAAAAACAAGTCACCGGTGTTTGGGTATATAAAAATATTACTATTGTTTATTAACGTAAAATTGGAGTATACGTATTTAACGATTGGTGCTATTGAAATAAACATCATGAAACGGTATTGATGATTTTTAGTGGGGGGGGGGGGGGGGGGGGGGTTCTTTTCCCCTCAATTGTGGACCTTTCTCCTGGCTCATACTGATGCGGCTATAAGACCATAATTAAAGGCACCATCGACACACGATATATCTATGGTCATCACACATTCATTTAGACGGATCATCAGGTAATTTTAACATTTAATAACCCCCATCATTGCCATGAGTTTCATTGTTTATTCAAACCAAAAATGTTGAAATGCCCTATTTTGTCAATTTCAGCATTTGAAGTGCCTTTCTGGTACTTTTACGCGCGTATTGGATGTGCAAAGCTTTTTAATTAGTCGAAAACTGTTATGCGCAGCAACACAAATGCGCTAGAGTAAGGAGGACCTTTCTGGGCAAAATGGGCGGTTCGTTCGAACCCCTCGACCAATGTGTAATTACGCCTTAAATAGGATAAGAGGAACTGAAAGTGGTGACTTAAGTCAGTGTGTTGTAATCCCTCAGAGTGTTTAGGCTAGAAGGGTGAAGGTGGTTGGTCGAATAAACTGTGTGTAAGCGGAGCTTTTCCATCTTGTTGTGTATTTATTTATTCCACTGTCAGTGCTGTCTCTAGCTAGCTGAGATGCTCTGCCAATGCGGAAAGAA
>CM067344.1:63363145-63398145 GCA_034190875.2 Urechis unicinctus | reverse complement strand
ATTTCATGTCCGTAAATACAGCCGTTTCAGAGATATCAGCGAGGAGAGAAGTCGTAGCAAAAATCGCGATAGGTACCCTAAAATACATGTCATTATACAAAGTACAAATGGTGAAAATAAGTATTTTTTTCGCCTATTCCATGCTACGATAATTGCTTGTTACAACCATATAATTCATATGTTCGTAACCGCAGTAGTTATGGAGGAGATAGTTACAGAAAATGAGGGAAAAAATCGACGAAAAATCAATCCCATAAGCCTCCAACACTGCGCATGCGCGTCAAATTGGATCGCCAGTTGTGTCCCCCCCAAAAAAAGTAAAAAAAAAAACAAACTATCGTTGGAAGACATAATTAGGAGAATATGGGTTCTCGTTGTACTTGCTACGTCGATTGCATTGTGTTATGCTGTTGGCTCGAAATTGCAAGAGTATTATGAATACAACTCGCAAATAGACATAGTAACCACATACGATGAGACTCTCAACTTCCCGAGAGTAACGGTGTGCAACTTGAATCCCTACAAGTAGGTATTTTCATCGCCACTTTCGTCACCCTGCTGTACAGTACAATAAGTTAAATGTAAAGTGAGCGCAGTTCTGACCGGTGTACCATGTTCATATCAGAATAACCAGCGTGGTTCCGTCTGGCTTGTACGACACTCTCGTTGGGGCTGTCCAGTCAGCTTCTACTAAGCAACCAGCCGGTAAGACCATTCCCGCAACCGATCAAGAAATTCGATAATAATTTATGAAAGAGCTGTATTGCAATTATCCCCAAAACAGCGCTACCACTCCCATGCAGTCAAGTAGGTATTAAACCGTCATAGTCCGTTCTACAATTTGACCTATCACATATTGATTATCCAGTAGGTTGATCGGCTTATTATTATGTGTCTGGTTCCGGTTTGTGTGTTGGCATGGACATCGCCAGAATCAGACGACTGCCAGGAGGATTATTATATCCTGCAGCCTGTCTCACGTGACTATACCCAGGGGGCGCGTTTCTCGTCCACTTATAAAGAAGTGTCCGCTAGTGTGTGTTCCCAACTCTGTAGCCGACTCGAACCGATCCGGTAAGTGGACGAGTTGTGTCATCGTACTGTTCTTATTGCGTGTTGGTTATCGCATGGTCACGTGGGTGATATCATCCGCGTGACCACGCGATAACATATTTATCGCGATGGCACCTACATCCTAATAATGATAATTAGCGTGAACCTATGTTATGTAAAATCTGCCTGGGACCTGTAAATTTGAGAGATAGTCCTTAAATCCCCCATTCGGCCTCAGCTGCCTGTCATGATGGTTTCAACTAAAGGAGATCTCGGAGATTATTTTTTTTTCGACGCCAGTGATTTTGAGACGGAATTTAGTGTTCCTGATAAGAATATGCTTCGATTTTTGCTGTGTGACACTTGCAGAACCTTCCTTACTCCGGCAATCAGTGCGCCGCCGACTTCGTCGTTGTTTGATGCTAGCAGCACTGTAGCGCAGCAGTAGGCTCTGGACATAACCAGAGTAACTCCATACCATAGTTTTACAATTTATATTCGGACTTGCGGGATACGGAATCCGTACCCCCACATTCAGAAATAAACATCCGTTTTCTAGTTACCATTCTATTGACGTCTCGTCTTCATCACTATGACCATAAACAGTGCCGACGTTCACGGTGAAAATATGATTTGGGATCATTAATTTTGGTATATGTATTGGTGACCCTTTTTAAAAAAATTGTATATGAATAGGTCTTTTTTCAGAGGATTTAGTATGTAAATGGTTCCCTTTTCTCACTTTGGCTTGGTATAGATATGGTCCGGGTTTTTTTTTCACACCTACCCTTTTCCAAGGAGAAGACCCCCCCCCCCCCCCCCGGCGTTTGAGGCTATATGGGAAAAAGATTGACTGAGAGTAGGGTGCCATGCGATAAAACGCATTATCAAATTGGCAGTATATAGTCACTTTGGTGGTAGTTGGACACCGACTCCCCGCTCGCCCGCCTAGTACCTTAGGGGGGGGGGGGACATGAGGATTCGTATAACTTAATGCCAGCTTTTGTATGCTTATCAATGCAAACCCATTACTAGGAGCAGAAATCTTTTAAAAAATCAAAAATGTTACAGAATCTAATCAATTGTGAGAATTCCCGAGAATGTGAAAGCCGGAATAACTAGACGTATATTGGATGAGCCAATCGAGACTTACAAGGTTAATGTGAACCCTTCTTCATAGGTAGCTGGAAGGGTCAAACTACTATAGGAGTTCGATGGGTTGTATAATAAGCACCCCCTACCAAACTCTATAATAACATTCTGAGCTTCTATCTTCGAGAGACCAACATAGGTAATGAGGGCCACACACAGTCAAGACTCAAGCAGCCTGATGTGGAACCAATGCGGAATAGGACTTAACTAGTCAATTATGCAAGGATGAAGAGCGCTTTATTGGATCATATTAACAATGGAAGATGAACGGATGACTATCACTTCACTGTTTTAGACTGTACAATGAACTAACGAAGTTATATAGCTCTTTACATTTTCGTGTCATACTAACACAACCTTTATATTCAGTTAACAGAAGGAAATGCTCGTACCACAGTGAATCATGACATCTCATAAGCTATACACAATATTGCATTGAAGCATGTGAAGCATGTGATGCTGACACCATTAACTGCTTTCAATTAGAGCCATGATAAAGAATAAAGGTGAGTTTATGAATAAGGGCAAAAGTAGAGATTTATCATGTGCTTGGATCAGAATTCGACCTATAGGTAGGTTGAACCGCTCTCTCGTACGAACGAACCTCCTTCTGGGTCCGTCCTGAACCCTTTGTTCGGGACGGATTGCTGTTTTCCCCTGTGTTTCCTGACAGGAGTGTTGCTGTTGGATGTCTTTCGCTGGTTGACGAGGCAATAACACAGAATCCAGTCCAGGAGCTCCACAATGGTGATGATGCTGGCTCCAAGGAGGAGTCCTAAGTAGCCACCTAGATCACCTTGTCAAACAATCACGTCAAAGCTATACACAGTTGAAAAATTGAATATATTTAATCATTTAGTTGTGTGTGGCTCATGCATAAGAAAACTTTGTTGAGCATTGTGAATTATCATGGTCCAGCTGTGGATATTTTGCTTACTTAAAAACGACAAAATGCTGTAGCTTTTTATTTGGATGACTTCTTTCTTTCCCAAGTTCCGGTAGAAAATGTCAACTTCAACAGGCAACAATATTTTCCCTGAATCAGATTGAAAAACAATTCAAGTCGTGTTGTACTTCTCATGTGTCGCCTCTCCAATGATGATTTCTGAATTCCACGAAAGGGTTACATTAATTGGCCTGCTTTGATGGTTTTGAGATTTAAACTTACTCGATGAATTCCTGAGAGAAAATGTTCAACTTGCTATAGGGCCTCAGCAATTCAGATAATTCATCCATTGATATTTCTGCTTCATTAGCTGGAATGAGCAGCTCGCTAAGAGTCTTATGTAAACCCGAATAGATAAAGGAAAGAAAATCTCTCAGTGACTTCTTCACAGCGCTTTTTCCTGAAATAAATTTGGATTTATGAAGGTAAGCATGTAGCTTATAATCGAATTGTTATGCATGTAAAATAAACAAAATTAAATCACGTTGGCCTATGTTATGCATGGTCAACGTACCTGATGCATTACGAAAAGCATCGAGTCCAGTGGTGTAGATGAAAAATACATCCTCTGAGTATATTTCAAGATCGAGAGTTTCGGAATTGTATAAATCGATTTGACCGGCTGGGTCACTGTGTTTGCGTCGGGATGTTGATGAGGTACTAGAGAGACGATTATTCGTTGGTCGCCGACGTTGTAGGTAGCTGAGGGTTGATGTCCTGCTAAATAATACCCGAGACCTTATATGAATTTCTATTTTCTTTATTTGGTCGCGGCTGACTGGCACGTTCGGGTTCTACTTCGGGTTCTTGTTGTGGGATGAATATGTCTCTCTTTGTGGAATTGTCTGATTTGTGGAATATTGTATATATTTGGGTGTCTTGTGGAATACTGTTTGTGTGTCTGATGCTGTCGTATTTATAGTGAAAGATTGGGGTGGCGTGATGTGGTGAGCTGTGATTGGTTGATCGGAGGCTTGGGGTCATTCGGATTGACTTGTAATTATCAAGAGCTTTAATTGGAGATCAAACGGGGCAAGTTAATTGTTAAGGGAATTGACAGGATTCGAATGTTTTCATCAAAGGGTTGGATTTGCTAAACCGGGACTATATAATTTGGAAACTGACCCGTTCGGAAAATTGACTTAAAGGGATCCAAATTCCGATTGATACTTGATGCCTTTCCACACACACAAAACACACCCATACACACACTTACAAGGGGCAAGTGTCGTTTGCCATCATATTGTCGTTAAGAGCTTCCTCCACATATGCCGACGTGAAAAACAGTTTCTATCAGCTAACATTAAACGTTAGCCCAATATCATACAGCTCTGTGACATTCTTGCATAATGTATTAGAGACCTACATATTTGGTTCTGTGAGGATGTTTGCGAGTACAAATGCTTGTAGCATTAAACACGTGCGTCATTCAATCTTACCAGGTAAGGTGCGTAGTATATCACTCGTATTCCATGGTCAAGATACTCGAAATAGTCCTCGGCGTATTTTTGCCGGCGACCTTCCAATGACGCCGTTATATGAGTCAATAGTCGGTTTTGCAAACGCAAATTTAGATCTAGAAATGCATTCTTAACATGATTCTTTACTGCTGCAAAACTCTCTCCTAATTTCACAACGCCAATTGCGTTCAGCGAAAACTGGCGGTATAGTTGTATCATCGCGGTTGTAGAGCTTTGCAGTCCCATCAATGTTTGGACGCAATCAATTGAGAACTGAATGATAAAGGTTGGGTTGTAAATGAGGGTCGTCGAAGTAGTGCTGACTCCAAAAAAACCCATAACTAAGCAAACAGTTCTTGACATCAAGGCGGAGGAAGCGAGAGCCATTTGTCATCGTATTATTTACCTCTCTGGTAAATTCTACGTATTTTTCCCAATCGCTAATCGACTCAATACGCCAGGGGATTCCTTCTGCGGTACCTTCAATGCCTTGTTTAAGAAACTCCGATAGATCACGAATATGACTGATATTAAGATTCTCCACAAAGTAATTAAATTTCCAGCGTGGAATAATCAGGTATTCTGGTAACTGAGAATGGGTCCTATTAATATGTGGCAGCTTTCCATCCACGAAGATGTTGCTTTCGGATAGAGTTAAGATGGTTTCTGTTGTTCGCCAAAGCATGACTATGTTCTGGTGGTATTGCCTAACTTTATCGCCGAACATTCCGATGTCTGACTCATTCAGGCCGCGTAAATGCTCATATGCTGCAGAAGCTACCATACAAACAGCTTCTTGCTCGATCAAAGGCGACTTTGATGGCATCGATAACACCAGATATGATGCTGCCTTTCTCCACTGTGTTTTCTATAGGTACTGCCCAGCTCCGCTGTGTTCTCTATTTGTGTTGCTTTACTCCGCCAGGTCTTCTGTAGGCACTGCCCATCTTCGCTGGGTTCCTTATAGTCCGTATTATCTATAGGTACTGCCCTAATCCGCTGTATTCTCTATAGGTGCTGCCCTAATCCGCTGTATTCTCTATAGGTGCTGCCCTAATCCGCTGTATTCTCTATAGGTGCTGCCCTAATCCGCTGTATTCTCTATAGGTGCTGCCCTATTCTCTATAGCTGCCCTACTCTGCTGTATTCTCTATAGGTGCTGCCCTAATCCGCTGTATTCTCTATAGGTGCTGCCCTACTCTGCTGTATTCTCTATAGGTGCTGCCCTACTCTGCTGTATTCTCTATAGGTGCTGCCCTACTCTGCTGTATTCTCTATAGGTGCTGCCCTACTCTGCTGTATTCTCTATAGGTGCTGCCCTACTCTGCTGTATTCTCTATAGGTGCTGCCCTTATCGGCTGTATTCTCTATAGGTGCTGCCCTACTCTGCTGTATTCTCTATAGGTGCTGCCCTAATCGCTGTATTCTCTATAGGTGCTGCCCCTATCCGCTGTCTCTATAGGTGCTGCCCTACTCTGCTGTATTCTCTATAGGTGCTGCCCTACTCCGCTGTATTCTCTATCTACTCCTGTATTTCTCTATAGGTGCTGCCTAATCTGCTGTATTCTCTATAGGTGCTGCCCTACTCTGCTGTATTCTCTATAGGTGCTGCCCTACTCTGTATTCTCTATAGGTGCTGCCCTATTCTGTATTCTCTATAGGTGCTGCCCTACTCCGCTGTATTCTCTATAGGTGCTGCCCTACTCCTATTCTCTCTGCCCTAATCCGCTGTATTCTCTATAGGCCCTGCTGTATTCCTATAGGTGCTGCCCTAAATCGCTGTATTCTCTATAGCTGCCCTACTCTGCTGTATTCTCTCTATAGGCTGCTGCCCTATAGGTGCTGCCCTACTGCTGTATTCTCTATAGGTGCTGCCCTACTGGTGCTGCCCTACTCTGCTGTATTCTCTATTCTCTATAGGTGCTGCCCTACTACGCTGCTCTATTCTCTATTCTCTATAGGTGCTGCCCTACTCCGCTGCTATAGGTGCTGCCCTCTCTATCTATAGGTGCTGCCCTACTCTATAGGTGCTGCCCTATTCTCTATCTATAGTGCTGCCCTCCCGCTGTATTCTCTATAGTGCTGCTCTACTCCGCTGTATTCTCTATAGCCTGCCCTACTCTGCTGTATTCTCTATAGGTGCTGCCCTACTCCGCTGTATTCTCTATAGGTGCTGCCCTACTCTGCTGTATTCTCTATAGGTGCTGCCCTACTCCGCTGTATTCTCTATAGGTGCTGCCCTACTCTGCTGTATTCTCTATAGGTGCTGCCCTACTCGGCTCTATTCTCTATAGGTGCTGCCCTACTGCTGTATTCTCTATAGGTGCTGCCCCTACTCTGCTGTATTCTCTATGCTGCCCTACTCTGCTGTATTCTCTATAGGTGCTGCCCTACTCTGCTGTATTCTCTATAGTGCTGCCCTACTCTGCTGTATTCTCTATAGGTGCTGCCCTACTCTGCTGTATTCTCTATTGCTCTATAGGTGCTGCCCCTCTGCTGTATTCTCTATAGGTGCTGCCCTGCTGTATTCTCTATAGGTCTGCCCTACTCTCCGCTGTATTCTCTATAGGTGTGCCCTGCCCTACTGTATGCTGTATTCTCTCTATAGGTGCTGCCCTACTCTGCTGTATTCTCTATAGGTGCTGCCCTACTCTGCTGTATTCTCTATAGGTGCTGCCCTACTCCGCTGTATTCTCTATAGGTGCTGCCCTACTCCGCTGTATTCTCTATAGGTGCTGCCCTACTCTGCTGTATTCTCTATAGGTGCTGCCCTACTCTGCTGTATTCTCTATAGGTGCTGCCCTACTCCGCTGTATTCTCTATAGGTGCTGCCCTACTGCTGTATTCTCTATAGGTGCTGCCCTACTCCGCTGTATTCTCTATAGGTGCTGCCCTACTCCGCTGTATTCTCTATAGGTGCTGCCCTACTCCGCTGTATTCTCTATAGGTGCTGCCCTACTCCGCTGTATTCTCTATAGGTGCTGCCCTACTCTGCTGTATTCTCTATAGGTGCTGCCCTAATGCCCTACTCCGCTGTATTCTCTATAGGTGCTGCCCTACTCCGCTGTATTCTCTATAGGTGCTGCCCTACTCTGCTGTATTCTCTATAGGTGCTGCCCTACTCTGCTGTATTCTCTATAGGTGCTGCCCTATGTATTCTCTATAGGTGCTGCCCTACTGCCCCTACTCCGCTGTATTCTCTATAGGTGCTCCCTATAGCTGTGGTGCTGCCCTACTCCGCTGTATTCTCTATAGGTGCTGCCCTACTCCGCTGTATTCTCTATAGGTGCTGCCCTACTCTGCCGCTGTATTCTCTATAGTGCTGCCCTACTCTGTATTCTCTATAGGTGCTGCCCTACTCTGCTGATATTCTCTATTCTCTATAGGCTGCTGCCCTAATCTCTATAGGTGCTGTGTATTCTCTATAGGTGCTGCCCTAATCCGCTGTATTCTCTATAGATGCTGCCCTACTCTGCTGTATTCTCTATAGGTGTTGCCCTAATCGGCTGTATTCTCTTTAGGTCTGCTGCCCTATGTTGTATTCTCTATAGGTGCTGCCCTTATCGGCTGTATTCTCTATTGGTGCTGCCCTACTCTGCTGTATTCTCTATAGGTGCTGCCCTACTCCGCTGTATTCTCTATAGGTGCTGACCTAAGCCGCTGTATTCTCTATAGGTGCTGCCCAGCTCCGCTGTATTCTCTATAGGTGCTGCCCTGATCCGCCGTTTAGGTGCTTCATAACTTGTTTTTTTTATTATCTAAAGGTGCTGCTTGACCATCAAGACGAAGAACAGAATATGCTGGATGCCGGTTTTGGCCTGCGGCCCGGTTCTCATTCCCTGGTATCGTTGCACTCATTCGTGTGACGTCACGATGTTGACGTTGAACTGTGGATGTGGCCCACCATGCATGGCGAGTTTGACCACCTTTCCATTGTTAAGCACTTCATCGGGTTGTTTTCCGATTGGTGTTTTAGTTTAAGTTTTAGTGAAATTAGGAGAAAGTTTTGCAGAAGTACAGAAGCGAGTTAAGAATGCATTTCTTGATATAAATTTGCGTTTGCGAAACCGACTATTGACTTAGATAACGGCGTCATTGGAAGGTCGCCAGCAAAAATACGCCGAGAACTATTTCGAGTATCTTGACCATGGAATACGAATGATATACTACGCCCTTTACCTGGTAAGATTGAATGACGCACGTGTTCAATGTTACATGCATTTTTACTAACGAACTTTCTCGCAGAACCAAATCAGCAGGTCTCTAATATATGATACAAGAAATCACGGCCAAGGGTTTTATGACGTTCGGCGAACATTTGATGTAGGCTGAAAGAAACTGTTTTTCATAACGGCATGTGGAGAGGAAGCTCTTAACGGTAAATATTTTGTTAATGTTAAAACAAAAACACTTCCCCTTTGTTAGTGTTTGTATATATGTGTTCTTCATCAATTTCAAAGTTTCTCACGATGACATATGGACGTCGCAATTGGTCGATTTATTCAATTCCGAAAACTCAGATGCTCGATATTTCATTTACCGTTCTAGACTCGATGCTTTGCGTAATGCATTAGGTACTTTGACCATACATAACTCAGTTAAGTGTTTATTTTGCATGTATTTTACACTACAGGCTGAAAAATCATACCTTCAAACATCCAAATTTAATTCAGGAAATGGCGCTGTGAAGAAGTCACTGAGAGATTCTTTCCCCCCTAGTCTAGGGGACTTATTTATTTCTAATAATTTCGTCAGAATGATATTCACAACTTAAACTTGTGGCAAGTACGGGTAAAAACACCTAGTCATGAATCAGGTGAATTGTTTCGTTTGGTGTTCATTATATATGTCAACTTTGAACAATGATAGCAAGTAAAATTTTCGAAAGATTGCATGATAATAAATCTCCTAGTCTTACCTACACGGAGAGTGTGGAGTGTGGTGCAGTTTATATAAATAAATATTAACATAAATATATATATTTATATATACATATATGTATACATCTATATGTAAGCATATATATATATATATATATATATATATATATATATATATATATATATATATATATATATATATATATATATATATATATATATATATATATATATATATATATATATATATATATAACTTGAATTCCGGTTATTTTAAATGCAACATTGTGTGTATGTGTGTGCGTGCGTGCATGTGTGTGTGTGTGTTTATACAGAACCACAGAGAAGCAAGGCATCTTATATGTGACATCGGCACCTCACGGAATATATCATTCTGCTGTTCATTCTGACACCATAAACTACAGTTAATTAGATACATGATAAAGATTAAAGATGACTGCACGAATAAGGGCAACAGTAGAGATTTATCGTGTGGCTGGATCAGAATTCGACCTATAGATAGGTTGAGCCGCTCTCTTGTACGAACGAACCTCCTTCCGGCTCCGTCCGGAACCCTTCGTTCGGGACGGATTGTTGTTTTCCGCTGTGTTCCCTGACAGGAGTGTTGCTCTTGTGTGTCTTTCGCTGGTTGATGAGGCAATAACACAAAATCCAGTCCAGGAGCTCCACAATGGTGATGATGCTGGCTCCAAGGAGGAGCCCTAAGTAGCCACCTAGATCACCTTGTCAAAAAATAACGTCAACGCTATAGACAGTTGAAAAAATTGAATATATTTAATCATTTAGTTGTGTGTGGCTCATGCATAAGAAAACTTTGTTGAGCATTGTGAATTCTCATGGTCCAGCTGTGAATATTTTACTTACTAAAAAGCGACAAAATGTTGTAGTTTTTCTTTTGGATGACTTCTGTCTTTCCCAAGTTCCGGTAGAAAATGTCAACTTCAACAATATTTTCCCTGAATCAGATTAGAAAGCAATTCAAGGTGAAAGTCGTGTTGTACTTCTCATGGGTCGGCTCTGCAGTGAAGATTTCTGAATTCCAAAGGGTTACATTAATTGGCCTGCTTTGATGGTTTTGAGATCTAAACTTACTCGATGAATTCCTGAGAGAAAATGTTCAACTTGCTATAGGGCCTCAGCAATTCAGATAATTCATCCATTGATATTTCTGCTTCATTACTCAAACTGAGCAGCTCGCTAAAAGTCTTATGTAAACCCGAATAGATAGAGGAAAAAAAATCACTCAGTGACTTCTTCACAGCGCTATTTCCTGAAATAAATTTGGATTTATGAAGTTAAGCATGTAGTGAATAATCGAATTGTTATGTATGTATTGTACAAAAAATAAAATCCTGAATCATGCATGGTCAAAGTACCTGATGCATTACGAAAAGCATCGAGTCCAGAGATGTAGATCAAAAATCCAACGTCTGAGTATTTGTCAAGATCGAGAGTTTCAGAATTGTATAAATCGACCGATGGCGTAATCCATATGATATCGCGAGATACTTTCCAATTGATATTTGATGCCTTCCCACACACACAAAACACACCCATACACACACTAACAAGGGGAAAGTGTCGTTTGCCATCATATTGTCGTTAAGAGCTTCCTCCACACATGCCGACGTGAAAAACAGTTTCTATCAGCTAACATTAAACGTAAGCCCAATATCATAAACCTCTGTGATATTCTTGCATAATGTATTAGAGAACTACATATTTGGTTCTGTGAGGATGTTTGCGAGTACACATGCTTGTAGCATTAAACACGTGCGTCATTCAATCTTACCAGGTAAGGTGCGTAGTATATCACTCGTATTCCATGCTCAAGATACTCGAAATAGTCCTTGGCGTATTTTTGCCGGCGACCTTCCAATGACGCCGTTATATAAGTCAATAGTCGGTTTTGCAAACGCAAATTAAGATCTAGAAATGCAGTCTTAACTTGATTCTTTACTGCGGCAAAACTCTCTCCTAATTTCACAACGCCAATTTCATTCTGCGAAAACTGGCAGGACAGTTTTATCAACGCGGTTGTAGAGCTTCGCAGTCCCATCAATGTTTTGGACGCAATCAATTGAGAACTGAATGATAAAGGTTGGGTTGTAAATGAGGGTCGTCGAAGTAGTGCTGACTCCAAAAACTTCCCATAACTAAGCAAACAGTTCTTGACATCAAGGCGGAGGAAGCGAGAGCCATTTGTCATCGTATTATTTACCTCTCTGGTAAATTCTACGTATTTTTCCCAATCGCTAATCGACTCAATACGCCAGGGGATTCCTTCTGCGGTACCTCCGCTCGTGAACGCTTCAATGCCTTGTTTAAGAAACTCCGATAGATCACGAATATGACTGACATTAAGATTCTCCACAAAGTAATTAAATTTCCAGCGTGGAATAATCAGGTATTCTGGTAACTAATTATTCGGGTAGAACCAAGAATGGGTCCTATTAATATGTGGCAGCTTTCCATCCACGAAGATGTTGCTTTCAGATAGAGTTAAGATGGTTTCTGTTGCTCGCCAAAGCATGACGATGTTCTGGTGGTATTGCCTAACTTTATCGCCGAACATTCCGATGTCTGACTCATTCAGGCCGCGTAAATGCTCATATGCTGCAGAAGCTATCATCCAACAGCTTCTTGCTCGATCAAGGGCGACTTTGATGGCATCGATAACACCCGATATCATGTCATAATCGTTCCAAAGAGACTTGATTATCGAATATAGAGAGTCGTAGTCCTTCATCAGAACAGTATCATAGTTATTAACCACCCTATCACATCGTGCTATAATAGATGTCCTAGCATCTAGCAAGTGAAAATTGGCGTAGAGGTCAACTTTGTACAAATAATTCAGTACTTTGTTTAATCCGACGAGGAGTTTACGAAATACTTCCGGGGTCACTCTTACTTTAAGTTCTGTGGCTGCGGCGTGGTTTAATATCATTTGATTGTGCAGTTCATTTGGCAGTTGGTCAAGAACTTGAGAGGAAAGCATGAAAGAGGACAGCATGGCATCATACTCGTGTATGTCACAAGCACTGACACATTTTGGACAAACATCAGACGAGTAGTTTCTGTCACTAACCATATCTGTGAAAATCAAAGTAATTGAAAACAATTGGATTACAATGCATCCATTCTAAATCTATGCAGCACACATGGTGAATTGTGAAATTGAACAGGTACCTGTATTTTACTGTAGAACAATCGTTACCTGGTAAAATGCAAACTAAGTAGTCCTTCATATCACATAAGGACACTTGACCTGTAACATTCAATGACAAATGTATAAATATAACACATTTGAAGTGCTATGGAATGGAAAGGTGGTCAAACTCGCGACATTATATCAATTCCACGAACTTTTCATGTACGCTGCGCCACATCCGCAGTTCAAAATCAACATCGTGACGTCACACGAATGAGTGCAGCGACCGTGCGTGTACGTCTCATTTGCATAATACGGCAAACTGATATCACCACAGGTCCCCCATGGTGGCTTCAGAAATGTACCCTGTCACATAATCAACCGACAGTAAAGTATCACCCCTTCATGGCGCGAACTACATACCCTTATTTACAAAAATATTAAGTGCAGTGTGTGATTTGAATGCGGATTGAAGGTTGTGCACCGCATATATTGCACTGTGTTTAAAAGAGGCTGTTCAGCTCCATACCGGGCACTAAGGGATCATTTTGTTAATACATTACTACGTTTAATGTCATCTTTTTATTTGTGCAGCAAAGTTTACTTGACAAGAACCACACGATAGTGAGCTGTAAATCATTATGCGCTCTACAACTACCTCGCTATTGATTTGTATACCTCCGCTTAGGTTAAAAAATGGAGATTTCCTTAAATCTTCATTTATTAAACTTGTGGACATCATTGCGCAAAAATGAGACGAGGAAGGGTAATTTCTGACAACACAAATGGCGACGGCCGAAGTCGGGATTTATTTTCAGAGACCGCAGCGCTATGTGGCGACTGAAAGTCTGAAAACTTTGGTTTCCAAGGTATGCCAAGCAGCTTGCTAGGCAACCTCGTCACAAAAATGGGCTGAACAGTGTCTTTTACTAGTATGGTCGTCTAGGACTAACCTCAGAGTACGTCATCGATACCAGGGAATGAGAACCGGGCCGCAGGCCAAAACCGGCATCCAGCATATTCTGTTCGTCGTCTTGATGGTCAAGCAGCACCTTTAGATAATAAAAAAAACAAGATGGAGTAAGGCAACACCTGTAGAGAACATACGATATTGCTGGGTTATGAAGCACCTATAGAGAACACGGCGGAGTAGGGCAGCACCTATAGAGAAAACAGCAGAGTTGGGCAGTATCTTTAGAAAGCATTGCAGAGTAAGTCAGCACCTACAGAGAACACAGCGAAGTAGGGTAGTACCTATAAGAAACTTTTTGGAGTAAAGCAGCACCTATAGATAACACAGTGGGGATGTGCAGAATCTATAGAAAAAAATGCGGAGTAGGGTAACATCTAAAGAGAATACAGCGGAGTTGGGCAGTACCTATAGAAAACATTGTAGAGTATGGCCGCATCTATATCAAACACAGCGGAGTTGAAAGCTCATTAAGTGAAGCATCACGCTCATAACATAAACAAACGGTGTTTCATAACAACATCTGAACGCAAATATTGGTCTGACACGACTAAGTATTACGAGTAAGTATTGTGCAGCTGTCACTGGCTTTTTAACTCACTTTTATCCCACGGTTGGCCGTTACCTGGTCGACTTGCTCGTACCCTTCCGTATTTAATAACAGTCGCAAACCATTCTCAGCCCCTGAAATAAAACGGTCCTAGTAAATCATGATGCCCGACCGTGTATGCATCCGTGAAAAAATATATTCCTATATTCAATTTGATTTTTGGATAATCCTGTCGACCCCCATTTGGGGCTCATGTACCAAATATATACGTAATGTACCTGGCGTTTTGGATTGAAGGATATTGCCACCGTCATGATTGAAAACGAAGCAGAGTCCCATATCAGTCATCTCCTGTGTGAATGAACGGTTGTCACATACCTCGCCGTCCCATTCGCATCTGGTGGGGATGGTAAACCGACGTGGACAGACCATGCTATGATATTCGAAACCTTACCTAATAGTCATTTCATGCACTTGGCGCCCTAATCTATGACTTACATTCACAACATGAAATAGGCTTTAGTTCTAATATGCTTTACCATTGTCAAGCTTTACAATTTTGACATTTTTGGGTTCGCAATTGAATGTAACGGCATCTAATTATGTGTTATGTGTGGTCCGAGATGTAGATGTAACACACAAGCATCCAATGGCACTATCCACAGCTGACAGAGCATGACGTCATATTTACAGACAATGGACAATGCATTTAGATTTTAGTGGTGTCACTTACTTCAGAACGACATCTTGCCAGGAGTGGGCTGACTCGAACATTAATGTCATCACATCCACTCCCTCTGTAGGCATTTACAATATTAATTGTATAGTGACAAGTCTCTATAATATCGAACTAATCATCAGTCATTGTGGTTAGTGATGTATTACACACAGACTTTTGATGACCCATTTTGTGAATGATTCCTGCATTTGAACAGGAATATTGTCAATATGTGTTTGAATGTTTTCACCCACCACGAAAATGTGAAAACAGCTGTAGTGTAAAACTCGATGCGTCACATATTAAGAATAATCATAGATGGCTTCAGGAAATATGCATTCTCACCTTGTCGCCGAAGATTCCGTTACTGTATCGCACACTCATTTAATTTTGGCGGAACCCGTTATTCTCACCACGCTGCTTGCCATACTAAGATGGATGGTATGGTTTTCAGTATTTGTGCTGTTTGTTGAATGTAGCACTTCCTTCTTAATGTTCTATCTATATGTGTTTATGATATTGGTTATTCTGTGAAGATTGTACATATTCTGCCTGTAGGTATCATAAATGATATGTCTGTTTATGTTTAGTTTCTGGTCAGGTGACCTGTGTATGTAAGCCAGTGTCAGAGGGCGCCAACAGCCAGTTACATTATTAATTTGTGATACGTTAGGAATTAAAGACCTGCTGAGTTAAATCTGCTTGTAGTTGTTGGAAAGTTCCATTGTGTCGGACTATGGGGCAGTATATTTTTATTAAGTTGTGCTGGTTGATGCCCTGTTGAGCGGGACCTTTATGTGGCAAGCAGAAGTTTAATAGGCCAATAGTCTAAGCGATCTCAACCGGTATTCGCGCCTACCTGCCGCACGGTACACAATGTGCTGGGGTTATTCATTGTATTGGATAAGATATTGTTACATTTCGTAATAATCGAAGCGATTGCATGAATATTGGATGTACAGGGTGTTTCTCATGCGAACAGTTGACATATAAAATTAATATCTATATTCTTGACGTTAAACGACAACACAAGGAAACGAATAAAAGTTTGAAGGTGAAGGGGAATATGGTACCTTGACTATTGATTAAGTCTGAGAGTATATCCTTCTTGGCCTGTGACTGATTTATTGAGAATAGCTTGTTTTCTGATGAGATGGGAATCATTTCGTCTGCTGATAAGGCCAATAGGTTTCCGGGGAGCCAGCTCGCCTGCAATCCCTCGCCTGCTTCTGTAATGATACAACAACTCAATGTTGCATACAAAATGCAATAGATGCATGAATCAAATTAATCATTAATAAAGTAGACTCACTCGAACCAGAAAGGAGACAGTTGTGGGGGCTTAATGTGATATTTGCCACAGAAACTGATCCGTACGTGCCGTGGGCTTCTATGAGCAATCGATAGCGGCCAGCATTCAACGGGGCCTCCACAGTGCGTTGACCACGCTTTGGAGTGATGGTCGCGAATCGATAGGAGGATTGGTTAGAAAACAAGGCAGACACTGAGATGCGGATGCCCTGAGTATTAGAATGGAGGTGCAGTTGAATGCAACTGGGGGATCTCACATCACTTGTTGAAGACATCAATTTGGATGCAGATTGATTAAAGGACTTGAATGTAGTAAAAATCCGGTATTCTGTCACAAAATATGTTCATGTCACATTCCTCTGACTCACATGTAAGTGAAAAGCGCATTGAAACATAATCTGAAATGCCGCTTTTATGCGGCCGGACTCAGTGGTCCAATAAACTATGCATAATATTACCTTTGGTATTTGAATTATAACCCCTCAACCATTTATTGGGACCGTCGGAAATGTCCATGTATCCGCATTGATCAGCGTCCTTGAAACTGCAATTTACTGTACCATCATCATCTGTTTGCAAAATAGTACCAATTACCAATCAAATATGAATCAGACCTGAGGTTTGGGTTAACAATTCATGAGAATATGAATGGGGGTACAGCTTCATTAGTCAACTTCAGAGCCAATGGTTATTTTCCAACAGATTTTTGTTGCACTAAATATTGTCAATATTCTTACAAAGCCTGGTACAGCAAAACCATGCGATTATATAACTTACAATGGTTTTGACACAAGCCATGTACGATTTGCAAGTTGTTGAGGCTGGTAATGAAATTATGCGATGACTTGATAACACGGTTGAACATGATCAAAGTGTCGCCAGTGCCCAATGACTGCTGTACGGTGACGCGATGCCATGCAGCACCAAGACCGCTTAGACCCACAAGCCAATCATCTCGATCTAAATGAATGATATTTTATGGTATGTGACTATACACTTACGTAACTTTGTGCTTATATATGGTAAACGTCATATGATAAACAGTGCTTTTCTGTAGACGGTCGCAGCGAAATAAGATACATATATTTTAAATACGTGTTCATTTGCGCCTCATAGATATATCTTCGAGTCAATGGCTTATTCAATCTAGTTTTAATATAGATAACTGATAAGTTATGTGCAGTTATTGCACTTTCTGGATTTCATAGTTTGTTGTTGCCATATTGTTGTGAATTCAATTTGGGAACACCTGCAGGGTGCACGTGCTTTCCATAGCGGGAATTATGCAGTTGGATCATTGCATAAATTCATATATTCAACAATTAATCTTTGATGCTCACCATAGCTATAATGTGGATGAGATTTATCAGCTAGTAATATGGCTTTATCTTGTTGAATGTTAAACTTGTGACGCTTTGTTATGTTGAAATCCTCTCTGGTCATTAGATCAAACGTCAAACAGAACACACCACCCTGACTGATCCGCGGTATTTTTACTATGTTTGCCAAAGGTAAGCCCACTTTATTTCCATTGTATGCAAGGCTATAGGCGTAATCTGAATGCAACATAGGAAACATTATTTCGGAGTTAATTAACACGAAATAGTATGAGGGTGGTGTCTACTTTAATATGACCTATGTGAATAAATCAGATCTTTTAATCTTCATAATACTTCTTACCTTCTGTGCTGTTCTTGTCTATTGTGAACTCCAACAAAAAACCCCTCTTTGCAATACTAGAATCCGTATGAAAGACAATAGTTGTAGCCTTGAAATATGTAGTAATGTTGCTTGGAATAGTAGCTCCGCATTCTTTCAGAATTACATTTGATGAGTTGTAAGTTTCATAAATCTGGAAGTATGATCATTGAGAAGGTCAAAAGGAAGGCAAAAATAACATATTATGTTATTTCACCGGCAGACATGCTACTTTCTATTCTGGAAGGCATAAGCAGACAATCACAATAGAAATGATATGTAAAACCGAAGACTGTTCACTCTAATTTATATTCTAGATGCATTCGAATACGCCTATATTCGGAGTCTTGATATAAAAGTAAAAGTAATATTCTTAAGCATTTTTAAATGATTGATTATGACAGCTGTTACTAGAGATATGGCTCCATATGAGCTATGAGGACACATCGAGTCATATCAGTACCCAGTATCAATTGTGATGATCAAGGCTGATTGCAATTCTTGGATATCACCGCCTTAAGATCACAACCCACTTGGTAGTACAGAATGCGAAACTCCTTTACAACAATATCTTTCCAATACAAATGATGTTCGCATATAAACAAAATTACCTTTATGAAATCATTTCTGCAATATTCGTTATCATCAATTTCAAAGTAGATGAAATGTATTTGAAGCCGTCCGAAATCTTGTTTGATTGTGATATTACAATCCAGGTCATTAGGATAGTCTGTGGGATATCCTGGAGAAGTAATAACTCCCGAGAGATGGTAAATAGTAGCATTGCAGGCTGTCAACATTGACACTATGGTTAATATATCACTCAGCACGATATAAGTATGACATGATATATGGGTAGGTTAGCACATGCGCCTCTATGTGTGCATGATGTGTTATATAGGACAGTAAGCATGCAACTCTTTATGTCTATGTCATGCTCCATGGGTAAGTTATCATGCATTTCGATATGTCTTTGATGAGCTCTATGGGTTAGTTATCATGCACCTCAATATGTCTTTGATGTGCTATATGGGTAAGTAAACATGCATTTCGATATGTCTATGATCTGTACTATGGGTAAGTTAGCATGTACCCCAATATGTCTATAATGTGTTCTTTGTACTTGCCGTACATTGTATGGAAGATGTATTCAGTGGGTAAGCTTACACCCAACGCAATCTATGTGAGGTGTTCACCGCGGCTTCGTTTATATCCAACGCAATATATCTAGGATGTGTACAATTGGGAAGTTAACATGCTACATTGTATATGAATGATGTGTATTGAGGGAAAGTTTATATGCATATTTATTAATGTACTGTCCAATGTCAACCATGGGTACGGTAAAGACTATGCAATCAAGGTAGAGGAAATGACCATCACCATCTTTAGAGGAAATGGAGTGAGTGAGTACAACATCCTGGGGAACCAACTGCCATTCGAAATCAGTGTTCGACGTTTGTACAACTTGAATTCCACAGCTGTCGGTATCAAAAGGGCATTCAAATCTTGTATATTGGGGTATTTCTGTAATTTCGATCCCTACAGAACGAAAACAAAGAACGAAATGTGCCACTGTAACAGATCGCCGCTGAATTGTGTCAAGAGTGAAGAGATACGCACATGTATTGTTGCAATGCTGACGTAATGTCTTCAATTCAATGACAGTATCTTGTTTGTGCAATTGCACATTGTCTAGCAGCATATCAGGCTGCAACGAGTTATCGATGGAAGCTATGAAGCGGATGGAATGACGTCCCGCAGGAACACAAATTAAACCCCGAGTTCGATGTATCCAGATCACCTCCAAAGGGACGATGATTGTTCCTTCATCATGCAGCAGATCAATTTTGAGCATGGAATTTCCATGTTGGATATCAAGGTAAAAACTTAGACCTCCATCAGATTCAAATGTGTGAGGTGGAGATATAAGATAAGCGGTGTTGCCTGCTGCTTTTAGGGTGTACTCCAAGTGCATACTGTAACCTGCAAATAAAACGGATATATGACAGTTGATTTTAATGATTGAATAACGATTATCGGTAGGTATATGTCGTCAATTTTTTGAAGATGTGTCTCAGAAAAGAACCATATATTTTTCGGATGCAATTAAATTATGAACGGTGATAACCAACGGTTGCCTGCTGCTGCGTCCAAGTCCGATTGAATCCTTTCCCACCGCACCATGCCGAGAAATGGCTGATTGTAACCGCACATAAAGCCACTTTCGAAGTCACATTGTGGACTTATCTTTAGCTCTGGAAACAATAGAGCACTGACAGAAAATAAACAGAATTCCAATTGAATGAAGTATAGCAGCAGCAATTAAAGCTTACCGTCTCAGAACTAAAACGACGTATTCTTGATACGAGAGCTCGTTGTTTCTATTTGTAATCGTCGGCCCGAATGTGGGAGCAGACACGCATTAAAAACACTATTTGTATGCTGCTTGTTGCTCCAGATACATCTTATACAAACTTACCACATTCTACAACTTCGTCACTGCCATCTTCACAGTCCCTGAGGCCATCACATACCAAGTCTGGTGGTAGACACAACTCTGTAGTATTGCATCTGAACCAGTCCTTGCGACATGCTGAAATGAATGTAGGGGTGGATTACAGCGAGAAATCATATTATGAAGGATTATTTCACCTGGTACATTATGCAATGTTTAAAATGTATTATCACAGCAATTTTGCATTTGTGTCTGTCTATATGTTTGAGGTGTTTTGTGTGTGCGTATGTATCTGTATGCGAATGTTAATTTATGTGTTTCGGTGTACAGTGTATGTGTTGATATTGAATTAATGGCCTCGCCCTGTAAAACCCACTTACGACATGTGCGAACATCGCATTCCTCGCGAGTATCCAACCCGTCCATGACGCACCAGGGAGATGCATTTTCTGAAGTTGGATTTCTGCAGAAATTGCTGTACATGTCATTCGCGGATTGAAAATAAAAATCCTCCCTTGTAACATTCCCCAAAGCTTGACCCCATCGTATGCATTGAGCACCAGATCGAGTTGTAGCGATTTCTCCCAAATATTCCATCCCTTGTTTGGTTGTTCTACAAGTCTCTGTCACTAAGGGAAATAAATAAACGGAAACCTAGGTTACAAGAGCATCAAACATCAATCTCTCAACTTAATTAAAATGTTGCAATTTGTGATTATGTTACAACAGTATTGCATTCATAAAGCATCGCCACTTCGCTCTAACAAACCACTGTTAACAAACCATTGATTTTCTCTTCTATTTATAGGTCTAGCTCATTACATAAGAACATATCTTCATAGTGTATATGGTAACAGTTATATAGTTATATTTAACTCAATGCCCCAGAATCGGCGCCATAACTAACTGACAATTAAGTAATACTAAAAACGTGAGGTCGGGTTTAAAGACTTATATTCTGATGCGACTTAATGGAAATGTATACATACTGAATTTAGAACAGGCCATAATGCGAATATCATCCAGGCGGACCCCCGATTGTCGCCTGACCAATCCATTCTTTGGCTTCAGGCGAATAGCCTCAATTATGACTTGGTAAACGCCCTTGTATGGAACTCTGATGAACGTCGGTTTCCATGGCATCTGTTTACTTCCTTTAGAGCTAGTCGTCAATTCTACCTACACACCACATATGGGCCCATTAAATAGCTATAACATGTTGTGGTGCAAACATTTGTTGGCTGATGTTGATTTATTTCAGGCATGTAAACAAATTGAGGTCAAAAATGTTTAATGCTATCAATAAACACGCATTATCAACAATCATTTGATGCATGTGCAAAATACAAAATGGTAACAAATGCGTTTTCAAACAACCGACCTACCTCGGACATGTCCTGTGCTCTCAGAAGATATCTTATGCTAATAAGACCAGATGAACTAGTGAAAACCTGGAGACAAGTGTCCGACAAAGCCATGAAGGGTGACTCAACACGGGCATTATAACCTTCTCTGATGTCGGTTTCCAGCAGGTTCAGATAGTGACCACCTATAGGACATTGATATATAATGGTAATTAAGTAACATTATATTGGCTGCCGAGATACAGGGACAGAGAACTTTTGACAACAAGTCCGAATGACCAATAAACTACTTCAGTGATGATTGGCGATAAATGGTTTGCCACATCTGCCAATTTTGTACATAAGCCGTATATGAATGTAAACTTGTCGTACCCCTTCTACCGATCGTGTGATCGTGGCCTTGGGCAAGTTTAAATTCGTCCTTCACCTCCGCCCTATCAGCGTTCGATGTCAGCAGACACGAGTTTTCACCCAAACGAGACCCTTCTTCGAAGTCACATCCGATGTCAATGGGTGCTTCATTCAAGCGAAAAGTAAAATATTTTGACTTGATAAGTTCCAACAGTTAACGGACAACACACCAACACTTACGCCATGTATTTATCGGTTATATGTGTTAACTTACAATACATATCGAACCTCATAATTAGAGCTTTGTCAAACCCAGATCGCCTCATCACGGTTTTTACCGTCTTAATTTTCTCTGAGCACTGACCCAATACAAGGGGAATACCAACCAACACATCGACGTTTGGCGTAGAATTTCAGGTCAGTACCTTCCGTGGACAGATTTTCGGCGTCATTACCAGAGGAGAGGGTGCATTCACGCGTCCTCCGATCATAAAGATACCCCGCACATCTGAAGGGATCGGAGAGATGCCAAATAGCATTCGATCATAATAAGCCTCCACATTAGAAATTACCCATGGCCAGGTAATATCCAATCGCAATAGAATTGTACCGAAAATCTTGTAAATTATAATTGATCTCCGATTTCATTGTATTTAATAATTGCAGGTTATTGCATCCTGCGTTACTTATTTTTCTTTGTCTTTTGTCCTGTTAAGGAAATATGTGATTTGTTTCCGATTTCACCTCTCAGAAATGGGTTTGCAGTGATAAGCATTCATAAGCTGGTACTTGGTTATGCAAATCCTCATGTATTATTCCTAAAGCAACCAGACTAGGCAGAAGTCTGTTGCCATACGACTAGCGGGGTGTCGGTTTCCAACAATCACCAAAATAACTACTGCCAACTTGATAATGCGTTGTAATAAGAACAGCACGATGACACAATTAGTCCACTTACCGGATCGGTTCGAGTCGGCTACAGAGCTGGGAACACACGCTAGCGGACACTTCTTTATAAGTGGACGAGAAACGCGCGCCCTGAGTATAGTCACGTGGGACGGGCTGCAAGATATAATAATCCTCCTGACAGTCGTCTGATTCTGGTGATGTCCATGCCAATACACATACCGGACCCAGACAGAATTAGCTTATCCACCTACTGGATAATCTTCTCCTTCCAATATATGATAGGTCCATTGATCGAACATTGTTGTAAAACGGACTATGAAGGTTTAACGACTTCTTGTATGTCTGCGTGAGGTAGCGCTGTTATGGGAATAATTGCAATACAACTCCTTCATATATTATTATCGAATTTTCTTGGTCGGTTGCGGGAATGGTCTTACCGGCTGGTTGCTTAGTAGAAGCTGACTGGACAGCCCCAACGAGAGTGTCGTACAAACCAGACGGAACCACGCTGGTCATTCTGATATGAGCATGGTACACCGGTCAGAACCGCACTCACTTTACATTAAACTTATTGTTCTGTACAGCAGGGTGACGAAAGTGGCGATGAAAATACCTACTTGTAGGGATTCACATTGCACACCGTTACTCTCGGGAAGTTGAGAGTCTCATCGTATGTGGTTACTATGTCTATTTGCGAGTTGTATTCATAATACTCTTGCAATTTCGAGCCAACAGCATAACACAATGCAATCGACGTAGCGAGTACAACGAGAACCCATATTCTCCTAATTAAGATCGCACACAAACAAACAGTATCCTGCGATACATGTACAGGTCACAGTGGTCAGGTGTAAATATATGGAGTATATGCAAATGTAGAAAGTAAGAGTTCAACAGAGGTTCTCTGGTAGGCCCCATGGTCCTCTTAGTTGGAAAGCAAGAAGCCATGTGATCTGACCGGAACCCAGCCATCTCATAGAGTAAAGACATTGTAGTTAGCTTACTTTCTGGTGTTTGATCCGGGCTCCGAAATTTGTTTGATGCCATGCAGAGTAGTTGCTTGTCCAAAGTCTTTCAACGAGTGAATAAGCGTGGATTGCTTTCCATCTGAATCATCTTACAGGAAAGGAAGAATACATGCATGCATGTACCTATACATTTGTGTATGTATGTATGTATGTATGTATGTATGTATGTATGTATGTATGTATGTATGTATGTATGTATGTATGTATGTATGTATGAATGTATGTATGTATGTATGTATGTATGTATGTATGTATGTATGTATGTATGTATGTATGTATGTATGTATGTATGCATGCATGCATGCATGCATGCATGCATGTATGTATGCATGCATGTATGTATGTATGTATGTATGTATGTATGTATGTATGTATGTATGTATGTATGTATGTATGTTTGTATGCATGTATGCATGTATGCATGTATGTATGTATGTATGTATGTATGTATGTATGTATGCATGCATGCATGTCATATGCATGCATGCATGCATGCATGCATGCATGCATATGTATGTATGCATATGTATGTATGTATGTATGTATGTATGTATGTATGTATGTATGTATGTATGTATGTATGTATGTATGTTGTATGTATGTATGTATGTATGTATGTACGTATCTATGTGTGTGTATGTGTGTGGGAGTGTGGGTGTGTGCGCATGAGTAATCGTTATAATTAACTATCAACTCCCGGATGGAAATGTGTATATTTATCTGCGTATGATAAATAAATGAAATAAATGATTTACCTGTGGATAAGGTTTCCATGATGGTACCAGTCGACTGAACCAGTGACCACTGTATTCCTTTATATCACACAGTATACCTGCTGTTCGCGCCCCTAATGTGGCAATCCGTTTCATACAGTCACGGCAATATTCATCGCCAATAGTAGTGAGGCATTATGAATAATACAAATTATAATTAGCAAAGTGAGCGTCCCATACATTTCCTGCTTCTTTGCAAATAATGGTTCTGCAAGTGCATTGTACACATTCGACTTATATTGATTGGTCAGGCACCATTGCAAACGCGTTCGCTGAATAATAGATTGACGATAAACATAGGTTGTGGCGGCAATTACACCACCTCATTTTGTGAGAGAGCCAAGCATATTATAACCACATAACGTCATAGCGCGGGCTCCATGTGACCTCAACCATTTCTGTTTAGTTTTTCGTTTATTTATAAGCATCCACACATTATCAATCCTTTTGAACCTTGACCTGTTATCCTGACCTCTACTTCAGTCTCCGAGTCTCAGATCAAGTCTCATATCAATCGCCAAAAGTAGCATTTTATTGGCAACGTTTACCCTCTCCAAACACCCCTTCGTACCAGTATTTGATCAGGTTATATTTGCACCCGATTCACATATAGTAAAGGCAACGCTGTTTTGTTGTTGTGACTGATGTTTATTCGATTTAGTCACTCTGTGTAAGAACGACTTCTAACGACACCGTGAAAACTGTAAACAATGAGAGTTTCACATGATTTCTTATCTAATAACACGTGGTTCAAAACATTGCGCATAAAAATCTTGAAATAGTTTTGACATAAAGCGATTTTGCATATCTTATCATATAAACACACACCTTGTTGCATCATATATGGGATAAGGTTTCCTAAATTCTACACAAAAACTTCAATGCATTGTTGTTGAACGCCATCTTTCATCTCGCATTACTACATCAAACGCTAAATCTATCTACAGTTGTTTGTGAGAACTATGTGCGGAGGGACTTCCGCGCTAAGCTCAAAGTGTGCGATCAGGCTCTGATTATTTAATTTAGTTTCCGCCATGTGGCAGCACTGCTCGCGTGAGTGAACGGGTTCGCCGCCATTTACTCTCCCCTCAGATCACTCGTGATTTTAATAAGTATGGCTCCCACTCGTGCACTAATCCAGTAGTATAGGTAACCTATCCATATATTACCGTCCGACCAGGGCTAGTGCAAACGCGGATTACCCTTCAGGTTGTATGTTTTATTGCGGTGCCAGGGTATATTTCTGATAGTTGTTGTTTACCTGAAGATATTCATTTGTTACTTCCAGATCCTCTTCTAGCCATGTTTGCAGACCTCCTCTGAGCACAAACACTGGTTCGAAGCATCCAGACTGGCGTAGGCAATAACCTTAATTCAAGACATATTCACACAGAACAAGCATCAAAGACTCAACAACGACTGAGAATGTCGCCTCCACGCATTCCCTCGAGAGGTCAATCATGAGGCCCTCAAGCCGGAATGCAGTGAATCGGTTATCATAACGCTATGCCTAGGCGCTTCGTATGCAACGCTTACCCTTGGCACCCTTTACAGCCGCTGAATGATATCACTCTAAAGAAATACGGGGAGCTCTTGCTGGCTGAATGATATCACTCTAAAGAAATAAGGGGAGCTGTTGCAGGCTGAATGATATCACTCTAAAGAAATACGGGGAGCTCTTGCTGGCTGAATGATATCACTCTAAAGAAATAAGGGGAGCTGTTGCAGGCTGAATGATATCACTCTAAAGAAATACGGGGAGCTCTTGCTGGCTGAATGATATCACTCTAAAGAAATACGTGGTTCTCATGCTGGCTAGATTATCATCCTAAAGAAGCAATATCTTGACAAAGAGCGAGATAGATGTGAAACGATACCGCCGTGGTGTGAATGAATTTGACGGCAAAGACACTGCTGAAGCGGAAGCTGCCATGCTGCTTGGCACTAGAGTAGTGGGAGTTATGGCTACTTTTGTCGCTTAAACTGGAATGGGCGCGGCCACTGAAGCCTGTGGGCTAAAAAGCATACTATGCGAAGTTGACTTTGGAAGATATGAGTGTACCAGTATTGTGGCTGTGAGCGCGGTTGTACCCGCCAGAGTGGCTGTGACAACAAAATGTACCAGTTTTGTGGCCGTAAGTGTGGTTGTACCCGCCTGTGTAGTCCTTATTTACTCGTATGGGCTGATAAACGTCTATGCTGCCTATTGTTCTGTGTTCTGTCTGTGTGTCCGACACAATAGATCCAACATGAATTAGCGATTCTACTCAGCTTAACCAAAAATAATTTCTAGGCGCGCATTTTTCACATCAAATAAACACAAGCAACGCTGACAACGTTCATATGTGCAAATATTTATATATCAATTAGTTTACCTTGACAAAAGCAAAGGGAATAAGACAAATCTAAAAAGTTATGTGGCTGTTATCTTTATGGCCTCTGTAGTAGATGCTTGAGAATAATACAGGGTTAAACGCTGTATTTGTGGCGGAAGACGAGTGAGGAGATAGCAAATATACGAATAAAGTCGACATCATCCCCGAGGGGGTGTATAAAACAAGACATTCCCGGTCGGTGACTAGGCTCCGTGATAAGTATCTACGATACACAACCTTCCTCTGTTGTTTATGAAGTATTAAACAATTGACAAAGTAGTAGAATGGTCGAGCAGAACTGGTGGCTAAGGTCACGCGGGATGCTGCCTCATCCGGTGAAGATTATTCTGATTCTGGTGTGGTTCGAGGCAGAACCAGGGAGATGTAATCAACAGACAGGGATAAATGGGTACATGCGACTGAATGTAAAGCTTCACAGGGTCTACATACTGGTATACTTTACGAAAAGGACAATACATATTACACGCATACAATAGTTATGGTTAAAACAATTACAACCTCCACAAACTAAACAAGGCTATCCAAAAAAGCCTCCATCACATTAAACAATTCTTAATCGAGACAAATAGTACAAAGGTTATATTCAATACAAAGCTAAGTAACTGACTAAATGCAATCATTGGAGGATTTAAATTCATCAAAGTTCAAATACGAATGGTTTTGTGACAAGCTATCGAGCAGCAGAATAACTAGTTTTCCGATGACACAAGGCAAGATAGGTTGTAGTTAAGACAGAAAATGATTTCCTGTCCATATAAATTTACAGGTAGACTACGAATAACACTGCGACCAACCACACTGATCTTATTGCCAGTGGCCCGGCCGCAGATACACACGGCACGCGGAACCACTTCTGACGAAGTTCGTCCAATTCACCATCCGCCAACATGGCATCGATACCGCGGTCAAGGTCAGCGCGAAGGTCACTTCCCTTTGTCAGGGCAAAGGCCAGACCTTCCATAGGCAAGAAGCGACCTATGATGTGTAGGTCGCAGTTCAAGTGCACCTGGTATTCAGCCATGGCGCTATCCAGGATGAAGGTGTAGTTGCCTAACTTGGCCCGCTCAATCCCCTCACTGGTCGATTGCACATTCGAACCGGAACTGCTTTCAATAGCGCTCCACAGGCCCGAGTAGGGACCCGTCGCCGAACGGACCATTTTAAGAGACGTGCCCCCTTCGATGGCCCCCACACTGAAGTTCTGGTTGCTGGTGACATCGGTGAGGTTTCGCAACCCGTTGTCTTTGTGTGTGACCAGAGCCAGAGATACGTTCAACCAGACAGTCGAGAAATCGACGACGCTTTTGCGGCCGTCCGTGATGGAGATGGGGGCCGCGGCCATGTCAGCCGTCGACGTCGCCTGTCAACACATGACCAGTCATACACAAGTGCCTCACAGTCATGTTAATGTTGAATACACCAATATACAAATGCATGAAAGAAAATGGTAAATAATAACGGGTCAATAGCTGATGAATTAAGCCATCAAAACGAAACAAGATGGTAAGTCACCCTTCCTCCCTGCACCATCACTTCACCGATCATCCCAATCCACCTGCCCGTTGAGGCGTCATAACTCCCGTAGGCGTTGTCCTTCACCAGCTGTAGTTCGTAGTTACACGGCAACGCTCCTTTCCCGCATAGTGCCTCAAGCAAGTCGGGAATGAAGCCCTCAAATGCCAAATTACCCTCATATTCTCCCTCTTTCGTGGTCAGGTAGGGAGCCAACTGTAACAACAATCCGTGTCTTAGCATAAGTTTATACATAAACAGGTGATCAGTACGCACATTACCAGACGATGTCGGCACGGTTTTTATGCATAGCGTGGCAGTTATTAAGCGACCTCTTCCTTATCACGGCTGTGATCCCGCACTAATCCCCGCCTTGACCCCATGCATATAACCTTCGTGACCAGACCCTTATGTCCGCCATGACCCCACGCTTATACCCGCCATGACCCCACCCTTATGCCCGCCATGACCCCACCCTTATACCCGCCATGACCCCACCCTTATACCCGCCATGACCCCATCCTTATGCCCGCCATGACCCCACCCTTATGCCCGCCATGACCCCACCCTTATGCCCGCCATGACCCCACCCTTATGCCCGCCATGACCCCACCCTTATGCCCTCCATATGACCCAACCCTTATGCCATGACCCCACCCTTATGCCCTCCATGACCCAACCCTTATGCCCGCCATGACCCCACCCTTATGCCCGCCATGACCCCACCCTTATGCCCGCCATGACCCCACCCTTATGCCCTCCATGACCCCATCCTTATGCCCTCCATGATCCCACCCTTATGCCCGTCATGACCCCATCCTTATGCCCGTCGTGGCCCCACCATAATATTGCCGCGACGGAAATCAAATGGGTTTCCAATACGTTTAGATCAATCCGGTGTCTTATGTATATCTCTGCCTTAATCATTCCGGCTACGTGAACTCCTCCTTCACTAGTCCTGTCTGCAAATGTGTTCTAGTATACGAAAACTCCTGCTTCACTATCCTCGCCTCCTGTATCTCTCTGCTTTACACGAACTCCTACGCATTAAGTATTTTGACTACTAAATTTCCCCATTATACGCCCAATCTTTCAATACGTAAACGCTTCTCTTTCTCACACCGACCCAGACCACCATCATAACTCACGGACAAATGCAGAGTGCACTATCTCTTCCTCGTACCGACCCAGACCACCATCATAACTCACGGGCAAATGCTGAGTGCACTATCTCTTTTGCACACCGACCCAGACCACCATCATAACTCACGGGCAAAAGCTGAGTGCACTATCTCTTCCTCGTACCGACCCAGACCGCCATCATAACTCACGGGCAAATGCAGAGTGCACTATCTCTTCCTCACACCGACCCAGACCACCATCATAACTCACGGGCAAAAGCTGAGTGCACTATCTCTTCCTCGTACCGACCCAGACCGCCATCATTAACTCACGGGCAAATGCAGAGTGCACTATCTCTTCCTCACACCGACCCAGACCACCATCATAACTCACGGGCTAATGCTGAGTGCACTATCTCTTCCTCACACCGACCCAGACCACCATCATAACTCACGGGCAAATGCTGAGTGCACTATCTCTTCCTCACACCGACCCAGACCACCATCATAACTCACGGGCAAATGCTGGGTGCACTATCTCTGCTTCGCACCGACCCAGACAACCATCATAACTCACGGACAAATGCTGAGTGCACTATCTCGACCCATGCAGTAAGAACACGTCATCGTTTCTATACGTTGACAGGAGCGTCACCCAGTAGCCAGTAGTATGCTTTTCTGTCATCCCAAAGAGCAAGTTGCACCCCACTCCCCTACCGCCCGATATCACGACGCTATTTTTAATTCATCCTCCCCGTCGCAGTAAATGCAGCTGCTGTGCACCACAGGATTCGGTAAGTGCATCGTTCCAATAGGCTGACGGGAGTGCCTTCCTGCAGCTAGAGGGCGCTTCTGTCATCATATGACATACGCATTACCGGCTACTCCCAGTATCCCATAGCATACGCTGACCCCAGATGTATCGTATGTCACTACACCCGTCCGCAACACCAATCTCCTCGCTGTCATGTGTTATTGCCATTCGCCATGGTATTGAAAGCATTATATTTCGCCCAGAATGTAAGACATAGGGCGAATCAGGTGAGTGAATGCGTGAAATAATATTTCTAAAACTCACCTCTATTGTTGTAAAGATATATGGCGATTCGGGGCTTCCTGTTGTTTGGGTATTTTCTGGATCAATAACACAAAGAATATTAAATAATGAAAAAATACAGTATATGGTATGTGGTTAGTCAAGGTCCCCTAGCCTGATGGCTGCGGGCGCTGTTTACATGTTACTGATATTCAATAGTCTCGCCACCAGGTCTAGGGAAGGAAAGCGTCTTGAACTGGACGAGCGTGGTGCTCCAATCACAAGCTGTGTCTCTCGGTCACTCTCGGTTACTTTTGAGCCGTTGTCTCTCATTGGTCAGTTCTACAATTTCTGAAGAACTTGTCCAACCGGACGAGTGATTTTTATGAGCCAGGCACACATTCTACAACACCCCGATTTGTTGTTTCACGCTGAGTGGCACCGTTAATCGCACAGTCGGCGAGAGAAGCTGACTCACAACTGGTTCTTTTTAACTGACTATTACGTAAACATACTATCGTGCAGCTAAGCGATTAAAGCGCCTGCTGTGGTGCCAATTTTAACTTTTGAGACGCCCCATATTTCCAGAAGACATTCAATGTGTTCTCATTGGACGCAGACCACAACAATGTACATGACGTCACATAAAACCGAGGGTGCGTATCACAAGCCAGTTTCACGAGCCAGACACGCGCAATTAAGGTCAATCCGGGTCACAACCTTTGCGTTGATTGGTCACGAAGATAAACGAACGTGTCTAATGAATATTCGGACGCGCCAGTTTAAGACCTTATCTTGTAGTAGACTCTAGGGCGAGAAGCGTAGCAGAACCCCTGAAGTCTGAGACGCAGACTAGTATGTGGTGGTATGTGGAAGCCATGTAATCAATCGAAGAAGAATGATTCAATCCATATTGTGTATCAGATCATTTCCATCAATGGAACAATAATGACGATAAATGCTATTTCGGTGGAGAAAAAATGATGACAAGGACGTCTACGATGATGATGATGATGATGATGATGATGATGACGACCATGGTGGTTTTGGTCATGACGGTGATGGTTGTGGCGACGACGACAATGATAATGGTGATGCTGATGTTGATGAGGCAACCACGGACCCCATTATATGTCAAGTGGAATGTTTGTACTTGTGTGCAAAATATGATATCATCAACTTTCCGCTTACCTCCAGCGACGCCAGCGAGAAGACAAAGCCCTATCACCACGCTGAATGGAACCATATCGGAGCTGTTCTTCATCCACACTAACACAACCACAAGTTGCAGATGAACATTGCAGTCGCAATGATATACAAGGAAGTATGTTGCGGTGCAGCGAACCTAAAAATTGTCGTGCGTACTATGGACTTGCCCAACTCAGTATGGTGAAAGCAAATGTCCAAGGGAATCTTGGTGCATATTTGCGATCAAAGTTCGAACGCTGTGGCGGCAATAGTTAAATCGTAGTTCCCTTCGCCACCTACCTACCAGTGCTCATGACAAACGCTCTGCCATCATTCCATAGTTCAAAGTTCACTTAATAAAATAATGGTCAACATGTCACTTGATGTAAAGTGAATGTAATTTAATGTGTGTTACACAGACTCAGATAAGCAAACTATGACACCACATGCTCAGCAAAATGTTGAGCCGTGGTTTGCAGGCCATAAATGACAGCTTCCGGGGGTAGTAGCTATTTAAGGGAGCTTCGAGATGGACTTACATCTGCATTACGACAGGTTAAGACATAGTATCGTATCATGCGCCGTTCAATGATTGAGGCTAAAGTGTACATCGAGAAATAAAACACACAATACCCCTACCCTCGAAATAATTTATACTTTTTAACACGTACACTTGAGCGCACGCGCCAGCGTTTAATTCTATGGTGAAAAAACAAAGCTGAACCTACCTATGAAACCAGCGAGGGAGTCACTTCAGTAACTGGGAGATGATAATCAGGTCAAGGTCAGTAAGACGCGCCGTTCTGACGACAACAAACACAATAACAAAGCTAACGTGTCGGAAGGCACTGTGCATTTGCATCACGGATAAAACACGAACCTCATGTAATGCAGAATGATACAAGAACTTACAGAAGCCTTCCCTGGTTACATCGACCAGTGACAGGATGCTTACACCGTTACGCTTCGCATAAAATCTCCTTTGAACGCGCATGCGCCGCCCTCATCGATCGGTCGTCTGGCTGCATATATGCATCCCCGCCTGATGTGACATTTTGCCTGTACGGTTCTCTTCATGCATTCTGCCGCCTTTATGACTTATCTATCCATATCTCATGGATGAATAAAATTAACCCAGCCTGTTAACTTGTCCGCGTGAGTTATTTGCCATCTAGACCCGTCGTATCGCCAGTTAGCAACAGCATGTAGATCGATAGGTTTCTCCCATCTCACGAACTGAGGAGAGGATCCTGATTTTGGGTCAGTTTGCACTTGGTGCTTTCACAAATCCGTATCTGTTGTATTAAATTGACTAGGTTTGATGGGTTCAGGAAATAGCTTCGACGAAAATAATGTCTTCCACTTCCATTTAATACGATGTAAACTACGACTTAAAGCTTGGAAACGGGGAGCAACAGGCTCAGTCGTCTTCTTCTATCTTGCAAACCTTGTTTTCAAAGACAATTGATGTATTGAGAGAGAGGAAAACGACACATTTGTAACCCCATAGCAGACGTAATATGGCTGACGGCTTAACAAGAGACTGTCATGGTGTGAGAAATGAGTTTGTACAAGCTTGCTGCAGTATGCCTCAACACAACCTGATTATTTTGGTTGAGAATTATCGTCATGTTTCGCTATCATTTGCTACACGCAGTGCTTAATACGTGGAAGGACGTTCATTCAGGTTGTCCTGCCTCGATGGTAAGCACTAAATAACAGTGTTGATTGGCCGTTAAACCCTACTTTCCAGCATTGATGGCTTGAGCAGCTGAGCTTTGTACAAAACCGCAAGCTTACCCTCCTCGAATCTCCACGCATCTGCTAGCCTTGTGACCATGCACAGGGGACCGTGCATATTGTGAGATGTTTACTTATTTAACACTGAATTATTGCACCGCTTTACACAGCGGTGCCGCAAAGGAAACAGTCCGTGTTGTCGATATCGATCGTGGGCCGTGTTTTCCAGCCAAGCTGCACACTCCGAGGGAGCTGTCTTTTGTAGTCGGACAGAAGGGCCCAGCCGTGCACTTAACGTCTCCAATTCTCGATCAAACAGCACTCAATTTCATGAGTGGTGCGATGCGCGCAGGTATACCAAAATACGCAGGACATGCTATAATTTGCAAGAATCAGGTGCACGTGAGATAGTTCAAGCTACATGAACTATTAATTTCTGTTACTCAAGAGGAATAAATAGATCATGATGTGTCGTTTAAAAACATAGACAAACAAGATCCGGTTAAGCTGCACGGGCACTATTTACACACGTACTAATGTAATGACAAATATTGAGGACGAGACAGTATTGTTCACGAGCAGCACATCACTTCACACAGCCCGTCACCGATGACTGACTGTTCTACTACATTTTATAATCACTCAGCAGTGCTTTGAATGTTTGGCTTTCTCGGCACAATGGAACTATTTTATGTGATTATAAGTGAGGTCATGATGCTATCAACTAAGTTGAGGTCACGTAAGCGTTCATTGCCTGTCATGATAACCGGAAACGACTTGTGATTTCTGGGACTAATCCAAATCATATATATTTATATATATATATATATTTATGCAAGTATATATATATATATATATATATATATATATATATATATATATATATATATATATATATATATATATATATATATATATATATATATATATATATATATATATATGTGTGTGTGTGTGTGTGTGTGTGTGTGTGTGTGTGTGTGTGTGTGTGTGTGTGTGTGTGTGTGTGTGTGTGTGTGTGTGTGTGTGTGTGTGTGTGTGTGTGTGTGTGTGTGTGTGTGGGGGGGGGGGGGGGGGGTTGCGCATAACCAAGTGGTGTCCTCCAATCAGTGGTTTAACCAGCCTTTCACATTCAATAAAAATACATTTGTACCAAGATAATGGCTTTTATATACAAGATTTATGCACCAGGTAGATTGTCTGAAATTGCC
>CM067344.1:63335645-63360645 GCA_034190875.2 Urechis unicinctus | reverse complement strand
AACCATCTTGGAAACATGCACTGAAGCAATTGCTCACCACCGATGCCAATATACATTATTGGAACCCACGGGCCTCGATGTTTATAAGCATAACACAGTTGAGCATGGCTAATATGTGGCACTCCGCTTGATATGACCATTTGTCGCTATTCTCTGCCCTTTATCCCGATTGGATTCAATGAAATGCCGATCGAAGTGCGGCGCCACACAGCCGCGAGGCAACTGAGCCATGCGGCAGCGCGCACAGTAACGTCACACAAGTGCAGCATGAAAAAATAATAAAATATTGGGGTTTAATGCCGCTATAACGAGGTGATAGGGTGACGCTGCTGGAGGGATGAGGTTGATTGTGATGCTGAGGTGGTGCCCGTTAAATGTCATTCTCCATGTGGCACACACCAGTTCCTCACATCACGACCACTTCTGAAACACTAGGTTTTAGCTACCATGCAGCAGTGACAGCGGCATTGACCATCCCGCACCAACAAGCTGACATGACCCCCCATTGACCATCCCTCATCAACAAGCTGACATGACGCTCGTTCAACACGATTATGCGGTTACCTTAATATTTGTACAAAGAAAGAAGGAATTTCCGCTTAATATACGAGTTCGATGTAAAGGTATAGTCTCTTTCCATGTCGGATGCGCCAGGGTACAGAGGCCACGGTAATGTAAGGTAAGTGTTAGGTTTAACGGCACACCAACGCTGATGTGTTAGATAAAGGTATAAACATGAGGAAATAAGATTGACCTGAACAGCCGCCTTCTGGGACAAACGGAGGAAAAAAAGAGGATAATGCATGAGGATGAAGATGAACAAACGATTATCCTAGAGCATGTCACCAGCAGATCTATTGAGAGGACCAGGCAATTCCAGCCTCTCGTCGGTCGAAATGCAGTGCGCCTATTCTACTCCAGATCCATCGGGGGTCAGAGGCCAGGGTGCAGAAGTCAGGGTTCAGAGGCCAGGGTGCAGAGGTTAAGATGCTGAGGTAAGATGCAGAGGCCAGGGTGCAGAGGCCAGGGATCAGGAAACAGTTATTATACGCGATAAGGGTTCGAACATGCAGCAGTGTTAAAGATTAATCCAAAACTTTTTCAGCCTCAGTCTCTCGTTCAGGGCACATGCCCATACGATGCCATCGTTCGAGAAGCCATCTCGATATAATTAACCACGTGACTGTGTGTTAATTCGTTGATAGCCAGTTATAATGCTGCCGTTCCCCCAGCTATGCTCTTCGTTATGTTTCCCAATGTGCTGTTGACTTCACTGAATTGCCCACAGGACAAAAGGCTCCTTCTGGTCGTAGATATTGTGGAGTGAGTCACTAACTGACACCTTAATATCGTGATCTCCGTAAAAAAATCTTGGTAAATCAAATGCTACGCTTTATACCATATGATAAGTTCAACGATTATTTTGTCATGGGTTAAAAATCGCTCTAAGTTAAATATTAAAAGCCGGTCCTATATCGATATGAAACAATGTAGATCCACTCAGTTAGTATGATGGTGTTTGTGATTGGCTGTTCCATGTTTGAGGTTTCGTCTACTTTGTACAACGTGTCAATAACCATTCAATGGACGAAACCACCAAGAATAGGGGGTATTAGCCCTGGCTCATTGTATATACATGATACTATGTTACCTGAAACATCAACTAAACCCAGTTTTACTTAACTAAAAATATGCTCTTCTTGGCTAAATTCTAATCAACATTATCTTCAAATATATGTTAATAACTCGGCAAAATTAACCCCAAGGGCAAACTACACTCACTCCTGAACTTAAAATGGATAATCCCAGGAAATGCTACGCCTTGTTCGTTGCATTATGCTTTAATTGAAATCGACTAGCGGCTGGCTCATTCGTAACACGAATCAATCTGACGGCAACGAAAAGCAAGGAACTCGAAAGCAGGACAAGTATACGGTGTGTAAAATTAATTATCAAGGTAAGGCTTGATTACTTCATGCTTGGAATGTAAGACAATGGGATTTGTATTGTTTGTTATTTGTTTATGGACCATTTGGAGTTGTTAGCTTAGATTTATAAGGCGCCGAACGAATGTTTTACCCTTTTACCCTTGTGATCTGATCGTTGCGATATCACCTCGTTGTGGAAAGTGACGTTATACCCCAATATTACCATTACCATTACCCATGTAATCTGATGTCCGACACAATGTGACGTTATACCCCAATATTACCATTACCATTACCTTTGTAATCTGATGTCCGACACAATGAGCTTGAAATGAGAAGCGTTGTTTTCACAGGTTTATAATCATGGGGGATGTACCCAAGCATATCAGTGCTAGCAACCAACCCAAAACCTACGACATGCTCCTCGAATCCCTCAAAGCCCTCGATGACAGGAAGGGCGTCACCATACCGGCCGTGAAATCCTTCATCCTAGAGCATTACCCAACAGTGGATGCCGGTAGACTGCGGTCCCGACTGAAGTCAGCGATAACTAAAGGGTTCGAGAAGGGCACCATCAAAAGAACGAAGAATTCTGAACTAGGTAGGTGTGATGTTTGATCGGATGATTTGACCATATTTCAGGGACCAGGCAGTAATATACCTGAGGTACCTGTTCAGCTACGGCGCATTATTTATCGATTGAGAAACACATAAGATGTATATTGCCACGGAAACTCCAGTTTTACTGATGTTGAATATATCTAAAAGTAAACACAGTTGTGAAATTCAATGTCGGCAATGGATAATCTTTGTCATTTCATATTATTAACCCACAGGTTATGAATAAATGTGGGGTAGAAGAGTTTAGCCCACCTGGGTGGATTGCTTTGATCTATTCTATGTGGGGTAGAAGAGTTGAGGCCACCTGGGTGGATTGCTTTGATCTATTCTATGTGGGGTAGAAGAGTTGAGGCCACCTGGGTGGATTGCTTTGATCTATTCTATGTGGGGTAGAAGAGTTGAGGCCAGCTGGGTGGATTGTGGGGGGTAGAGTTGAGGCCACCTGGGTGGATGGCTTTGATCTATTCTATGTGGGGTAGAAGAGTTGAGGCCAGCTGGGTGGATTGCTTTGATCTATTCTATGTGGGATAGAAGAGTTGAGGCCAGCTGGGTGGATTGCTTTGATCTATTCTATGTGGGGTAGAAGAGTTTAGGCCACCTGGGTGGATGGCTTTGATCTATTCTATGTGGGGTAGAAGAGTTGAGGCCACCTGGGCGGATGGCTTTGATCTGTGTTTTGTTATAGCGTTAATAAGTAAAGCTTGTGAACCTTTGATCTGCTCCCTCATTGAAGAAATTAACATATAACCATAGATTGTTACAACCACAGGGGCTTCGCTAACTGGTCGCTTTCGATTCGATAAGTCATCGCTTAAGACAACCAAGCCAAAACCTGCCAAACGTGAAAAATCCGTTGAGAAGGCGTCGAAGAAAAAAGTGGCGAGATCGCCAAAAGCAGTGAAGTCGCCAAAAGCAGTGAAGTCGCCTAAGGCTAAAAAGGTGAAAACTAGCAAGTCGTCATTGGAGGAAAAAACTGCTAAGTCTACTAAGTCACCAAAGCCTAAGTCACCAAAGCCTAAGTCACCAAAGACTAAGTCACCAAAGCCGAAGTCACCAAAGCCGAAGTCCTCCAAAACAAAGTCTTCAAAAGAGGCACAACCCAAGTTGAAGCCTAAACCAGCAAAGGAAAAAACAAAATCCCCGAAGAAGAAAGATGCACAGGCATCCACAAAAAAGGTTCGTTAGCATTAAATATCAATTCCTACCTTTCGGTAATGTTTCATTGTGTAAACTGTCTATTTTTATGACTTTTCTTCCAGTCTGTGAAGAAATCTCCCGCAGCCAAAAAAGCGTGACTTTCAATCCGTTATTCTTGTGTAACAATTACTGTATTTAAGTTGACCCGCATTCCATTAAATCATAAAATTCCACGACCTCAAACAGGGTTAACAAGCACGGCGAATAATCAGCCTGTACAGTTTAGTCTTGTGTATTTGTCTTGTTCGATTTCTTGTATTCAGCAGCGTGATGTAAGTCCCCTTTGATGCCCGGCACGGCGCCTACAATATGACGCCTGCTTCGTATTGTAGATTCTATGTTTGTATTATTTGTTTCATTGCTTTAATACCGATAAAGCATTTTCTCAAATCGAGAGACTTTAGTTTGAGCTTGCCTACCGCTGTTTTCTCGCAATTGACCCCATTAATGAAAGATTACTGAAGTATTCATTTCTCGGCTTGATTAAATATTGCTCGTTACATGAGGTGATTAAATTGGATACCCTCATGGCCGATTGTCAAAATGCTTGAAAGGCTTGTGAACCTGTTCGTTGACACCACCATGCAAGATAAAATGTTTTCTGCTGGGAATTCCGCAGTGAACCAAGTATCGTCAGTCAGAAGAGGAAGCGAGAAGCCTGTAGTAACTAGCCAAGTCATAGGACGAGCGAAGTCAAGGGATGTGATTATTTGGGCGCGTGAAACAGACGTTCGGCTGCCCTGGGTTGATAGCCTACAAGAGCTCTTAAAGGGGGCTCTGATTGGTCTATACTAATAGGTTGTGTTTTAATTACAACTAGAACCATGCATACCTTGATTATATTCCGAACATCATAGTTTATAATATTTTGTAGGGAACATGTAATGATGACCAGATTATGTTATATATTGCATCCGAGATAAGAAATCGATCGAAGAATCAAGACTTCTTCTTGTAGATCATTGCTTTCCCAAAGACAATGAAATTAGGTCAACTTATGTAACTTTGTCAACATGATTCAGTGTTGCATAAAAATATTTGATTTTCGAAGTCTATTAATATAATTCCTTCCTATCTACAGTCTAATTTCGATGGACAATTATCCCAATAAAGTTTCTGCTGTGAGAATTGAAATGACATTAGGAAAAAAAAATAATCTGAATATATTATGTTGCTCCGTTGAAAGCGATGCAGTGGTTTTAAATGTATAGGAACTTTTTAATGATCTCATTCACACCCTGTGTACAATCCCAGTACAACAATGTATAGTTCCTACTGAAAGGCAAGTATTACCAAGAAGAGGCAATGAATAATTCGGGGTCCTCTCCACCAATTGGAAGACATTTTACAGATGCCGAATCTTTCTGAACAAAATGACCAAGCAATGAATGCATTGCAAATTTGGTAGGAAAATACCTTACAGAATTAATCATATTTACATGAACGTCCATGTAATCTAAGGGGAGCAACATCATTTGTGATTGTAAAGTACTCGCTTTCATATTACTCAATACCGGTGTTTTTTTTAAATAGATGCAACATTGTCATAACTTTCCCTTATGGGTATTCTAAATGTCAACACACAAAATAATGCATACAGATAACAAATACTCGAGTAAACAGGAGTGCATGAATCAACAGGTGCTTCGGTTGATGTGATGTCTTCAACAAGGCGCCTCCATGATGAGCTGTCGGTTGCTAGGCGATCCCTTAGCAACCAGTAGTCTAACGTGCTCACCCCCATTCCGGATCAGCTGCATGGCCCTGAAACAAGGTTAGCGGTCTGGCTTCAACATGAGAATGTCTACAGAGTTCCACACTGTGCAGTGTATATGAACTAATGCTACTTGATGTTACGGAATAGTACCGTAACGTGCAAATCTAGATACCCCCAGCATTGTTCCCTGAACCTACACAACCTGATCATCATGGCATATTATGTATGAATGTGACGTTATCACTTGGGACCTACCGTGTGTAGTTGGCCTCCATGATGTTCGTGCCGTTGACCGCCAGTAGCCGGTCTCCCACACCCAGGCGACCGTTCCGCTCCGCCACTCCTCCGATCACCAGGGTGCGCACGTACACCCCGACCTGCTTGAGAGGCGTATACTGTACACAATATCAGTCAATGTAGGGGGGAGACTGGCAATATAAGTCTAACCTAGGGTGATAATACTACAAGGAAAGCCATAGTCATCAACTGACTTCTAGCTGCATTGATGAGTTCAGGAAATACGTTATTGATAGCAGCCGGAGACAGAAGAAAACATGCAATTACTTGACTACACCAAGATTTGATCACTCTTGACGATAATTGATTTGAATCTCACCAGACCGTCGATGATACCCAGCCCCAAACCGCCATTGTACTTGGTGAGGACAATACTGAACGTAGTACCTCCGTGTGGGTTTAGTTCTTTTTGATTGGCTGAAAATGCAGAGGAAGAAACGTGGGATCATTTCATTTTGTCATCAAAGTTATCTTGTGACAAAATAAATGAACGCGCGGTCTGCTGAATTGAGGCTAGATAAGGATATAGAGTGTGACAGGAAGGATTCACAAAGGTAATTCCACACATGATCTACAGGTGTTCCTACAAAGCATTCTAATTCAATGGATGTGTTGCAATAGGTGGTCTACTGCGTGTTGAATACAATGAGTGGTGCGAGCGTCGGATTAATCCGATATCATCAGAACAACACATTCAGTTATGTTCTAGATATCCGTTTTTTTTCTCTGCGGACAAGCAAGTCTCAAATGTTATACCTAGCTCACTGTGTGATGCAGAATCATTCGGTGCTAGTATGTAATAGTTAATTTCTATTCTGCACTCAGTTACACAAATTGCCATACACCATAACAAGGACTAATCAAAGTTGATTTGATAGCTGGTTAGAACAGATAACTTTTAACTATTTACGTGCAAGGTTGCTGCCATAATGGGGGTTGTGGTGATCAGGGGCATGATTGGATTCACGCTTACCCTCCTGGTCCGACAACTGTAACTCAGAGAGATCCAAGGGAGGCACTACAGGGCGCTCTTTGGCTGGAGGAGACGATTGAGGTCCATCAGCTTCTGTAGACTCGTGATGGTCATCTGGATGCGTGGTGTTGTTGTTGTCACCAGGGCCAGACGTCGTGTAGCGGTAAGCTTTGTCCAGTTCCTGACCTCGTGTCAAAGACTGCAACGAGTTCATCGAGGTACTCACCACTGCGGCCACGTCATCGGTGACATACCGGGATCGTTTATGGCCAGTCAAAAAGATATCTTTAGCTGTGGAATTCTGCTCTGAATGGGTGTCGCCATGCGCGGATATGTGAGGGTAGTTCGTATATAGAGGCTCATTGAAATGGACGGACTTGCCCTGACTTGAAGGATTCTCATTTGACGCATGTGATTTATTTGTACCACGTACGTTTTCAAATGAATGAGTTTTCCTTGAATTATTCTGTTGTTGTGGGTAATCCGAAAGTGGGTTCATGAGATAGTTCGATCGATACTGCCTGTCACTATCACGGGATCTTCTCTCATTTTGTTGGACACTTGCTGTCTCGTTGGAATCAGTCCTTATCCTGGCCTTTGTGTTGTTTATTAGCTGGCTGGATGCGTCTGCGTCGATGATTACGTTGCGATGGGCCGAGACAAGACTGACTAAAGATCTGGACCTATCCGAGTGACGACCGCTACCGACAGACCGATGCTGCTGACATTTTGAGTTGGGTTTCTCTGATGAACTTATACTCTGCATCGTTCTCTCGAGGCAATGCTGCTGCTCGTTAAGCGATGGCGGCGATCTGAGACTGTCACTCAAACCGCTATCCGTGTCATCTGGGTAAATGCAAATTTCATCAGTAAATTTCAACCACCTTCGTGACAAGGGCTCTACTATTGATATTTGATCACTATTTCAATAATTAAATGAATGCACACCAACGAGAACACAGGCTATGTAAACAATTTAGAAATCCATCATTCTTACCATCTTTGGTCTGGAATCGTTGTCTGAGTTGTTCTATGGTTTCCAGTAGCGGTTTGTTGTCCCGCTGTTGGTTACTGTTAAGATTGAGTTGGAAGCCGTCGTCTGGTATCATGAATGGGGGATGTCCGCCAAAGCTCTCTTGAATCTCGCCCTCTGTCGGTAGAAATAACATGTTTTTACTCCGTCACAAGCTATTGTGTTGCTTTCAGTTTCACCCACTTTTTACTTCTGTGTCTCGTATCGATTTAGATTCTAATCATATTCTCATGATGTGACTAAGAGGATTTTGTCTTTATATTTGGACATTTTGAAGTCATATCATGTGCGGTGAAAGTATCATTTGAAACGTTGTTCTGCGGAATCGATCAATGAGATCCCTGGTGTGAAGTGAATTCTACATACCGATCTTGTCTTGTGGACTCCAGTGTTGAGGGATTTTCACTGGACCAAGTTGATAATGAGAGAGGATATGGTGGATCTGAGCCGGGGACATGAGCGAATAATCCTTCTTGAATGTTTTCCAATCACACTGTTGACGCGTAAAACAATCATGTTAACGCGGTTGATATTACACGAGCTCAGCTCAAGTGATACACGGGATACGGCCGTGTATATCGAACACGACTTCTGCGCATCAACATTCTATCGCAATTCAATGGTATCCAAGTATTATTAACTGTGGTTAATATAAAATCATTTTTCATATCGTGCTAAGCTACACTTCCTAAAACAGATCCATAATTTAGTTGTGAATTACCTGTAGAAGGTGCTGTTTAGGCGTGGCTAAAATATTGGCCAGACAGGTGAGTTTGGTCAAATACGGCACAGCAACTTCAAAAAGTTCATTTTCAGCAAGCCAATTCTCGAGCAGGTCGAGGTTTCCTCGGAGCTGTACACCCGTATGCCAGTTCAAGTACTTGCTCCCTAAAGACAGACACGTGCATTTCCAAGATACAAACCTCATTTACAAAACTATTCTCACATCTCCGTAGAAATCATCACTACGAAAAATTCCTTCACAATCTATGATATAATAATCACTTTGGCTGACGAATTCGGTTTGCTACAAGAAAGAAATGCTCCTTTGAATCGCAACTTTCGCATGTTTATACAGATCATATAACGTATCTTGCTGACTTATCGCTCACATACCGGCATTGAGAGTGGTGTTGACGAGTGAGGTGTTGGTGAAGAAGATGAGGTAGGCAACAAGCTGCGTGAAGACGAGCTCGTGCAGACACATCTCCTCCACCGTGTGTAGTACACAGTTCAGTACATCAAGCAGATCATCCATGCTGACAGCGTCCGTTGCTGGCGTTGTTGTCCTGGAGCCAGCATGCTGGAATGGGTTGGACTCGAGCAGGGCAGGGAGAACCATGTACAGCCTCTGAAACATTCATGGGGATGAAGGATGCGAGGATAGTACGAGTGTGATTAGGCACTGTGTACACACAAACGAACAAACACGCACACACAGCTATTTATAAAAAAATGTATATATATATATATATATATATAGATATATATATATATATATATATATATATATATATAGATATATATATATATATATATATATATATATATATATATATATATATATATATATATATATATATATATATATATATATATATATATATATATATATATATATATATATATATATATATATATATATATTCATATATATCTCCTGCAGCGTCAGTGGCCTATCTCTTCAAGTTGATGTGGCGTGGCTTGACATTCTTACCTTTGTCAGGTAGTAGACCATCTGCTGAAAGGAGTACCGAATGACCTCCTCTGTGATTCTCAGGGATTCTTCACCCGTGGTTGGTGCATTGCGAGAGCTCACAGCTTCACAACTAATAAAAGCCAGATTGGTCTGGACAAGCGGAAACAACAGAAGTTATTTAGGTTCTCTATGTGATGATTGCATCCTTCTTAAATTAAGAGCAATAACGACCTTGACACTTGAAATAACTTAGGCGTAACTTGATTGCAGATCAATGTCCCTATTAGAAACTCACTTTGAGATAATGATGAAATTCTAAAGCTGTAATGAGACATTTGATTATGGGAACGATGTCGGGGTTGCTGCTGCTCTGTGCGCACCTGCAATCACACATACAGGTATCACCCCAGGGTATCATCAACAATATCCCGGGTCCTAAATGACAGCCCCGTTATGTTTGGATGCATTAGGTAGCCCATCGAACATTAACTGGTATCGTATTTGATGCTGAATCCCTAATCGCATATTCACAGTTTTCTCACCTTTCCTTTTGGCGCTCTGCCAGATTCTTGGTGAGACCCTGGTTGAGAAACAAAAGCACCAGATTCAAGGGGGTATCAAAACAAATGCTTTTAACTCCCAAGTAGTTTTGCAAACATTTGGTAAAACAATCTGTTTATTACTAACCCAGACATGCTTCTGTATCTGGTTAGCGATGGTGACTAGTAGCTGGTTAGTATGACTCATGGAATACTTCACGGCCGAGTACTCTGTCATCATGACCAGAAGATGGACAGGGGTCAGTACACTCCACTTTCCCTCCTCAACTATAGCTGTCAACAATTCGAGCTCTTGGCGTTCATCATACGTTATTTTCAGTCTCGTTTTATTGCTAACGTACTGTGTCTTCCGCTGCTGCTGCCACCTGGCGAATGCAAGGCGCTCTGTTTCGTTCTCATTATCATCACTGGTGACGTCATCGTGTTCCTGGCAGAAATCATCTTCCCATAAAGAATGATCTGTGTTCGTCTTCGGGTGGATTCGTGAATCAGTCTCTCCAACTTGAGAGTCTTCACGTGGATTTTTGAAAACAAACGTATAATGGTGGCCTAGTGTAATGAAGTCACCCGTTCTCAGTACTGTACTATCTCGGATGATGCAGCCATTCACTTGCACCTGACCAATAGGAGTGAGGATGACATTGACGATGCACGGAAGGGGATTCACTGTGTCCATTGCTGATTGGTTCTTGTTTTGCTGTTGCAAGAGACAGTGTTGTGGTAAAATGTCAGGTGCTGTCAGATGAATGTCGCGTGATGAAAGGTGTAGAGGATCACAGCCTATGATAATAGTCGCATTGTCTAATGGATAGAGTAGCATGTCTGATTGATTGCTGAACCCTATTATGGTGAGCAGGTAACAATGAGAGACAGGCGCGCGCATGCGCAGACCAAAGTTATGATCACTTCTCTCTGAATCGCTAGTCGATGAACATGTTCTTTTATATATGTCATCATCAGTCACGTGGCCATCTCTTCCGTTTCCCGTAAGGGTATCTGCATCGGAATGAATCCCTGTGTCTGTGAGTATTTCAGGCGAAGGCAACGACTTGGATTTCGTCATCAACAGACGCCGGGCGTTGGCGTTGATACCACTCGTCGTGGTGTCCACGTTTTCCATGGCCAGAAGCTGACTGCGCCGCCGAATTTCAAAGCGACGTAAATAGCCTTCCGTTGGCTTCCAAAACGATTGTAACACTAACGGCCGTTCATTGTCGCCGATTATACGAATACAATATTCAGTCCATAACCCTTGGGGCTGGTGCTTTCCCGTCGACGCTGGCGACGACACATCATCCCCGTCACGAGGAACAAAGCGTCCGATGACGTCACAGAGAACGTATTGGGCTGCCTTGCGACGGGAAATGCTGTAGCGATCGAGTGCTTCCTTTACCAGTTCCTGACTACTCGACGAAGATGCTGCCAAAACGCTCTTGTAAGTAGCTCCTGGGCAAATCGACTCGCCGAAGATCTTAAGTATGCCAGGTGCCGTGTCTTCGGTCGAGAGTTCCGGACCGCCATTTGGGGTGCGGTCGGGGTATCTCTGACTGAACGTCTTGTGGAAATTGTTGTTCGAAGTGCTGGTGGTGGTCACAGTACGCACACTGCTCCGACAGACTCTTCTGTTGTTGGAGCTCGTTCTCTCTAAACTCACCTCTCTGCGCCCTTTGCTTGACTTGACTTTCGTTCCTCTTCTGTGAAGTTGGGACGATGAATTACTTGACATATCGACAGATCCCATAGACCCATTATGAATGATGTCGAGATCATCCATGGAGGAAATATTTGAAGCAGTTTTCATGTCTGCTGATTGAGCTCCAGGTTGGGACAAACGTCCCTCGTCCGGAGACCAAGAACAGGACAAATTCACTGTGTAATCACTCCTTCTCACATTAGTAACCAAACAGTCATTACTGCCCCTCTCCTTGCGAGTGACAACGACGGGTAGACTGACTGGTTTTGACCTCGACCGCGACAAGTCGGGTGTTGATGGCAGTGAGCACGGTTTAAAGCGATTCAGGTGCGTTGACTGTGACTTGTGTCCGGAGAGGATCGGGGTAGATGGGTGCCGGGCAGGTTCTTGCTTGGCGGGCACGGGCTTGCTTAGGCCCCGTGTGGGTTCCGGCCCATGGGTAAGACGTTCTTTTTCAGGATCTGGATCAAACATCGTAAAGGATTATAGTGTTGTGATTACGGTGATGAAGAGTGTTGGGGTGTGGGCAGCAAAAATATTAATCTCCATCGGTATGACCACAAGCTGTTACTCAACAATCATAACCTTTTATTACGGCGCCTTGGAGTATTTTCATACGGACTTGTTCTCCCCAGGGGCAAGCCGGATTTGTCGTAATTATTTCTTTTATTGGCAAGGGTGTTGTGAAAACACAATTGCCGTAAGTAGCGTTAGACCAGAGAGAAGGCGGTCGTGTGGAAAGAGGACAAATCATTGTATGTGGGATCAAAATATGATGTTGGCGTCATAATTAGGAAAAAATGGAGTTGGTAGTTTAGACTTGGCATTGTATTTCAATTGCATGTCATGAAAACGTTTCCAATCCGAAAATCAACTTCAGTATAAAACTAGAGATTCGCGAGTCAACGCTTGAATATAAAGTCAACTGTAGAGAACTTATATATACCTCGGTTAAATGTCATTGAAGAATACACGCCTTGTATGACATTATCTTCATGCTCCGCCCGAAAAGTGTCCATTTGATGTGAGGCGCTTTACTTCCAGAGAGACGTTTTAGTTCATTCCCCTGAGTAGTTGTCGGCATTAAATCGACAGGTGATCCATGGAAGCCGCTGAAATCTAGTCAGATTTAACACCATGCAGCCCCACACAAGCTTATGATTCTCACAGTTTACCCTCCCGGGGCGCGTCCGCGCTACCACACCTTCGCCACCCACCCACCCACCCCTCACCTCCTCATCAGGCGTCATTCTTGCCACGGGTGGGGTGGGGTAGGGGGATTGGATATCTACAAGCTCCTCGTGTTTCCACATTTTATCGGAACCAACTACATAACAACTCCAAAGAACAACAGTTCTGTAATGGATAAATCTATTTCAAGTGCACATATTCTCTCTTTCTTCCAGCTTTGTTAATGTCGTTTTTATGAGCCCATTGACCGCAACTAAAATGATGCATGCCTTTCTTAGTACACGTTGGGTTACTCGACCGAGATCGATCATACGGTATTCTTACGATGTGCGATGATTGACCATGAATGCAGAAATGGGTATCGAATCGATTAGTGTTCTCATCTTTAATTAAACCGTAGCTACAAATGCAAACGACCGAAGACGGAACAGGTGAAATACGTCTACTATGTAAACCAACATTTTACTTCTATTTGAACCATTGTAGATTGAATTGGCAACCAACAACAGCTACTTGAAATATAATTAGTGTGGCTTGTGACGGTTCGAAGAGTGGCTTTGTCACTTTTACCTAAGACTTTAGAATAGAGCCTTTTTCAGTCCTTGTTTCTATAGAACTAAAAAAAACACTGCCCCGTGCAAACGTACTTAGCGTTTATTTTGATCTAAACCGTCATTTAATTACTGTCGGTCGTATGAAGTTTTGGTGTAGGCCTTATAAACGTTTAACACCCCACCTAACGACGCCCCGAATAGCTAATTTGAATTCACTACATGACCTTCCCCCTTTGGAAAATTGGAGTATGAATCTCCGTTTCGACTTACCTCCATGTGGCGCCACCTGCTTCGTTCTAAGACGAACGGCAAATTTGAGCATTCTGAAACGTATTGTTAGTTGTTGTTTGAATGCATATTTAAGTGACTTATCCATTACATGACAACTGATGTTATTGCTTCAAGAGATATATGTATAGTGTAGGGTGAACAATTGGGGTGGACAACAAGGAATTCACGTGTGGATACCACTGGCTGAGTGGAGCATGGCTTATCTCTGTGATAGCAGGGTTCTCTTGAACGACGAACAAGAGGGTATGGTCGCACATCGCGTAGAAAGCATAGTGGCTCGTGCCAGACACGCTGTCCTGCCCTCCAACATGGAGATAATGAGAATGTCCGACTACCCACACCTGGGTACTAATCAATAGGTATGAAACCGCATGCTCATCTGAGCGATTACGAAGAGGGGTCACACCGGAAGAAGACCTCAAAATTTCCCATGAAAATTGAGAGCTTGTAAACTGATGAGTAAAAAGCAGTTGCCTTGACGTTTCTAAGCAGTTGATGTAGATGTAACTCCTTGGAATTTCCCATTAAAATTGACACCATGATTCATAGTTGCTTTGAGATTTATTAAAGCAAATTCAAAAAAGTTATGCCAGTAGACAAAATATGACAGCCACTAGACCTATAAGCGAAATATCAATTTATACATGTATATAATATCATAATCTGTGAAAACCTGTTTGTGACCAATATTCAGCTGTAGAATGCAACGAACATTAAAAGTCTAGGTTTGTGAACAGGTAGATTCACACTGAAGTGGTAATGCACACATTTTCTAGTTATCACACCAATCATACGTTATGATTTCATAATATTATGTTCTCTTTCAAACTAGCAGATATTCTCTTCTTTCCCTACCATGTACAATGACTATAGCCATACTCACAGATTTCAAAATAAGTGACAACTCATATCTTGTATATTACTGAAATGTCACAAAGGGGTTTTTCTCATATGTAAGATTATAACTGGGTTACATACTGCAGCATCCCATTGTGGGGCTATTAGCAACTATGCACTTGCTCTCGAACAGGAGGCAAGTCTTGAGTATGTTAAGGTCATGCCAGTAATATGTTTGTCATGGTCACTGTTGTATAAATATTGATGTCAGGGTGACACACAGGTCAAGGTGACACACAAGAAAAATTTCATAACTGAGTGTCATTAATGTCAAAGTTACCACCTGAATAAATCATACCACATATAATGTGTCCCTTTGTAAAATTGGAACATCAAACATTGTGTAAGAGTTATTCACTTTCATTCAAATTGTGAGTGGTTGCAGGGTTTTATCAAACATAAGAATTGTGTAAACATAAGTTGTGACTTATTATTTTGTTCACAACCATCTAACTGACACACCATATACTTATAAACTTAGAATAAAATAAGTTGAACATTGCCCTTCACAACTGCACTTTCCACTAAACCTATGGGGCTAGAAAATAATACAAAATGAGCACAGACGGGTAGGAATCACTAAACCACCAGTCGTGGTGTTAGGTGGTAAATTTGCAGTGAAAAATCCATTTAATATGACAGGTGCTCTGGACGGCCAGTTGCTTCACAACATTTATATAACGGTAAACTTAGATGGAGTGTGTATTAATATGCCAACACTAACATAGGGGCTCTAGAGCTCCACCATATATGGTAGTAACCAATACAATCAATTTAGAACTAGATCAAAGGGTCCTGCATCATACAGTTAATATGTTCTTTGAATATGCAGGTTTCAGACAGGTACACCAAGACAATGACCAATCTGACAGGAGTATTTCCTACAAAGTTTCATAAGCACATGGCTGGTGGCAAATGTTCTTAGTTTCACGCCCAACCATTAATTACATCAGTACATATAAAACAACAACTTGATAACAAGTTAGTATGCATGATTAAACTCAGCTGTCCTAGATGGGGGTTTATTCTTGTCCCAGTGATAATGAGAGCACTGACTATGGGTATGGTTATTATCATCACACAAAAACCACGTCCATCATGGCAAGGTCCCTTCCATTTCATCACAAATATAAATATATAAATATGCTTATCACTATGACTGTCTGCCATCAAAATTCTCTCAGTCTGCAAGGATTTAGTCAAATAATACTGAATAAGATGAGATGCAGAGAAAATGAGGCACAGGCTTCACAACCACAAGAAAAATGTAAAGAATGAGCTATGTCTGTAGAAACAACCTTTGTATAGATAGAGTACCTCACAATCACGAGGCAAACAATAGGAAATGAGGATATTATTTAGGTGGTGGGTAACTCTGATGAGTGAAGAGCTTCATCTGAAGCAATGCCTAAACTAGTAGCTGGGTCATCTGGAGAACTCATGGATGTCCAATTCATTGTGGGAGCCGAGAAGGTGGACACAGACGGCAAGGAAGTGAAACATCGCACCCACCGAGACAAAGCAGTGCCAGATGGCATGGGCAAACGGAATGAGACCATCCGACTTGAAGAAGACGACGCCCATGATGTACACTCCCCCACCCATGGCTAGCTCGGTGAGGCCAGTAGTCGGGTCGTTCTGCACATACATACACATACAACCTATGCACAGACATATATAGGCCAATTCACTTTTTGGTGGAAATGTCAACTGAAAATTTTTATCATAATGGTTCATTATCATAATGTGAAAATCAGTAGAATGCAAGTTTCAAAAAGAAAAATATTTATTTTAAAGACAAAAGAGACTGCTATGAGTAAACAAAAGAATATCAAATGGCAAATGCAAAATACAAAAAGTATCAAACAATACAATACCAGAGAGGCACTACAGAACTCAACTGTCAATCATCATAATTATTCCAAATGGTTCAGTACTGAACCTCAACATTCCAAAACAAGAATTAAGCAGTCAAACATAGAATAATGTGTCCTGCCAGACTTCTAGTGTCAGGCTAGGAGGTGTGAAGTGTGATGACTGACCATGAAGACTGTGACAACTGACGGACACACACCAATGACCAGGTAGAGGAGGGTCTCAAGCCACTTGTACCTGGCCACAGACAAACATTCATTAGGAAGAGGTGTCAGATAAAAACAGTCATTTGATGCTAAACTGGCATTCGTGTCAACCCACCCCCCCTCTCTCTCACACACACACACAGACACATTAACACCAACTCCTTATGTGCATTGTGTGAGACTCACTGTTCATGGAAGGTGTACTGGTAAGCAATGCCCACCACAGCAGCAATCCACACGACCCACAGCGTGAGTATGCCCCAGCCCCCATAGTCTCGCAAAGCTAGCCTGTGCACACACACACACACCCACACTCAGTATTGGCTTTCTGCATCCTGGTCCTCAGGAGGTCATAGATAAGCCTGTATGGAATACATGTAAACCAACACCACAGAATGCAAGATATTGGTGTGAGAAGAATGAGGCTCATGCAATGGTTTGCAGTAGTCTACAGTTAACGGAAGGAAAAACAATTTAGAGCAACACTCTAATGAGTTGGCTCATCAAAAATTTAATAATTCCAATTATAATGGCAACAATAAGTTACATCAGACATGGATGCAGCAATGAAAATGCAATCACTGTTTTGTGACAAAGGTCAATGCTGGAGTTGCTAACAGCTGAAGTATAATAAAGCATTTACCAAGGTGTGTAGGAGGCAGCAATGAAGAAATATATTGCTGCTCTGTCACCAATGTGAAAGAAATTTCTCAAAGAACTGAAAAATAAATATTGTCAGCTATTGATTTGATTCTTGAAATACAATAAAAGCACCTGCAGGATTGAGAATAATGAATGTTTTCAGTGATCAATATTCAATTGTAATGTAACAAAGAAACAAAAATAAAGAAGTTGTTTTTGGTGGACACAGTTGAGAGTGCTTCATTGATTAGGGGCTGTGATAAGGATTAATTGGAATGCAATGCTAAAGAAAAAGTCTCAATTACATACTTCATTGGTTAGTGCTCAATCAACTATGGTTTGTACTATCTATCCATACGACATTTCATTAACATGGTTGGTGTAATCAGAGACAAGCATGTAAGCGCTATTGGTAATACAGCCACCAGTTGTTGGTAGCACTCACCCGCAGTGACCCGAGTAGGAGATGGTGTGGAAAGCAGTGGAGATGGAGAAGAGCAGGAGAATGGAGACTCCGTAGATGAGGGAGATGGTTGTCTGAAGCTGTGTGCTGGCCATCTGCAGCATCCACACCAGGCCCAGGACACTGGGTGGAATCCACAGCTGATAGTAACACAACAGCTGTCAGTATGATCTCACCTCAAATATCAAATCACATGAATAATGAAATGAAATAACTGGGGTTTTACACAACTTTCAACATGATGACATAATGACTTCAAATATCTCAATGTGCAACATGTAAATTATATCTCAATGCACATATCATCACTATTTTGATCTCGGGGATGAAGCCATTTTACCCGTATACATTCTATCCAAGTTTAGGCATTGTATCACCAACTATTTCACAATGATCCCTGATTTCATATTTTGGACCAGTTACAGATAAGATTCTGCTTGGAAAATATCAGATCAAGTTTGATCAAAAACAATTCAGCTGATATGTGGAAGGGTTTGCTATAAGTGGAAGCCTATAACACCATAAGTATACTTACTCCATGTGTGACCATATTAGCAATGTGTTCCACTTTGGTGGGTATATATGCATGCCCAGGCTTGGCTCGTTCATTCATAAACCTGCCACACCCAAGTTATAGAGCAATATAAAACGAGCAGTTTGTAAAAAAAAAATATACACAAACAAACATTCAACTCGAACGTAAATGTACATTTATAGACATGGAAGTCATTTAGTACCACTGATATGTACATAGCAAGCATATATGATTCCTCAACCTTTCATGATATCAAAATTGTCATATCATATGTGATATATCATACAATGCTTATGCATTTGTATTCACAGATCATGCCTAAAATAAATTTCCAAAGCCATAAGTTGAGCATATTCTTCAGTTTTTACACTTAACTACAATATCACAGAATTATTTCAGGCATGACTCATAAATTAAAGAATAAACACATTTGCAACAATTGGGATGCATACATTTATGTGTATTTATACTCTTCTTTCGTGAATATTTTGAAGCTGCAACCCTTGATATCAATTATCTTAAAAAAGAAACAGTTAATATTAGTACAGGGTCCATTGTATGCCATCAAGCACTGTCTGACCTAGGCGGGGCACTTAAGTGTATAGAGGTGGTATACATGTGCCATGCGACAGGATATGTTTTCGGCCTCTCTACTTTTACGACATGTTTTGTTGGGCCTCGTACTTGTATGGTGGGGTATGTTTTTCAGCTGCAATTTGTACAACAGGTCTTTGGGGGCTTAGTTTTGTACGACGGGGATGTTTTTCTCTTCCCATCCGTACAGCGGGTTTAATATATATTTTGTTTCAGTATGTCGAGATTTACTCCCAGGATTTCCCACCGATCGTTGACAATGCAAATGCTATGAATGGTCCCTGTGTGACGCACTGAAAATCACACGTTTGACCGTGCAAGTGCGCAAATTTGTTACTGCATGTTATCAGAAATCAGCTGATCAGATTTTGAGATTTGTCGACGTACAACGGGTTTTACATTTGCATAATACCTTGTTACCGGGGTACGCTTTTTTGCCATTTTCACCTTGTACGACAGGTACGGGTTTTTGAGGTCTCTAAAACACCCCTATCAAGTGGTGGGTGGTGGCACTTGGCCTTATCCTGGTGGTGATAACCCATCCGGGTGAACATTACCATCAATTGGTACCAGAGAATTATTACCTAACCAATCTATTCTTCATTCCTCACAATGATCAGTATCAGTGCAGATTATATGTAATGAATTGATGGCTGCAGGAGAAAAAATTCAGGTCAAACATCATGCAACTGCATCACCATGGACGACAAAGGAACAAGAAACACTGTCAACACTGCATTAAATTAACCTATTAAAAGGCACACTCAAAGGTCAAAATAGGCAAACTCACCAATACTGAATGCTATATCTTTTGGACATAGCACAGAGACACATTTCGATTTGTTCAGTTCAGGTGCCTTTGTCTCCCAGCTGGGATGATGACGTACTCAGCCAGACAGTCTGTTTCTATCTATTCCACAAATCATCCTCGAACGTCACTTGCTCAGTTCCTCATAACGAATTGTTCGTGATTAATAGTATACAATATTTGCACCCTACCCTAGTGATGTACCCATTTACAAGGATTTGTATCAGAAGGTAGGTTGAAGTTAGAGAGATATTTAATGTATAATCAATTGCCCCCCACAGAGAAATATTTATGTAATCGATCTATGACCCCAGGTACTACTAAAAAATAGAAGAACCGTTCTTTCCTCAACCTACCTTCTGATACGAATCCCTGTGTATTAGATCCAGTGACAGTGTGCATGCACTGGGTACCTAAAACTGGGGAGTCGATCAAATCTGGAATCCGTTTGTTATTGAAAAACATCGGGTCAAATCATCTGACCCAGCAGTACTAGCATTGCCACAGAGAGCCATTCAGGTAGCCCAGCAACCAGACCTAACTATCATTGACTATCTGTAGCGACATAGATGCCGATTGTAGGTCTACCATTTCAGAATGAGTATCAGAACGATCCGGTGACATAACAAACAGAAGCAACAGAAGGGGAATTCCAGCCTCGTTCGTGATTCTCACAAGATTGATGACATAAAAAAGCACTGCGCTTACGAAAGCGAATTTTGATGCACAATCTTTATGATATATCTGATTATAGATTACATCTTCATCCATGACACTTAATTTTGTACAACAATTTTATGGCTCAGAGGATCGACTGAAAAAATTGCGAGTCGGCTTTTCACCGAACGCACGTATTCACCGCTTGTTAAGTCATCTTGACGTGCGATGAATATTGGCAGCCCTTAAATATCCCGATGACCTAGGGTTCATGCTCGCCGCGTTGTCATGGCATATTGGTCGTCATGCCTTCGAATTTCCATGCGTCGTCTTTCGGTAGCAAACCGGAACGGCTTTAAATCAGCCAATGACTAATCATGTTCATCTCCATGACTACCGATGCATTTAGGTAGGGAGGGAGGGAGGGAAGGGGTGATGAATTATCAATGAACGTTCCCTTACTGTCATAATAATAAGCTAATAATAACTTTGCAATCATTACGTGAACTATCATTAGTATGCACATAATGATTCAATCCACAGGCTGCTTCATAGCGCAGTGGCTGTTTGGTAATTATGTGTCTCGCCAAAATATCGACCAGTTAATCTCGCGCCACGGTGGTGTCTTGGACACAGTCACTGTTGATTCACTTCCAATAGAGAACACGAGAGAGCGGGGGAGAGAGGGAGGGAGAGGGGTCAATTATATTACATTTATAATAGAGCTGGGAGATTGTTTCGGTCATCTGGGTTAACATTGACGCAGAGGATACTAATTGAAATCGGTGGGATGAAAGTTTGCAATAGAGGTGGATTTCCCCACCTAGATGACTCATGTATACTCATCAACCCATGTCCCAACTGTTTACTCTTATTCAACGACATATTGACAGCCCTGGAGTGGCCCTGTCGGCCCATGTTAAAGACTCTACAGAGTAACCTAAGATTCCGCACTAGGACAAATGTCTCTCACGCTTTGTCAACAATCAGCGATTACCCACATGAAGACTCAAAGTAAATCGTGCAAATAGCCAATTCAGATCCTTTAGCTGTGTGCTGCGTTGCTAAAACACACATTGCCAACCAACCGCCAAAGCTAATTGACTCCCTGCCAGCTGCGAACTCAAAAGATGGTCTGAGAGCGATTTTCTACTTACCTAAATTTATTGCTGCCTGTGGATGATTTCTTGTGCTGGTTGTGAGTATTGGCGGCAAGTTGATGATGATGGTGGTGGTGGTGGTGTTGATGATGATGGTGCTTGTGGCTCGGTGTTTCCTTCTCGTCACTGGAGCCTTCGACCCGACGGGTTAAGCCAGGAGAATGAGTCGCCATTTCCCTATATTGTTCTTCCCTGCCATACACCATATGTTATCACCATATGAGATCTAGAAATTCGAAGGTACATCCAGAGAATTTGACAAATATTGTTTTTCGCGAGGAAGAGATCCTGCTAATATAGCTCTTTCCCCAAATGGACGAGCCACGACCACCGTTTGTTTAGAGTGGGGTTTCTGGCGTAGCGTAGCCTATTGTAGTGCTGGCTTTTAGGAGATTTTTCTGGGTCCCGTTATCGATCCTCTCAAATGTCTGCCTCAGATCGAATCGGGTCGGTTGACCAGAAAGAAATACGCGATAGAGCCGATAATCCGCTTGCGTGGTCTGCCGGTCACCGAACGTCCATTCCATCTTGGGAAGGATCAGATTGACATCAGATGGTATCACCTGTTCGCATTGTCAAGTCGATGATGGACCATCGATAGATTCGAACAGCAACAGGCCATAGATTCACAACAGCGATAGGCTATGGATCGTTTACGTCCCTTGTCTCATAGCGCTCAGTAAACGTATTAGCGTAACGATTTCGTATCTCGCTCTGTCCAATATCCTGCCTAGCAACAGCACACAGCATGAGCATGCGTGCGGTATTCCTGAAGCTGCTAGTGCGGCATTATCATCATCGCGGTCCAGCTACCAGGGAGCTTCAAATGCTGCACTCAGCCTCATGTTTATCGATCGAGCAGAATGCGGTTAGCTCACCAACCGAACGGCAAGACTTCCGCTAGCAGCGAGTGCGTCATTAAGAAAACGCACAAGTAACCCCTGACCCAAAGGTGGGCCCTAGATTTGTACTTATTGGCCTCTGGGTGCTCGCCGTATTCGTTGGCGAGTTAGGCAAACCTGGCTGCTGGAAGAGAATGTAATGGATCATTGCGGATATGCCGTTTGCCATTACTATCGTTACAGATATGCTTAAATGAGAGCGTCGACATGCGGTTAGTTATACATATGGGTTAGTTTCATGTCATCAGATGATCCGATATGTTATACAATGATCCATCACGTCATACAATGATCCATCACTTCATACAATGATCCATCACGTCATACAGTGATCCATCACACCTTACAATGATCCATCACACCATACAATGATCCATCACGTCATACAATGATCCATCACGTCATACTATGATCCATCACACCATACAATGATCCATCACAACATACAATGATCCATCACACCATGCAATGACCCATTGGGTCATACAATGATCCATCACGAAGAAAATCGTATTGTATTGATCGTAATATATTACTATATAATAAATATTATATCATATTAAGCCAGGGCGCTCATTTATTCCCAATTGCATGGATGCAATTATCTTATGTGGATACAAGGATACATGGGAAATCGCTCATTTTGGTTGAATGACCCGCTGTCCAGATGTATCTCAGAGAACGTGGAAGGATCCAACTCCCACCGCTGACGAGTCGTCGCCGATGCCACCGAGAGCCAGGGTAATATTATTTGTTCGATAATTCTGTCGTAGAACTCTCAGCTCCACAGACCTCGTCCACTATATATGTATACATATATATATATATATATATATATATATATATATATATATATATATATATATATATATATATATATATATATATATATATATATCTATATATATATATATATATATATATATATATATATATATATATATATATATATATATATATATATATATATTATATATATATGCACTTTTCGTGATGAGTCTTGCCGGTCATGCTTTTGTTTGAGGACGATATTATCGTGGTAGGATCTTCCTGATCAGTTTCGTTCCGTCCACATTGGGTGAAGATGATGCGGCTACTTACGGCTCGAAACTGTATCCGGTTATCCCGATGGCTTCGAATTTATGTCATAAAATTGCATGAAACCGAGTACCTCCGTCAACGCTCGTTAACAGAAGATAGTATTTCTGACATAACACACTGCTTGCTCACTTTGTATGAGGAGTTATAAACCAAGCCAAAATCTGTCTATATTTGGATCAAGATACACTGCTATCGTGATCACATATATAATATATGTTTAAAATCTCTAAAATCTTATTGAAATTGGCGATGGATGGTCCTAATATCGCATGGACACACAGTGTGTGTGTGTGTGTGTGTGTGTGTGTGTGTGTGTGTGTGTGTTTGGTTGGTTGGTGGTTAGTTGTTGGGTGTGTGTGGGTCGGTGTGTTGTGTGTGTGTGTGTGTGTGTGTGTGTGTGGGGTGATGGGGGATTCAAAAGCACGAAAAATTGCGATGTTATGATTCTTTACTTAAACATCGACACTATTCATAAAACATAGCACCCATTTAAGGCTTCGAGGAATTACTTGAACTACCAACCCCCAGGGTCTATCCATAGAGGTCTTCAAGCGTAAACATTCCGGGGCCAAGTCTACCCGTGTAAGTTCCATTTTTCACGCGGTCAAGGTCCTCTATAAACTGGGCAACCTTAACGTAGCCCTTCCTCGTGGTCTCCCACTGGTCCGTATTTTGCTTGACTCCAGTATGATTGTTGCAGAAAGATTTTATCGCCACTTCCATTATACCCAGCAAAACACCACTCTTTAAATGGTGGGTCGGTCGGCTGCATTTACCGCGTTACCGGCGCGATCGCCTCCTGCGACCCCCGTCAAGCGTAAACATTCCGGGGCCAAGTCTACCCGTGTAAGTTCCATTTTTCACGCGGTCAAGGTCCTCTATAAACTGGGCAACCTTAACGTAGCCCTTCCTCGTGGTCTCCCACTGGTCCGTATTTTGCTTGACTCCAGTATGATTGTTGCAGAAAGATTTTATCGCCACTTCCATTATACCCAGCAAAACACCACTCTTTAAATGGTGGGTCGGTCGGCTGCATTTACCGCGTTACCGGCGCGATCGCCTCCTGCGACCCCCGTCGACCTAGGCGGTGAGGGGGGTGGAGATGCCCTAGCCAACGTCTTAACCTTAATGTCGCTTTTCATTCGAGTATATTTTTCGATCTCGGCCGAAACGAGCTTAAACTCATTGTCTGAGATAAAGCTGTCTTCAAGCGCTGCCAAAATAATATCTGTAACCGTGTTTAGTTTGCTCTGTGCCAGAATTTGAATCTGGGCGTTCTTCTTTACCTTTGCCGACAGCCGCCGGCTGATGACTTTTCTTACGATCGCAACCAGCCCACAAGCGGCCCCCGTAGCACCCAAGACTGTAGCAATAGGGGCAGCAACCACTGTAGACATCAGACCCGC
>CM067344.1:63315645-63330645 GCA_034190875.2 Urechis unicinctus | reverse complement strand
GTAGGGGGTCATGTCAAAACAGGCTAAACCTTACGTAATCAATCAGAGGCAGCATTCATCACTTTCGCAGTGTATTGACTTGGTTTAGTGGTCATGTCAAAACATCTAAGCGGCAGCAGCTTGTGATCTTATAATAGTGCGCGTTACCAGCTATTATCGGTCCGTGTATATACTGTCTTTATGTCTCAGCGACAGTGTGCACTGGATGTCCCGGTGCAATCAAAGCGGGTATATATACACAAGCACGCATACACGCACACACACACATATATATATATATATATATATATATATATATATATATATATATATATATATATATATATATATATATATATATATATATATATATATATATATATATATATACACACGGTTTCCGATGCCAAGCTTCCGAGTGCCGAGCAGCTATCTATAAATAGCATATATATGTGAATATTTATAAGTGTGTGTGTTTATATACGTATATATATATATATATATGTAAATATATATATATTTATCTCTTATCTGAACCTTTAACTCATTCACGGCTCCTGCACCAACCTGTTTTGACACAGGATTAGCGATGTTTGTGGTTATGATATCACCAAACGAGTCGCCCCCACAACCCACAACTTCAAGAAGCGTAGTGGGCGCACCATCAAGCATGTTGTGCGTGGTATTGACTTGATCGAGGTGGACATAAAGTAAGTTAAAGATGTTAAAGTTCACGGGCCAGACGCCTTTGTGAAAACCTGAAGGAATCCATCCCCCACCCAGACCTGCATCAAGACCTAATATTTTTAACACAATGTCACATCGTAAAGACCCAGAAGGAGGAACTGAGAGGGTAACAATCCCAGTTGAATCATCAACCCCCAACCTAGGACCTAAAGTATCCTGAGTCATATATTCAATTTTCTCCTGTATACGCTTGAAGCTCCAGAGGCCAGGTGGGAGCACGGTGAAAACTCAAACGGCAGCGGGGGCAGGGGAAGGGAGTCATCCAACCAGCCAGCAACCATCATTCCAACGGACTAAGTTAGGGCAGCCATGTGTCGCGCGGGGCAGGCAGCCACGAGTCGCAAGGGAACCGCCATTACCTAAACTACCAACCCCCAGGGTCTATCCATAGAGGTCTTCAAGCGTAAACATTCCGGGGCCAAGTCTACCCGTGTAAGTTCCATTTTTCACGCGATCAAGGTCCTCTATAAACTGGGCAACCTTAACGTAGCCCTTCCTCGTGGTCTCCCACTGGTCCGTATTTTGCTTGACTCCAGTATGATTGTTGCAGAAAGATTTTATCGCCACTTCCATTATACCCAGCAAAACACCACTCTTTAAATGGTGGGTCGGTCGGCTGCATTTACCGCGTTACCAGAATCAGCTGGCAGCCATCGAAGGGGCACCTCTGATTCAATGTTATACCAGCCCACTGTATACGTGATTGACCTAAGACCTGCGTATAGATCACCTGCACTATTCTCAATAGGATTTTGCGGGGACACAGCGTCGCCGCTTTGAACATTTGACAGAGTGTGATACATAGCACTATGAATAAACAAGCCTTTAGTTTCAATACGAATAAAACGTACAAAACCGGGCCTGTCTACCCATCACATATTGCCGCCGAAGATCTGACACATCTTCTTATCCAGGTGAATGCAGATAATATCACAAATGCGTTTCGTGTAGAGTTCTCCAACCTGTTCGATAAATACTTGGTGCCAAACATAAGCGACGAGGGCCTTGTAGTTGGCTGGAGAACCAACCACATGCAATACTGGCAGAACCAGGTAAACTTTGTTGTATGGTGTGCAACCAGTGGCTGTGGAGTTTCTTCCCTGGACCACCTCAGATCTGACTCCCCAGCACTAAGTAACCTCTACAGGTTCCACGTCTTCTACACCATCCGAAGACTTTTAGACGAAATGAGAATAGCACTGCCGGATGATGCCACATGGTCGGCCACCAACAACACCTTCGACAAGAGAATCTACCACCAGCTCTGCCGCGAGTTTTTGGTTGACGAAAACAGCGACTGGAGGAAAAAGGGCGGTAACCAGGGCCTAGGGCGGGTCTACTTCATCGACCCTGAAACACACGAGGTCAGGCAAACATTTGAGAAATCAACCAATGGGTTTGTTTTCCAGGACCTATGTCTGGGCCATTCTTGGTGCTCAGGCACAGACCCGCTCAGAGATACTAGGTGTTGGCACATCCTTTGATGCTCAGAAACAATTTCAGGCTAACGTTGAGGATGCCATCAACTCCCCAGTGGACATTCCCTCACCAATCCGACGGTATCAGAACGTCCTCCAGAATGCTTCCTCAAAAGTTCATTATGTGTTTGGAACGGGCCTTTACATGGCTCCGTCGGATATGAGCCTCGCCATTGGAAACGTTGCTGGGTACAACAATCTGATTACCATTGCAACAGAGGAACAGCAGATTGGCAGCAATATTGATGTCAATGCGGTTGCTCCTGTTCCAGATAGAGGAAGCTTTGACCCTCCGCCAGATATGGGAGTCCCCTCTCCAAGGCCGGCTCCTGTAGGTGTTGCCGAGACCGATCTACGTGGGGCGCACGAGGATGAGAAAACCACTCTTATTGTAGGTGGAATCGCTATAGGCTTAGCTGTGCTTTGGTTTGCTACGTAGTAGATCACGGAGTATCAGGAGGATAACTCCCCCCACCGCCACAACTGCGGCCCATACATGTTCTGCCATCCAACCAGCCACCTTTGCAGCTGACTTAAGTAGCCATGATACGATGGAGCCAATGATTCCTGGAAGGGCAGCTGCTGCCTTACTGGCTAGGCCCTTCAGGACGTTTGCCAAGGAGTTCAGCTGTTTTTTAATCCATTCCTTCACACCGGGCTTATCAGCTGGCGTTGGTGTTGGTGCCGGGGTTGGACTAGTGCTCCCTCCGTCCGTCAAAGCAACTACCAGGGTCGAGATTGCCAATCTAACCGCAGTGAGGATGGAGGCAATTGTTATGCCTTGCTCCCGGAACAGGGTGCGTACACGCTCAGCTAGCGTTGTGTCCTCGTTAAGAATTCATTCATCGTTTCCCTGATGAGGTTAATCTGGGTTCGCAGATGTTCGCGGTTTACAGATGCAGCCTCAACACGGGCACGGTGCAGTTCCTGCAGATCTACGAGCTTAGTTGCTTGGAATCTCCATGAGTCACTATCACCCCTCCCCCTCTCATCCAGCCATGTCATTTTGGCCTTCCGAGCTACCATATCCCTTTCTATCTCAGTTATCTTAGCTAGGTTATTGACCAGCTCACCCCTCTGGGTCTGCATAGCCATGTCAAGCCCCATAAGCTTTCTGAGGGGTAGTTCGTTGTCTGTTTGTGTATCTAGGTCTTGGATGGTATTATGAACGTCCTCTATGAAGCTTGTTTCTTCCACGCCACCCCCCGTCCCGGTCATGGCTTCAGGGCCGCTCATTTCTAAATTCTCTGCGGCTTTAGCAGCTGCTTGGTCAACGCCTTGGAGGGCTTTTGCTTCCTTTCGTGACACCGCTTTTCGAGACCACTCAGTGAACCCCAAATCATCACGGACGGCCTTAGGCACCCACCTTTACTAGCTATTGTTTGAAGTGAAAGCGGGGCTTTGGTACGAGAATTTATAATAATTAAGTCGGGGTAGTCCTTCAAACGTAACTGTCCTCTAACAAGTTCAAACTTTGTATAATCGCGGCACAGAGACGGTGTGTAACCTTTTTCAGCCAATGCATCGTAATAATCATTGACAGCGCCTACAATTAATCGCCCTCCCTGTGGTAGAGACGTATCCATCTCAAGGTCCCCACCTATGGTAAACTGAGTTGGGATAGAGGGGGCCGCCAGGAGTGTCTCAGCTACGGGCAAATCCTCATCCTCTCTTCCAGGGTCGTAATCCTCATCGTCAAATGCTGGGTTATCAAACTACATGCTTGTGTGTTAACGATATATTTGTAGATAAGAATTCAACATGACGAGTACTTACGGACGCAAACTAAACCCACACCGCCGGATACGCGAACCGCTCGGGGTATGACATGGTTACCCAACCAGAGTTGGCCCGTATGATACGCACCCAGTACACAGGTCGGCTCTCGATTCTGTATGACCGTGTTCTTCGTCACAGGAAGCTTGTATACAATAAAAAAGATACGCTGTGGAACATCAACCTGAATGTGCCTGCTCGCAGCATGAAGGGCATCCTACTGCTCTTTGAAGACTCAGCCAATGTCTCATATGCTAGGAAGACAGAGTCGTTCTACAATCCAAAGATTACAAAAGTTGAGGTGACTATTGAGGGTATCCCCAACAACTCTATGCCCAGTGCATGCGCGGCTACCAGCAGTGGGATGAAGTGAAGAAGGCCTTTGTAGCAACGAGTAAACGAGACCCCAGTGTAGCAATAGCTGCAAAAGAATTATCGGACGTGTCCCTGGGAGAGTACCTAACCACCAAGTATGCTCTGTGGCTCGACTTAAGGACGAGTGATGACGACCAGCTGCACAGTAGTGGCAGGGACGTGGAGAATGCGTCTGAGGGTATTACCATTCAGATCACAAAAAAGGCAGAGACGGCCGGCGCATTGAACGTCTATATGTATATTGTTATGGATGCACAGCTTAACATTAAAGATGGCAGGTTCGTCAGCGCAGTCTACTAATAAGGTTTTGATGAAACCGAAAACCTAGTTTACATTTCCAGATGGTCCCTGTTCGGCAATTGTTTGTGGGCAGACAGGGTGTGGGAAAACCGCATTCATCCTTGACCTACTTGAATGGCCCTTCTACGGTGCCTTCGAGCATATTGTAATTCTCTGCCCTACCATACGTTTCAACCATGCCTATCAGACACGGCTGTGGGTGTGGGATGATTCAGAGGTCTACGTCGTTGATCCAGGGGAGCGGCTCCATGACCACCTGACGGCTTTCTACCACTGCTTCAAGGGCGAGCCTACCCTCTACATCATCGATGACTGTTCGGCAACAAAGGCCCCAACCAAGAAGAAAGACATGTTATCCGAACTGGCCTTTAGCGGCCGCCATGCGCAGCAAAGTGTTTGGGTCCTCACCCAGAAATTCAACGCTGTGCTGAAGGATCTACGTGAACAGACCCGTTGAATGGCACTTTTCCACACCAAGGATCGTGACTCGTTTGAAGACGGCCTACGAGAGAATGATGTGATTCCAACGAGTGAGGAACGTACCACAGTACGCCATCTACTAGCAAAGACCAAGCACGCAAAACTGCTGCTGAAGACTGATCAACCCACTGGATATGCTGTCAATTGAGGTGATATTGGCGTTAATAGCAGCCGCTGCTTCAGAAACCAATTTAGGTTTCTTCGTCTGGGGAGCAGTGCAATATATTAGACTTCAAAGGTGTGTACGTATATTCATGGATCCTGATACCATTATTGATCAACTCCTTGAACAGGACGCAGCTTGCCCACCGGCCGAACGAGCAGAACCCCATTGCACCCCTGGTGAAGATATGTCTTCAAAGAAAGATAGGCTTGCTGCTGTCATAGCTGGGGGTCAGGCCCGTCAGTACCTCGACGATCAGCACCTGTCGACTGCAAAGATTGAATCAATGTCCGATGAAGAGATTACAAAGCTCTATGTGAAATATGAGGCTCGGCTGGGTGCTAGCATGACGCGGACTCTGGGGCAGTCAGTTCTCCAACTGTTTTCTAGCGTTGCTTGTATGTTTCTGCCAATCCCCCCAGAACATCAGCCAAATCTGATTACGGACCTCGAGACGCGCTAAAAACTGCCACATGTGAACTTTATCATCGCTCTGATATGATGTTGGCTCCGCTTACCGCAGCCTTAACAACCGCCAAGTACTGCCAATTTGGAGCGAGCACCCCCGCCATCCGTGACCGGCTGTCCGACACCCCTCCTGCAGAGGACCTGTCTGGGTGCTGTCAATTGGAGGAACAAAATTAGTAGGTAACATGGAGAACGCAAATCAAGAGATAACGGCGGTGACTAGTGATCAGTCTGCGCCTCAAACTCAACCTGCGCTAAAGGAGAAACCTACAAAAGTCGCTAAAAAGGTTGAGGCGGGCGCTGCGGCTCGAAAAAGCTAATCAAAATAGACTTCTGAGAGAGCTGCGGGAGGCTAAGTCCGCGCTACAGTCTGAAAATCGGGCCCCCCAGTTTGACCGGGACGGTGAAGGGGTCCACCGCAGGGCAGATGGGTTCGACTCAGTCTTGGCCGGCGTGGGCGACATCACCTTTGTTTGTTGGCGGATTAGTGGTGTTTGGACTAGCATTGTATTGTAACAGGCAGAAACTAGTGGCCTCCGCCCCTAAACAGGCTGTGGCCAGGGGAAAGCCAGTGAAGTCAGCACCTCCGGACGCTCATTTAAAGGATCCGTTTTACATGGAATAAGATGACAACACCAATTACTGATGGAAAAATGCTCGTCAACGCGCTTTACCACTGTGCAGTTGTTTGCAGTATATCAATAGGTTATGCCAAGCTTGCTAAGATGCTTCTGAGTGGCGGAACTCCACGTCTTGATTTCACCCCACGCGACCTGGCTATGGCTGTAGCCGATGTATCACTAGCCATGGCTACAAAGGATATGCTAATTAAACAAGGGATTATACCAGTTGATATACTGAAGTAATGGCCACAATCACTAGTTGGAGGTGCTCTTGTTAACGGCCTTGCATTCTCTGAGAGCAAATTTTTGTTCTCTAAATTACTAAGCAGCCAAGTTGACGCGGAACGGAAGTGCCATGATATGGCAATCGAGCAGCTTCAATCTGCTCAGGCAGCATGGGCCAAGAAGAGAACTGAGCGTTTAGACTTCATCAATGAGCAACTGCGCCGCCAGGGACATGCCGAGCATACTTTTAGAGATGCGGACGATTCTATGCGTGAGTACTCCCTGATTACGAATAAAACCGTCGCCCCGCTGGGCTCTGAGCCGCAGCTTTCAGACTTATACGAGCCCTCAGATGAACAGAAGGGGCGTGAGGTGGCGTTCATTATACTGGGTATGGCTGCGACTGGGTTGGTTGCATACAGGCTTGCTAAGTAGGTTATTTGGAGACTCGGCATTTACTTTGTATGGATCGTCGCATGCAGAAGATATACTACAGTCCTAAGGGCTACTGGAAAGGCATAACAGCTATCAAAAGGCTTGCAACAGAAGCGGGGGTTTCTGAGGATGTTGCCAGGGGGTGGCTAACAAAGCAAGCTATATGGCAAATATATCTGCCAGTGCCAAAACATATTCCCAGACCAAAGTTTGATGTCCCTGTCCCTAATGAGGCTCACCAAGCCGATCTCTTATTTCTTCCTCATGACGTTGTAAAGGGCCGGACTTACAAGTATGCCCTAACAGTGGTTGATGTGGCCTCGCGCTACAAAGCGGCCGAGCCATTGACTACAAAGGAGGCTAAAGAGGTCGCAGGTGCACTGGAAAGGATGTACAAGCGAGGACCACTGCATTGGCCTAAACTACTTCAGGTGGACCCGGGACGGGAGTTTATGGGAGCAGCGAATGAACTGATAGCAAAACATGGAGTATCAGTCAGGCGCGGCCAAGTGAATTTCCATCGAGACCAGGGTATAGTAGAACGTTTTAACCGCACCCTTGCTGAACGACTCTTTGGACACCGTACACCGTAGAGTTAAAGGATACTGGAAAACGATCAACTGAGTGGGTTTCTCGACTGCAGGCTGTAGTCTCTGAGATAAATAATGAGGTGACCCGCTTGACTGGAAAAAAACCTAAAGATGCTATAAAGCCAAAACGAGTTGCACAAAAGCCCTCTGCAGTCGTACCAGGGCGCCTGCTGGGGGTCAAAGAGCAAAAGCTTCCCTCTGATGTTGGCGTTCGCTACTTCCTGGTGAGGCAGAGCAAGACCACCGGCGGCGGGCCACTGACCCTGTGTGGTCACTCAATGTTTACCGCATAGGACGCTCTGTCACTAAATCTGGTGAGCCTGTACTTTACTATTTGTTGGATGGACCCCTCCGTGGCTTTGTAAAGGAGGAGCTGCTTGTTGTGCCACCCGATACCCAGTTACCACCAGACGGTATTACCAATTAAACAAAAGGCAGATAGGTAGTAATGGCAGCAACTGGAAAGTGCCCCTGGATATTACTCGGGAATAGAGAACCTTGTGACAGGCCCTGTAAGTTTGACTTTTGCGCAATGCACAGGTCTAAGATTAAGCGGGGGATCGTAAATCGACTTTGTGTAGAGTGCCAGAAGGGCATTAAAAATAACCTAAAATTATGTATGGATTGTGGATACGAAAGGGTTAACAACAATCTCATGAGGAAGAAGAAGAGGCTTGAGGGCAGGAAGGCCAGGATGGCGACTCACGTTGAGACTGGTATGACTGAGGAAGGCGTGCTAGATAAAACCTTCTCGAGCTAAGAAGACCAAGCCCCCACGTCAGCCGGGTGGTGTCACTCCCACACCCCCTCAGGCCAGGAAGACCACTCCTTTACGCTCTCCCCATGCAGCCAGGTCGTCGTCGAATATTTTCTGGCGGGCGAAGGCGGGGCTGGCGATGAGCTTTCTTATTTTGTTGCTGTCTGCAGCTCGGACCAGCTTCACGTCAACCCGCTTGCGGAGGTTCTTCATAGTCTTGCCGAGGACGGAGTTGTTCATTAGTTTGTATAGGTCCTTCTCGAAGTCGCTGGTTGCGGCCTTGCAGAGATCTGTGTTCTTCTGGATGTAGGGTTCCATCCAGGTGCTTTGGGTGAAGGATAGGGCGCGGTGGATCTTGGTCAGCCTCATCCCTAGGGCTAGATACTGTTTGAGGTTCCTGTAGTGGAGTACGTACTTCTCCTTATTCCTCAGGTTCGGGACCAGCTTCTCGACTCCGTGGCTGGTGTATTCGTTAAGGAGGTTTCTCTGGTAGTCTGAGAGCCACTTGTTCTGGATAAGTAGTCGCTCTGGGGTCAGGGGGTAGTCGTTGTGGTCGTCGTGAAGCTCAGCTGGGTACTCTAGGTCGACCTCAAGGATGTACCCGGTCTCGCATCATCTGGGTGGGTGCAGACTATTCTGGAGAGCGACTCTGGCCGGTCCACCCACTCAATGTTTGAGGTAGGTAAGGCCTGGCTCATTGCCCATCCATAGAGGTTGTTAGCGTCGAGGTATTGGATATAGCTCGTGGGGTTGTCCTGATCGAAGTCTCCTACGTAGGGATTGTTTGTTTTGGCGTGGCGCCGCGAGACCATACTTATTCCTCCACGCAGACCCTTCTCGATGAAGAGGTGTTTGTCGTAGTCGGTGAGGAGTTCGAGCTTTACCCCTTTGCTCTTGAGTAGAGCGTCCCACGAGAGGCCTGGGCTGGTATAGTAGTGGGCTGGGTCCAGGCCGTACTGCTTAAGGCTGGTCTTCCGGAAGGTTTCAAATACGTCGGCTAGGAGAAGGACATCTGTCCGGAGGTAGAGGTCGTGGAAGTCGCCCATGTTCTTGCAACCGAACGTGCTCCAGACCTTTTGCGCGTGGGCGTAGTCAGAAATATGCCCTGCTCCGAGAGCTTGCTGTAGAAGTCTTGGATGGGTGGGAGGGGAGAATCACACTTATCCCAGCTGTCCATGTACTCGTAGGGGAAGACTCCCTTGCGCAGGAGTAACCCTCGCTTTGTCTGGTCTGGTTCATACTCTGACGTCACGGTGAAGGCGTCTGGGCTATTGGCTGAGACCAGCTTGTCGAGGGAGGCCAGGAGGAACTGTGCGCTGTCTATGAAGCGGAGCTGTCCGAGGGATTGGGATATGTTCTTCTCCATATTGTTGGGTATACAGTTGATGTCTCCCTCTACCTTGCTTATGCCTTGCATTAGGAGATGGGAGTCATAGCCCCTCAGGTTGTGGAAGACCACGGGGATGGGGGTTATCTTGGGACGCAGCCTAAGCTTTAGGTTGCAGGTGTTGTGGGCTGGCCCTCTGTACTTGCCGGTTATGTGGCAGTGGTCGCGGACCAGGTTGGTTCCGAGTGGTTTGCTGCAGACGTGGCATTGGGTTGCGGTCTTGTGGACTATTTGGTCGTCTCTGGTCATCCGCATGGGGACTGGCTTGGAGAGAACCGATTTGATCTTTTTCTCCTCTTGCTGTAGGGCCTTGAGGAACTTCTCCACGGCGTCGCTTCCCCTGTAGATGACTGGGGGTGAGGTCTTCCCGTTGCATCGGACTACTATATAGCCGTAGCCGCAGCCCTGGTGTTCCTGAGTCTTCTGGGTGTTGCTCTTTTCTGGATTGAGGGCTGGCCCTGGGAGCTTTTCTGTGAGGGCCTCGAAGTCTACGTATATGACGTAGGGGGCTGGAAGTTGCTTTTGCCAGTTCTGGAAGGTTAGGATGTTCTTTCCCTCCTCGGGCATGTCTACTCGTACGGCAGTCTGTCCTATGCCTGCACATTCGGGCTTGTGGGCCAGGAGCAGCTTTTCGGTTGTGTACCCGTGGAGGCAGCGCTCGCAGAAGAACTTGTTTGGTTTGGTCGTGGAGTAGGCGGTTCAGTTTTTTGAGCCAGCTGTAATGGCATACTCCATCCTTCTCGATCAGCATGAGGTTTATGCAGTTGCCGGGGTGTTTGCTAATGCGGTGGACCATGACGGCTTTCCCGTCCCAGCCAAATACGTTCAGGCCTCTGTCCTGAGCGGTTTCGATTTTTCCGACGTGGGCGACCGGGGTTGGGTAGCACACGCCTGAGCCCTCTAGCTTATCCTTGAGCCACTAGATGTTGTACTTTGAGGCTCGATGTGGGTTCTGGGCAACTGGGTGGATGGCCGCGTCGAGGGACCATAGTATGCAATGGTCATCCCGGTTCTGCACGTTTATGATGGCCCCCTTCTTTCCTACTGGTGGTGATAGGGGAAGGTAGGAGCCGCCTTTGAGCTTCGAAGTTGATACTTCGTGATGTCGATCCAGATGGTTTCTACCGCCTCGAACATCCACCTAGAACCTAGGTTAACCCACTTCTCAAGCATCTCCTGGATTTGGGGGGCGGCTGGGTCTATCGAGGAGTCAATGTCTTCTTTGCCTAGAACCACCTGCTGCTTGTTTCGTAGGACTGGCTCTGTGTACTCCGTGACACCATCTTTGTCGGTCTTGTAGAGACTTACTTTGACTGCGAGCTGGGTTTTGAGGCCACCTAGCTGGTTCAGCTCCTCGGCCAGAACTTTACGAAACTGGGGTTCCACGCTTTTCTGGAAGGTCAGGAGGTCAGGGGCGTAGGGGTGAGTCTTGGGAATGTTCATGACCCAGCCTCGCAGTTGGTTGTTGATGGCCCGCTTGGTTCTCCTGAATTTGAGGTGGGGAGTGGGGACTGGTCTGAGGCTTGTTCGGGGAACTGGGACCGGCCTTACGAGGGGGAGTGGTTTCCTGGCGGCGGGCCGGGGGTGTGGGGCCGGTGCTTTCGCCACTTCAGACCAGAGTCGGGGGGATGGAGTCGGTGGAGGGGCTGGGTCACGGTCCACCATGGTTCTCATTCTTGCATACATCTCCTTGTACGCCCGGTCGAAGGCGTTTCTCTTTTAGAGGGCCGCGAGGGCGACCTTCGAGCGTGGATAGGGTGGCAGGGCCTGGCCGTGGATTTCAGCATAGTCAGCTTGAGCTTGTTTCGCGCGTATGTTGTGGGGCGTCATTACTCTACTGTTTTATCAGACTAAAAGGGGGTATAAATGATAAAAAATCAAGTCACAACGAAAACCCCACCTGCGACTCAAACGGCTTCCGACCCTCTCCCTACCCCCTGTTCGCTACCCCTTGTTCGCTACCTGGGGTTGGCTGCCCTAACTTAGTCCGTTGGAATGCTGGTTGCTGGCTGGTTGGATGACTCCCTTCCCCAGCCCCCGCTGCCGTTTGAGTTTTCATTTGGGTTAAGTGTTCTCGGACTATCATTTCCTATATAGGACGTAGTGCGGGACAACTCGTACGCAAATCAACTCGTACCCAGACCAATTCGTATCGAGGTTTACTCATCATTCTTTTGTTATTCAAATAATGGTGTTTTTATAAGTCTGTCACACGTGGTCGCCCCGGTCGGTGCCACATGCGCTGCTTCTCAACGCTCCTAACCCTGCCTACTCATCCTCGAAGCTAGGTCGCGTCGGGCTGGGCTTGGCATCAGGACGCCGGAAAATGACCTGATTACGATCACAACCACTCGGTAAGACTTCTTAACTCAGGCGCCCGGTTCCCGATAGCAATCTTCCGATCTCCGAGCCGCTTCTGAGCGCTCACTTGGCTTGGCTTCTTAGTACCGAGCAGCTTCATCTATAAAAGACCAGTTATTCTAACTCCACGAGATTGCATGAATAGTTATTGATAAGCCCAAATATGTACCGGTCTATAACACATCGCCGGCATACATTTGATACTGTTATTCATACCACATTGATAAGAAGCAATCATTTTCTCCCATATGTGAGCATACAAAGAATAAGGTATAAGACGAAGATGACCTCATTTTATGCTTGTTGTTGAAGCAACCAGACCCCGACAAGAACCTTACAACACTTCACAACCAGTCCTAATAAGGACTTATATAACCTTATGGGGTGGTTTTGAAGAGCTTCCCTTCGGTATATACCATGTGTTTAAAATTTCAATACATAATTGCCTAATAAAGTGGAAATTTTGAAAAGTTCACATTTCCGACATATTTGGTTTGGAGCAACATGAAGGTTGTCGCGTTCGAAAGTAACGAAAATTCATGTGACAAACGATCAACAATCATCCAAGACTAATAACCAAGATGGTGCGCTACGTGAGATATTAACCCCGAATCTCTATCCATATATACAGATACAGAATATTGAGGGAAAGTGCGGGCTGCCCGAAATAGGATTTGCGTTAGATAGCATCTTTGCAGGACAGCATATAACTATATCACCGTCCGACACACAGGCGCAAGTCAATTCATTCAACGAGCGCGTTCGGCAGCGTTCGGTCTCGCCTGACTCATGTATACTTATATTATTATACGCGTCCGAGTCGCCCTCAGAAACGCGCTCGTTGAATAAATTGACTTGGTTGCCCGTGGTCCGACCGGGGCTATCTAAAAGCTAGAGTTTAAACTGATGACTATCTGTAATCGGTATTATAATGATCCGATTTCAGTTCGCTGGTTTGTTGGTCTGTTGGTCACCATCACACAATAATAATGGCACAACGTGGCCCAAGGAACCCATAAGATTACCCTAACTGAAGAATAAAACTAGTCCAATCTGGCCACCGGTAAGACTTATTTTTGTAAGCGACTTAACAACAGCATTTTTTGCATTTTGGATGCAAGTAAAGCTTTTGATGGAGTTAATAACAGTACTCTGTTTAAATAACTTGTGAACAGAGGTATACCATTTTATATATTCAGAATGCTGATTATTCTCCTGTAGCAGAGGATACGCAAGTTACGTGGGTACGAGCAGCATCCTCTATAGCCCTACAAGACGTCTGAGAAGACGTTTTACTCTTTCTGGAAACGACGCAACGCGAATTTGTTTAGATCGATTCAGACAACTACCAAACACCAAACATACACAAGTGATGGAGTTATAGAATGCAATGATGTTTTACGGACAATTTTATCCCTTTTCGGCGGGGGATTTCATTCGTGGTAATTATTTATAGTTCGATCAATTTGGGAAGCGGTAAAAAGTCAGAAACACAGCAACATGTTTGTTTTCAAGTTCAAGGCCACGTGCATTGCGCATGCTCAGAAAGACGACGGCTAATGCTAAGCCCGGGGGGGCACTTAAGTGTATAGATATAGTATAAATGTGCCGCGCGAAGGGGCATGTTTTTTCGGCATCTCGACTTGTACGACGGGTTATACATTCGCATAATACCTTGTACGACGGAGTATACTTTTTCCCATTCTCAACTTGTACAACGGGTACGGGTTTTCGAGGTCCCGCGGTCCACCCCTATCCGAGTTAGGATAAGTGCCCCCCCCTTTGGGATGCTAAGGCAATGCGGGAAATCGCGGGAATTAATATTTTCAAAAAATGGCAGACATCGTATCGCGATTTACTCGGAAACGAACTATAGATGGCATTTATTGAAGAATACCGGCGAGTGGGGGTAAGTTTTTTTGTAAAGGCTCTTGATATATGTTATTTTCTAGTTGCGCAAAGTAGCCCTTCAACCCCGGGGGGGCACTTGGCCTTATTCTGGATAGGGGTGTGCCGCGGGACCTCGAAAACCCGTACCCGTCGTACAAGGTCAAAATGGCCAAAAGCTTACCCCGTCGTACAAGGTATTATGCGAATGTATAACCCCTCGTGCAGATTGAAGCTCAAAAACATACCCCGTCGTACAAGTATGAGGCCAAAAAACCCGTCGTACAAGTCAAGAGGCCTAAAAAACATACCCCGTCGCGCGGCACATATGTACTACCTCTATACCATTAAGTGCCCCCCCCCCCCGGGCCTTCAACCCGCCGTATGACACTCGTATTTATCCGCTCATTCATACACCTTTGCGTTTAAGATATCATAACGTTACACATCTTGGAAAATAATTTAGGAACTAAGACCAATCATAACGTAAAACCTCTCCTGATCACCAAATAGGCTCTCCCATAGCTGTTGTTGCTCCACAGACTGTTAACATAATATCACTGACACAAATTCATACGAAAACTACTAGTCGCTTCATTGTTGTAGCAAGATAAATGTGGGTTGTAATTGGGTATCAAAATGGCTTTAACCTCGTCAAAATGCTGTTTTAAGCGCGTCTCTTCACGAGAGTTGAAATTAAGTATCCGGGAAAAAGCACTGGAAGGTAGTCACATTTTGCCTTCTGTCTGCAGCGTCACCCCAATATGAATACAAAGATTGCCACATACCTAACGCGGAAGAAGGTATTTTAGAAAGTTGGAAGACACTGAACTTACCGAAATAGAAAGAATAAAGTTATTGCGAACAAATGCAACAATAATTCAATGGATAATTCAAAATATATTAAGCACTATTTGGTTGACAGCATAAATTGTTAAAACTGGAATTATTTGCCAATTCCCTGGCTTC
>CM067344.1:63290645-63313145 GCA_034190875.2 Urechis unicinctus | reverse complement strand
CAAATAATGCACCAAACTTGCATTTAATGGCATGTAATAGTCTTGCATACATATACTCATGGTATAATATTAATAAGTTCAACATAGAAAAAGGATGAAGACGTGACGAATGCCATGAATGACCTTTCTGTAGCTCGGGCTATATTTGATTTCTTGCTAATGGCGCAATGTTCTACGTAATGTTGACACGTATGACATGTCATAATGTACTACATGTGCATATTTAATAGTCGAATAATAAAGTTATCGTCACGCACTTTCTATCAACCCTGTAATTTTTATGTTGGGGAGTACCCCCGCCAGACTCACAACATAAAAGCTATTTAACCGAGAGAGCTGCACAACACCACTGAAGACGCATTAGAGCTTGACAGCTCTTCACTGTGTGTCTGGCTCTAAATGCGACCTATTTCAATCTGTTCAGCCTTCCCGAGGGCAGGTTTGCCAGATGGTAAAATCTGCAAGGCTAATAAAATGGCCCAATTCTAACCCCCCCCCCCAAAAAAAAAAAAAATTAAATACAGATATATTATGAAAATCTTACTCGGATCTTCTGCTAAATTGAATCAAAACAGGTGACTTAATTTAGCTTGAACGCCGTGCGATATTATCCGCAGTAGACAGGTCTCTGTTTATCAGTTAACAGACAAGAGTATAGACATTTGTTACGAGGGTATCGGGTACAGTCTTTTATGAGTCCTACAAGATAGGTATAATTTTTGCTTGTTCCATCGTTTACTTGGTTGGATTTATCATATTAGATTAATCTATCACGCACACCAACTTAGTCCAGTCAATATCAAGACAAAACACATTGGCCAGACAAAATTGCTTTAAGTTACTGAGTAATCTTTCCTGATAAACATCTCGAAATATAGATGGAAAAATCCCAATTACGGAACATTGCAACAATCTGGTCAGTAAACTTTTTCAGGATATTTTCAGAACATTTTGTCACGGTTCCTAACCATGCATCGTGTCCTTGTCTTTAACGAATCCTCACCAGTTTTTGTGGCATTTTAACAGGCTTCCGCGAAAACTTATGCTTTGCTATGAGCGGAAGCTTAAAACGACAACTGAAGTATGGCGGTAATTTTATTTGCGTCGTAGATAAACTTTCCACGGTAAAAAAAATATCAGCGAACACGTCCTGTACTTATAATTCGTTACTTGGCTAGTGAGTTAGTGACACGTCCTGTACTTATAATTCGTTACTTGGCTAGTGAGTTAGTGACACGTCCTGTACTTATAATTCGTTACTTGGCTTGTGAGTTTGTGTAGACACGGGCACTCGAACCCTCTCATCAAGTTCCCCTAGTGCGAGCCATGCTTTATGTGCGCAGTTTCAGTTTCACTCACTATGTGGCTGCAGGTCCCGGGGGGGCACTTAAGTATATAGAGGTAGTATACATGTGCCGGGTTATGTTTTTTTGGCCTCTCGGCTTGTATGGTGGGTTTTGTTGGGTCTCGTATTTGTAGGACGGGATATACTTTTGCCATTTTCACCTTGTACGACGGGTACGGGTTTTCGAGATCCCGGGGCACACCCCTACTCAGGACAAGGCCAAGTGCCCCCTCCAGGCTGCGGGAATCCATAAGTGTTATCTTTTTTCAATTGTCAATGCGATATCGCTGAATACATATACCCCCTCTAAGGTAGGAATTGCCAAAATTGTCATCTTATTGTATTTAATTTTTGCCGATGATCGTATTGGTGCGGTCATGAGAGAACGAAAACCTTCACATACAGTTTATCGAGCAGCTTCCCTGTGGACAAATGGTGCTACAGTTTATCGAGCAGCTTCCCTGTGGACAAATGGTGCTACAGTTTATCGAGCAGCTTCCCTGTGGACAAATGGTGCTACAGTTTATCGAGCAGCTTCCCTGGGGACAAATGGTGCTACAGTTTATCGAGCAGCTTCCCTGTGGACAAATGGTGCTACAGTTTTTCGAGCAGCTTCCCTGTGGACAAATGGTGCTACAGTTTATCGAGCAGCTTCCCTGTGGACAAATGGTGCTACAGTTTATCGAGCAGCTTCCCTGGGGACAAATGGTGCTACAGTTTATCGAGCAGCTTCCCTGTGGACAAATGGTGCTACAGTTTTTCGAGCAGCTTCCCTGTGGACAAATGGTGCTACAGTTTATCGAGCAGCTTCCCTGTGGACAAATGGTGCTACAGTTTATCGAGCAGCTTCCCTGGGGACAAATGGTGCTACAGTTTATCGAGCAGCTTCCCTGTGGACAAATGGTGCTACAGTTTTTCGAGCAGCTTCCCTGTGGACAAATGGTGCTACAGTTTATCGAGCAGCTTCCCTGTGGACAAATGGTGCTACAGTTTATCGAGCAGCTTCCCTGGGGACAAATGGTGCTACAGTTTATCGAGCAGCTTCCCTGTGGACAAATGGTGCAACAGTTTATCGAGCAGCTTGCCTGGGACAAATGATCTTTTCTTACCGAAGTAGTTAGTGTAACTCAGGGGGCCAGGGAATGAGAACTGATGTCTTTGATCCCCCATCTCATCCACCCTCACACCACCTCATCCAATCCTGTGCGCCATAAAAAGCGTCCATCGGAATCACTGATTTAGTACTTCCTTCGAACACTAGGGGTTTCAGAATAATGTGGTTTTGTTACTTTTATTACATCGCATTTAATTCAATGGCTTATAATCAACGTTTCTAATGAAAACATTTACTTATTATCCATTTCAATACACTTGCAACAACCTCAATTACTTCAGCTTTGAAGAAGCTGTTCTCACAAAAGGGCACTCGACAAATACAAACATCAGACGAGCATTATCAAGTTGAAGAAAATAAATATATGTAGGTCAGAATCGAATCTCGTTACCTAAAAAGCTGTCCCGCCAAAACCCTGGATAAGTTCTGCAACAGGCTACGCGTGACAAGAATAGTAGCTTTTTGATGGAATAACGAGAGGGAACTATAGACAGGCTGTTTATGTACAACCATCGTCAATTGGCGCTCTACATTCTGAGACAGCTTTTCTTGATCCCATAAGTTCAGGTCGATCTTTGGTACCAACTTTGTTAGATCCCAATAGATTTTGGCGCATAGAACAATGCAGACCTTGGATGGGCGCGAATTGTCAATCACTTCAAACAGATGCTGTGGAACATTCATAGCTGAGAGAATGTTATCTTGTTGCCAGGTCAATAAATAAACATTCCTTTTTCCTTCTTCTTCCCATTGTTGAACGTTCAGGGTGACTGTGTTTCGTGAACATACTTGTGCTTTGCTCAACAATTCCAGGTGCGACGGACACACTATTTCAATCCTTGCGATTCTAGGCTTGACACAGGAGGCTACCCATAGTACCGCTCCATCAGGCACGTCCTCTTGACAGCACGGCGCCTGCATCGTTTTGTACGAGCTAGGTTAACGCTTCTTCACCCTGTCGCGAGTAGACAAACACAATTATTAGCCAAGTAGAACTACTGCAGGTAAATCTTGCAAATGCATAAACTGGTGTGACTTGTCTGAAAAATATTGGCTGTCACGATTGTGGTCGGGAACTCCGAAGATCAACTGTTGCTTGATTCTATACGGGGAACGTTGGTCGCTACATTATTCTGATACAACTGTGACCAACGTCGAATTTTACTCTAGACAACCTTAACATAAAATAGTTTATAACCGGTTTCAACATCCGTAGCCAACAAGTGTAGTCATTGGAGATTCCATTCGAGCGGTTACCGAACACCCGGACGTAGCCCAACAGAGCTACAATCGATCGGGTACCTCCCTGCAAGAGGGAGTGCAAGCTACACTTCAAAAGAGCTACCCGGACGGAAGTGAAAAGGACCGGCTACCAGCGAATTGGTGATGAACTTTAAGCGAGTTCGTGGTTGCGACTACGCATGCGTCGATATGCAACGTCTCGGTCAGGTCAAAAGTCAATCGCGTGCTCCATCTCCAACTCCACAGGTCATACAATCTCTTTGAAGTTAGAAATTATATATGTAAATATATATATATATATATATATATATATATATATATATATATATATATATATATATATATATATATATATATATATATATATATATATATATATATATATATATATACTTTAACGGGTAATATTCACGAAAATAAAGAATGGAGATCGCTCAAATATCACAGTAGCATATAAAATGATTTATTCATGTTCATCGATTTTTCGATTACAATAAAGAAATCTAGCTGCAATATGTTTACGTTTCCGGACAACGTAAACAGACCAAACCCTGCGTTGACAATGCGCCTTTTGAAACGCTAAATAATGACGTCATAAGGATTTCCCCAGTTATACGGCCGCATTATGACAGACCGCGTGTTTTCGAAGCCTCTGCCCGGATACATGTTGAACGTGCAATCTTGCCGCCCCTACTCGTTGCTCATGGCACAACATGCTCGACGAATGCCCTCGAGTTGCAACTTCCAAACTTTCAACCTGAGGATATTTTTAAGCTTAATTCATATTAGAAATAAGCAATAAGAAAGCAAGACTAATGATAGAACACGATCTCGATTGTTCTCTTCTTTACTGGGTTTGTGGCACATTCATAGTGATAGCAGCGTTCGCCAAATCCACAAGTTTTTCCTTTCGGTTTTTCTTTCAAACCGCGACCAAAAATCACTAAATAAGTCTAACTGTTGTAGTCGATATTCGACCTACCGATAACTACTTGGTAATCGCGAAGAGAGAGAGAGAGAGAGAGAGAGAGAGAGAGAGAGAGAGAGAGAGAGAGAGAGAGATTGACAGAGTAGCTGATCGCTGTTTACTTTGCTAACCACCAATGACTCGAGAGAATTGTCAAGATTGACCTTTGACCTATTTCCCGCAGTGCCCTTCGCGAGAGATACCTAACTCGACTATTACATAGTCTGCGCCCAGACTCAAGGGGTTCCGCTACGCTTCTCGCCCTAGAGTCCTGAAGGCGAGACTATTGAATATCAGTAACATATAAACAGCGCCCGCAGCCATCAGGCTAGGGGACCTTGACTAACCCTGCCTACTCATCCTCGAAGCTAGGTCGCGTCGGGCTGGGCTTGGCATCAGGACGCCGGAAAATGACCTGATTACGATCACAACCACTCACGTTCTTCTGCGCATCGGCTTCTGCGCTGGCTTTTATGTTCGCAAAGCGTCAAACATGTCTGCCATGGGGAGTGAACCACTCAGTTAGACTTCTTAACTCAGACGCCCGGTTCCCGATAGCAAGCTTCCGATCTCCGAGCCGCTTCCGAGCGCTCACTTGGCTTGGCTTCTTAGTACCGAGCAGCTTCATCTATAAAAAAACCCAGTTATTCTAACTCCACGAGATTGCATGAATAGTTATTGATAAGCCCAAATATATACCGGTCTATAACACATCGCTGGCATACATTTGATACTGTTATTCATACCACATTGATAAGGAGCAATCATTTTCTCCCATATGTGAGCATACAAAGAATAAGGTATAAGACGGAGATTACCTCATTTTATGCTTGTTGTTGAAGCAACCAGACCCAGACTAGAACCTTACAACACTTCACAACCAGTCCTAATAAGGGCTTATAGAACCTTATGGGGTGGTTTTGAAGAGCTTCCCTTCGGCATATACCATGTGTTATAAATTTCAATACATAATTGCCTGATAAAGTGGAATTTTTGAAAAGTTCACATTTCCGACATTTTGGTTTGGAGCATCATGGAGGTTGCCGCGTTCGAAAGTAACGAAAATTCATGTAACAAACGATCAACAATCATCCAAGACTAATAACCAAGATGGTGCGCTACGGGAGATATTAACCCCGAATCTCTATCCATATATACAGATACAGAACATTGAGGGAAAGTGCGGGCTGCCCGAAATAGGATTTGCGTTAGATAGCATCTTGGCAGGACAGCATATAACTATATCACCGTCCGACACACAGGCGCAAGTCAATTCATTCAACGAGCGCGTTCGGCAGTGTTCGGTCTCGCCTGACTCATGTATACATATATTATTACACGCGTCCGAGTCGCCCCAGAAACGCGCTCGTTGAATAAATTGACATGGGTGCCCGTGGTCCGACCGGGGCTATCTAAAAGCTAGAGTTTAAACTGATGACTATCTGTAATCGGTATTATAATGATCCGATTTCAGTTCGCTGGTTTGTTGTCCTGTTAGTTACCATCACACAATAATAATGGCACAACGTGGCCCAAGGAACCCATAAGATTACCCTAACTGAAGAATAAAACTAGTCCAATCTGGCCACCGGTAAGACTTATTTATGTAAGCGACTTAACAACAGCAGTATTTTTTTTTTTGCATTTTGGATGCAAGTAAAGCTTTTGATCGAGTAAATAACAGTACTCTGTTTGAATAACTTGTGAACAGAGGTATACCATTTTATATATTCAGAAAGCTGATTATTCTCCTGTAGCAGAGGATACGCAAGTTACGTGGGTACGATCGAGCAGCATCCTCTACTCCGGAGGATTATTGCTGATGTATTGGTAATCTAACCAAATGATGTGTGTTCGCTATGGCGAGGTTGTTTCAATACATTTGTGGTATCAATTGGTGTAAGACAGGGAAGTATTCTCTCTCCTTGTCTATTTTATCTGCACATAGATTCTGTTAGTGAAAGTTTAAATATATGCCACATTGGCTGTTTCATTTCGGGAGAGCTAATTAACCATTTGTTTATGCTACCATTAATAAGTTGTATATATCATACCATAATATCCTCAAAAGTATGTTAAATTTATCTAAATATGAAAGTACTAGCAACCTGTGCACATGTCTCGATGAAATACACTGACTGCTCTGCTGTAATCCTAACTTAATATATCGGTTCAAATGTAGATTTGATTAATCTGACAATAAGTTTGTTAAATCTATTTTGCTATGTACTTTGCGTTACAATTATAGAAATAGACTGCACTGGATTTAACTTCTCTTTGTATATTTGGTCTGTTTATACGGACCACTGTTCTGCCACAATTAAAGCCTATCTATTTAACATGCCACGGCCGCCGTATGACACTCATATTTATCCGCTCATTCATACACTTTTACGTTTAAGATATCAGTTACTTTTTTTTAACAAGATAAAGAAAGGAATAGTGAATTGACTGTGGTACCAACCATTATCCATCAGGCACTTTGCAGTAGATTCATCGACCATTCCAAACTTTTCCAGTTGTTCAATACCTCTCTGGACATCGTCATGGGTCACCTATTGCATATGTAAAGGTTTTTGTTATGTAAAATAAGCTGCGTTGTCTGCAATAGCATGTATGATCAAGATTTACAATAATCTAGCACATGACATGTTACCTTTTCCTCAGCCTTCAGTCCATAACAATGATCATCTATTTCCTGAAGCAGATAGTCAGTTGAAATTCAACATTTCTTGGTTCCAGATGAATAAATGTATGGTGTGACATGTATGGGGGGGGGGACTTAAGTGTATAGAGGTAGTATACATGTGCCGCGCGACTGGGTATGTTTTTTTCCCCCCCGGGATGCTAAGGCAATGCAAATGAGGCGGCGGTTGATCACGCGACACAATATTTTTTAAAAATGGCGATCATGGTATCTTGACTTTTCGGAAATGATGTATCGATGGCATTTCTTGAAGAATAGCGTCGAGTTGGGGTAAGTATTTTGGACCGTGAAGATTGTTTGTTGTACAGGCTCTTGGTATATGTTATTTTTTGGATGCGTAATGGAGCACCCAAAACCGTGAAGACAAAAACGTGTGCTTTAATGAAGCGCGAAAACCGTCGTATCGTAACGGTATAAATTCATGTTACCGTTACGACCGGAGCTAAGGTCATGGACATAAACATTAAATAGATGTGGTGACACTATTCCACCCTGACGCACTCCATTAGATACTGTAAAACGAACAGAGAGGCAGTTTCCCCAACGGACAGTAATCTTTTGGTTTTTATACCAATACATTAGAATTCTCACAATATAGAAAGGTACACCTGCTTTAATAAGTTTTTCAAACAATATGGAGTGGTTTACCCTGTCAAATGCCTTACTAGCATCCAAAAAGGTGACAAAAGGCTACTCGTCTACCCTCAAGAACCCACAATAATTTGTTTCAACAATATATATATGCACCCAAACTTGCATTAAATGGCATGTAATAGTCTTGCATACGTATACGCATGGTATAATATTAATAAGTTCAACATAGAAAAAGGATGAAGACGTGACGAATGCCATGAATGACCTTTCTGTAGCTCGGGCTATATTTGATTTCTTGCAAATGGCGCAATGTTCTACGTAATGTTGACACGTATGACATGTCATAATGTACTACATGCGCATATTTAATAGTCGAATAATAAAGTTATCTTCACGCACTTTCTATCAACCCTGTATTTTTTAACAGTTAACAGACAAGAGTATAGACATTTGTTACGAGGGTATCGGGTACAGTCTTTTATGAGTCCTACAAGATAGGTATTATTTTTGCTTGTTCCATCGTTTACTTGGTTGGATTTATCATATTAGATTAATCTATCACGCACACCAACTAAGTACAGTCAATATCAAGACAAAACACATTGGCCAGACAAAATTGCTTTAAGTTACTGAGTTATCTATCCTGATATACATCGCGAAATATAGATGGAAAAAATCCCAATTACGGAACATTGCTACAATCCGGTCAGTAAACTTTTTCAGGATATTCTCAGAACATTTTGTCAAGGTTCCTAACCATGCATCGTGTCCTTGTCTTTAACGAATCCTCACCAGTTTTTGTGGCATTTTAACAGGCTTCCGCGATATTTTATTTGCGTCGTAGATAAACTTTCCACGGTAAAAAAAATATCAGCGAACACGTCCTGTACTTATAATTCGTTACTTGGCTAGTGAGTTAGTGACACGTCCTGTACTTATAATTCGTTACTTGGCTAGTGAGTTTGTGTAGACACGGGCACTCGAACCCTCTCATCAAGTTCCCCTAGTGCGAGCCATGCTTTATGTACGCAGTTTCAGTTTCACTCACTATGTGGCTGCAGGTCCCGGGGGTGGGGCACTTAAGTATATAGAGGTAGTATACATGTGCCGGGATATGTTTTTTTGGCCTCTCGGCTTGTATGATGGGTTTTGTTGGGTCTCGTATTTGTAGGACGGGATATACTTTTGCCATTTTCACCTTGTACGACGGGTACGGGTTTTCGTGATCCCGGGGCACACCCCTACTCAGGACAAGGCCAAGTGCCCCCTCCAGGCTGCGGGAATCCATAAGTGTTATCTTTTTTCAATTGTCAATGCGATATCGCTGAATACATATACCCCCTCTAAGGTAGGAATTACCAAAATTGTCATCTTATTGTATTTAATTTTTGCCGATGATCGTATTGGTGGGGTCATGAGAAAACGAAAACCTTCACATACAGTTTATCGAGCAGATTCCCTGTGGACAAATGGTGCTACGGTTTATCGAGCAGCTTCCCTGAGGACAAATGGTGCTACAGTTTATCGTGCAGCTTCCCTGTGGACAAATGGTGCTACAGTTTATCGAGCAGCTTGCCTGGAACAAATGATCTTTTCTTCCCGAAGTAGTTAGTGTAACTCAGGGGGCCAGGGAATGAGAACTGATGTCTTTGATCCCCCATCTCATCCACCCTCACACCACCTCACCCAATCCTGTGCGCCATAAAAAGCGTCCATCGGAATCACTGATTTAGTACACTTCGAACACTAGGGGTTTGGAATAATGTGGTACTGTTACTTTTATTACATCGCATTTAATTCAATGGCTTATAATCAACATTTCTAATGAAAACATTTACTTATTATCCATTTCAATACACTTGCAACAACCTCAATTACTTCAGCTTTGAAGAAGCTGTTCTCACAAAAGGGCACTCGACAAATACAAACATCAGACGAGCATTATCAAGTTGAAGAAAATAAATATTTGTAGGTCAGAATCGAATCTCGTTACCTGAAAAGCTGTCCCGCCAAAGCCCTGGATAAGTTCTGCAACAGGCTATGCGTGACAAGAATGGTAGCTTTTTGATGGAATAACGAGAGGGAACTATAGACAGGCTGTTTATGTACAGCCATCGTCAATTGGCGCTCTACATTCTGAGACAGCTTTTCTTGATCCCATAAGTTCAGGTCGATCTTTGGTACCAACTTTGTTGGATCCCAATAGATTTTGGCGCATAGGACAATGCAGACCTTGGATGAGCGCGAATTGTCAATCACTTCAAACAGATGCTGTGGAACATTCATAGCTGAGAGAATGTTATCTTGTTGCCAGGTCAATAAATAAACATTCTTTTTTCCTTCTTCTTCCCATTGTTGAACGTTCAGGGTGACTGTGTTTCGTGAACATACTTGTGTTTTGCTCAACAATTCCAGGTGCGACGGACACACTATTTCAATCCTTGCGATTCTGGGCTTGACACAGGAGGCTACCCATAGTACCGCTCCATCAGGCACGTCCTCTTGACAGCACGGCGCCTGCATCGTTTTGTACGAGCTAGGTTAACGCTTCTTCACGAGTAGGCAAACACAATTATTAACCAAGTAGAACTACTGCAGGTTAATCTTGCAAATGCATAAACTGGTGTGACTTGTCTGAAAAATATTGGCTGTCACAATTGTGGTCGGGAACTCCGAAGATCAACTGTTGCTTGATTCTATACGGGGAACGTTGGTCGCTACATTATTCTGGTACAACTGTGACCAACGCCGAATTTTACTCTAGACAACCATAAAATAAAATAGTTTATAACCGGTTTCAACATCCGTTTTAAACGAGCAAGTGTAACCATTGGAGATTCCATTCGAGCGGTTACCGAACACCCGGACGTAGCCCAACAGAGGTACAATCGATCGGGTACTTCCCTGCAAGAGGGAGCGCAAGCTCCACTTCAAAAGAGCTACCCGGACGGAAGTGAAAAGCACCGGCTACCCGCGAATTGGTGATGAACTTTAAGCGAGTTCGTGGTTGCGACTGCGCATGTGTCGATATGCAACGTCTCGGTCAGGTCAAAAGTCAATCGCGTGCTCCATCTTCAACTCCACAGGTCATACAATCTCTTTGAAGTTAGAAGTTATATATGTAAATATTTATATATATATATATATATATATATATATATATATATATATATATATATATATATATATATATATATATATATATATATATATATATATATATATATATATATATATACTTTAACGGGTAATATTCACGAAAATAAAGAATGGAGATCGCTCAAATATCACAGTAGCATATAAAATGATTTATTCATGTTCATCGATGACGATTTTTTGATTACAATAAAGAAATCTAGCTGTAATATGTTTACGTAACCAGACCAAACCCTGCGTTGACAACGCGCCTTTTGAAACGCTAAATAATGACGTCATAAGGATTTCCCCAGTTATACGGCCGCATTATGACAGACCGCGTGTTTTCGAAGCCTCTGCCCGGATACATGTTGAACGTGCAATCTTGCCGCCCCTACTCGTTGCTCATGGCACAACATGCTCGACGAATGTCCTCGAGTTGCAACTTCCAAACTTTCAACCTGAGGATATTTTTAAGCTTAATTCATATTAGAAATAAGCAATAAGAAAGCAAGACTAATGATAGAACACGATCTCGATTGTTCTCTTCTTTACTGGGTTTGTGGCACATTCATAGTGATAGCAGCGTTCGCCAAATCCACAAGTTTTTCCTTTCGGTTTTTCTTTCAAACCGCGACCAAAAATCACTAAATAAGTCTAACTGTTGTAGTCGATATTCGACCTACCGATAACTACTTGGTAATCGCGAAGAGAGAGAGAGAGAGAGAGAGAGAGAGAGAGAGAGAGAGAGAGAGAGAGAGAGAGAGAGAGATTGACAGAGTAGCTGATCGCTGTTTACTTTGCTAACCACCAATGACTCGAGAGAATTGTCAAGATTGACCTTTGACCTATTTCCCGCAGTGCCCTTCGCGAGAGATACCTAACTCGACTATTACATAGTCTGCGCCCAGACTCAAGGGGTTCCGCTACGCTTCTCGCCCTAGAGTCCTGAAGGCGAGACTATTGAATATCAGTAACATATAAACAGCGCCCGCAGCCATCAGGCTAGGGGACCTTGACTAACCCTGCCTACTCATCCTCGAAGCTAGGTCGCGTCGGGCTGGGCTTGGCATCAGGACGCCGGAAAATGACCTGATTACGATCACAACCACTCACGTTCTTCTGCGCATCGGCTTCTGCGCTGGCTTTTATGTTCGCAAAGCGTCAAACATGTCTGCCATGGGGAGTGAACCACTCAGTTAGACTTCTTAACTCAGACGCCCGGTTCCCGATAGCAAGCTTCCGATCTCCGAGCCGCTTCCGAGCGCTCACTTGGCTTGGCTTCTTAGTACCGAGCAGCTTCATCTATAAAAAAACCCAGTTATTCTAACTCCACGAGATTGCATGAATAGTTATTGATAAGCCCAAATATATACCGGTCTATAACACATCGCTGGCATACATTTGATACTGTTATTCATACCACATTGATAAGGAGCAATCATTTTCTCCCATATGTGAGCATACAAAGAATAAGGTATAAGACGAAGATTACCTCATTTTATGCTTGTTGTTGAAGCAACCAGACCCAGACTAGAACCTTAAAACACTTCACAACCAGTCCTAATAAGGGCTTATAGAACCTTATGGGGTGGTTTTGAAGAGCTTCCCTTCGGCATATACCATGTGTTATAAATTTCAATACATAATTGCCTGATAAAGTGGAATTTTTGAAAAGTTCACATTTCCGACATTTTGGTTTGGAGCATCATGGAGGTTGCCGCGTTCGAAAGTAACGAAAATTCATGTAACAAACGATCAACAATCATCCAAGACTAATAACCAAGATGGTGCGCTACGGGAGATATTAACCCCGAATCTCTATCCATATATACAGATACAGAACATTGAGGGAAAGTGCGGGCTGCCCGAAATAGGATTTGCGTTAGATAGCATCTTGGCAGGACAGCATATAACTATATCACCGTCCGACACACAGGCGCAAGTCAATTCATTCAACGAGCGCGTTCGGCAGTGTTCGGTCTCGCCTGACTCATGTATACATATATTATTACACGCGTCCGAGTCGCCCCAGAAACGCGCTCGTTGAATAAATTGACATGGGTGCCCGTGGTCCGACCGGGGCTATCTAAAAGCTAGAGTTTAAACTGATGACTATCTGTAATCGGTATTATAATGATCCGATTTCAGTTCGCTGGTTTGTTGTCCTGTTAGTTACCATCACACAATAATAATGGCACAACGTGGCCCAAGGAACCCATAAGATTACCCTAACTGAAGAATAAAACTAGTCCAATCTGGCCACCGGTAAGACTTATTTATGTAAGCGACTTAACAACAGCAGTATTTTTTTTTTGCATTTTGGATGCAAGTAAAGCTTTTGATCGAGTAAATAACAGTACTCTGTTTGAATAACTTGTGAACAGAGGTATACCATTTTATATATTCAGAAAGCTGATTATTCTCCTGTAGCAGAGGATACGCAAGTTACGTGGGTACGATCGAGCAGCATCCTCTACTCCGGAGGATTATTGCTGATGTATTGGTAATCTAACCAAATGATGTGTGTTCGCTATGGCGAGGTTGTTTCAATACATTTGTGGTATCAATTGGAGTAAGACAGGGAAGTATTCTCTCTCCTTGTCTATTTTATCTGCACATAGATTCTGTTAGTGAAAGTTTAAATATATGCCACATTGGCTGTTTCATTTCGGGAGAGCTAATTAACCATTTGTTTATGCTACCATTAATAAGTTGTATATATCATACCATAATATCCTCAAAAGTATGTTAAATTTATCTAAATATGAAAGTACTAGCAACCTGTGCACATGTCTCGATGAAATACACTGACTGCTCTGCTGTAATCCTAACTTAATATATCGGTTCAAATGTAGATTTGATTAATCTGACAATAAGTTTGTTAAATCTATTTTGCTATGTACTTTGCGTTACAATTATAGAAATAGACTGCACTGGATTTAACTTCTCTTTGTATATTTGGTCTGTTTATACGGACCACTGTTCTGCCACAATTAAAGCCTATCTATTTAACATGCCACGGCCGCCGTATGACACTCATATTTATCCGCTCATTCATACACTTTTACGTTTAAGATATCAGTTACTTTTTTTTAACAAGATAAAGAAAGGAATAGTGAATTGACTGTGGTACCAACCATTATCCATCAGGCACTTTGCAGTAGATTCATCGACCATTCCAAACTTTTCCAGTTGTTCAATACCTCTCTGGACATCGTCATGGGTCACCTATTGCATATGTAAAGGTTTTTGTTATGTAAAATAAGCTGCGTTGTCTGCAATAGCATGTATGATCAAGATTTACAATAATCTAGCACATGACATGTTACCTTTTCCTCAGCCTTCAGTCCATAACAATGATCATCTATTTCCTGAAGCAGATAGTCAGTTGAAATTCAACATTTCTTGGTTCCAGATGAATAAATGTATGGTGTGACATGTATGGGGGGGGGGGGGGACTTAAGTGTATAGAGGTAGTATACATGTGCCGCGCGACTGGGTATGTTTTTTTTCCCCCGGGATGCTAAGGCAATGCAAATGAGGTTGATCACGCGACACAATATTTTTTTAAAATGGCGATCATGGTATCTTGACTTTTCGGAAATGATGTATCGATGGCATTTCTTGAAGAATAGCGTCGAGTTGGGGTAAGTAAGTATTTTGGACCGTGAAGATTGTTTGTTGTACAGGCTCTTGGTATATGTTATTTTTTGGATGCGTAATGGAGCACCCAAAACCGTGAAGACAAAAACGTGTGCTTTAATGAAGCGCGAAAACCGTCGTATCGTAACGGTATAAATTCATGTTACCGTTACGACCGGAGCTAAGGTCATGGACATAAACATTAAATAGATGTGGTGACACTATTCCACCCTGACGCACTCCATTAGATACTGTAAAACGAACAGAGAGGCAGTTTCCCCAACGGACAGTAATCTTTTGGTTTTTATACCAATACATTAGAATTCTCACAATATAGAAAGGTACACCTGCTTTAATAAGTTTTTCAAACAATATGGAGTGGTTTACCCTGTCAAATGCCTTACTAGCATCCAAAAAGGTGACAAAAGGCTACTCGTCTACCCTCAAGAACCCACAATAATTTGTTTCAACAATATATATAATGCACCAAACTTGCATTAAATGGCATGTAATAGTCTTGCATACGTATACGCATGGTATAATATTAATAAGTTCAACATAGAAAAAGGATGAAGACGTGACGAATGCCATGAATGACCTTTCTGTAGCTCGGGCTATATTTGATTTCTTGCAAATGGCGCAATGTTCTACGTAATGTTGACACGTATGACATGTCATAATGTACTACATGCGCATATTTAATAGTCGAATAATAAAGTTATCTTCACGCACTTTCTATCAACCCTGTATTTTTTAACAGTTAACAGACAAGAGTATAGACATTTGTTACGAGGGTATCGGGTACAGTCTTTTATGAGTCCTACAAGATAGGTATTATTTTTGCTTGTTCCATCGTTTACTTGGTTGGATTTATCATATTAGATTAATCTATCACGCACACCAACTAAGTACAGTCAATATCAAGACAAAACACATTGGCCAGACAAAATTGCTTTAAGTTACTGAGTTATCTATCCTGATATACATCGCGAAATATAGATGGAAAAAATCCCAATTACGGAACATTGCTACAATCCGGTCAGTAAACTTTTTCAGGATATTCTCAGAACATTTTGTCAAGGTTCCTAACCATGCATCGTGTCCTTGTCTTTAACGAATCCTCACCAGTTTTTGTGGCATTTTAACAGGCTTCCGCGATATTTTATTTGCGTCGTAGATAAACTTTCCACGGTAAAAAAAATATCAGCGAACACGTCCTGTACTTATAATTCGTTACTTGGCTAGTGAGTTAGTGACACGTCCTGTACTTATAATTCGTTACTTGGCTAGTGAGTTTGTGTAGACACGGGCACTCGAACCCTCTCATCAAGTTCCCCTAGTGCGAGCCATGCTTTATGTACGCAGTTTCAGTTTCACTCACTATGTGGCTGCAGGTCCCGGGGGGTGGGGCACTTAAGTATATAGAGGTAGTATACATGTGCCGGGATATGTTTTTTTGGCCTCTCGGCTTGTATGATGGGTTTTGTTGGGTCTCGTATTTGTAGGACGGGATATACTTTTGCCATTTTCACCTTGTACGACGGGTACGGGTTTTCGTGATCCCGGGGCACACCCCTACTCAGGACAAGGCCAAGTGCCCCCTCCAGGCTGCGGGAATCCATAAGTGTTATCTTTTTTCAATTGTCAATGCGATATCGCTGAATACATATACCCCCTCTAAGGTAGGAATTACCAAAATTGTCATCTTATTGTATTTAATTTTTGCCGATGATCGTATTGGTGGGGTCATGAGAAAACGAAAACCTTCACATACAGTTTATCGAGCAGATTCCCTGTGGACAAATGGTGCTACGGTTTATCGAGCAGCTTCCCTGAGGACAAATGGTGCTACAGTTTATCGTGCAGCTTCCCTGTGGACAAATGGTGCTACAGTTTATCGAGCAGCTTGCCTGGAACAAATGATCTTTTCTTCCCGAAGTAGTTAGTGTAACTCAGGGGGCCAGGGAATGAGAACTGATGTCTTTGATCCCCCATCTCATCCACCCTCACACCACCTCACCCAATCCTGTGCGCCATAAAAAGCGTCCATCGGAATCACTGATTTAGTACACTTCGAACACTAGGGGTTTGGAATAATGTGGTACTGTTACTTTTATTACATCGCATTTAATTCAATGGCTTATAATCAACATTTCTAATGAAAACATTTACTTATTATCCATTTCAATACACTTGCAACAACCTCAATTACTTCAGCTTTGAAGAAGCTGTTCTCACAAAAGGGCACTCGACAAATACAAACATCAGACGAGCATTATCAAGTTGAAGAAAATAAATATTTGTAGGTCAGAATCGAATCTCGTTACCTGAAAAGCTGTCCCGCCAAAGCCCTGGATAAGTTCTGCAACAGGCTATGCGTGACAAGAATGGTAGCTTTTTGATGGAATAACGAGAGGGAACTATAGACAGGCTGTTTATGTACAGCCATCGTCAATTGGCGCTCTACATTCTGAGACAGCTTTTCTTGATCCCATAAGTTTTCAGGTCGATCTTTGGTACCAACTTTGTTGGATCCCAATAGATTTTGGCGCATAGGACAATGCAGACCTTGGATGAGCGCGAATTGTCAATCACTTCAAACAGATGCTGTGGAACATTCATAGCTGAGAGAATGTTATCTTGTTGCCAGGTCAATAAATAAACATTCTTTTTTCCTTCTTCTTCCCATTGTTGAACGTTCAGGGTGACTGTGTTTCGTGAACATACTTGTGTTTTGCTCAACAATTCCAGGTGCGACGGACACACTATTTCAATCCTTGCGATTCTGGGCTTGACACAGGAGGCTACCCATAGTACCGCTCCATCAGGCACGTCCTCTTGACAGCACGGCGCCTGCATCGTTTTGTACGAGCTAGGTTAACGCTTCTTCACGAGTAGGCAAACACAATTATTAACCAAGTAGAACTACTGCAGGTTAATCTTGCAAATGCATAAACTGGTGTGACTTGTCTGAAAAATATTGGCTGTCACAATTGTGGTCGGGAACTCCGAAGATCAACTGTTGCTTGATTCTATACGGGGAACGTTGGTCGCTACATTATTCTGGTACAACTGTGACCAACGCCGAATTTTACTCTAGACAACCATAAAATAAAATAGTTTATAACCGGTTTCAACATCCGTTTTAAACGAGCAAGTGTAACCATTGGAGATTCCATTCGAGCGGTTACCGAACACCCGGACGTAGCCCAACAGAGGTACAATCGATCGGGTACTTCCCTGCAAGAGGGAGCGCAAGCTCCACTTCAAAAGAGCTACCCGGACGGAAGTGAAAAGCACCGGCTACCCGCGAATTGGTGATGAACTTTAAGCGAGTTCGTGGTTGCGACTGCGCATGTGTCGATATGCAACGTCTCGGTCAGGTCAAAAGTCAATCGCGTGCTCCATCTTCAACTCCACAGGTCATACAATCTCTTTGAAGTTAGAAGTTATATATGTAAATATTTATATATATATATATATATATATATATATATATATATATATATATATATATATATATATATATATATATATATATATATATATATATATATATATATACTTTAACGGGTAATATTCACGAAAATAAAGAATGGAGATCGCTCAAATATCACAGTAGCATATAAAATGATTTATTCATGTTCATCGATGACGATTTTTTGATTACAATAAAGAAATCTAGCTGTAATATGTTTACGTAACCAGACCAAACCCTGCGTTGACAACGCGCCTTTTGAAACGCTAAATAATGACGTCATAAGGATTTCCCCAGTTATACGGCCGCATTATGACAGACCGCGTGTTTTCGAAGCCTCTGCCCGGATACATGTTGAACGTGCAATCTTGCCGCCCCTACTCGTTGCTCATGGCACAACATGCTCGACGAATGTCCTCGAGTTGCAACTTCCAAACTTTCAACCTGAGGATATTTTTAAGCTTAATTCATATTAGAAATAAGCAATAAGAAAGCAAGACTAATGATAGAACACGATCTCGATTGTTCTCTTCTTTACTGGGTTTGTGGCACATTCATAGTGATAGCAGCGTTCGCCAAATCCACAAGTTTTTCCTTTCGGTTTTTTTTTCAAACCGCGACCAAAAATCACTAAATAAGTCTAACTGTTGTAGTCGATATTCGACCTACCGATAACTACTTGGTAATCGCGAAGAGAGAGAGAGAGAGAGAGAGAGAGAGAGAGAGAGAGAGAGAGAGAGAGAGAGAGAGAGAGAGAGAGAGAGAGAGAGAGAGAGAGAGAGAGAGAGAGATTGACAGAGTAGCTGATCGCTGTTTACTTTGCTAACCACCAATGACTCGAGAGAATTGTCAAGATTGACCTTTGACCTATTTCCCGCAGTGCCCTTCGCGAGAGATACCTAACTCGACTATTACATAGTCTGCGCCCAGACTCAAGGGGTTCCGCTACGCTTCTCGCCCTAGAGTCCTGAAGGCGAGACTATTGAATATCAGTAACATATAAACAGCGCCCGCAGCCATCAGGCTAGGGGACCTTGACTAACCCTGCCTACTCATCCTCGAAGCTAGGTCGCGTCGGGCTGGGCTTGGCATCAGGACGCCGGAAAATGACCTGATTACGATCACAACCACTCACGTTCTTCTGCGCATCGGCTTCTGCGCAGGCTTTTATGTTCGCAAAGCGTCAAACATGTCTGCCATGGGGAGTGAACCACTCAGTTAGACTTCTTAACTCAGACGCCCGGTTCCCGATAGCAAGCTTCCGATCTCCGAGCCGCTTCCGAGCGCTCACTTGGCTTGGCTTCTTAGTACCGATCAGCTTCATCTATAAAAAAACCCAGTTATTCTAACTCCACGAGATTGCATGGATAGTTATTGATAAGCCCAAATATATACCGGTCTAAAACACATCGCTGGCATACATTTGATACTGTTATTCATACCACATTGATAAGGAGCAATCATTTTCTCCCATATGTGAGCATACAAAGAATAAGGTATAAGACGGAGATTACCTCATTTTATGCTTGTTGTTGAAGCAACCAGACCCAGACTAGAACCTTACAACACTTCACAACCAGTCCTAATAAGGGCTTATAGAACCTTATGGGGTGGTTTTGAAGAGCTTCCCTTCGGCATATACCATGTGTTATAAATTTCAATACATAATTGCCTGATAAAGTGGAATTTTTGAAAAGTTCACATTTCCGACATTTTGGTTTGGAGCATCATGGAGGTTGCCGCGTTCGAAAGTAACGAAAATTCATGTAACAAACGATCAACAATCATCCAAGACTAATAACCAAGATGGTGCGCTACGGGAGATATTAACCCCGAATCTCTATCCATATATACAGATACAGAACATTGAGGGAAAGTGCGGGCTGCCCGAAATAGGATTTGCGTTAGGTAGCATCTTGGCAGGACAGCATATAACTATATCACCGTCCGACTCACAGGCGAAAGTCAATTCATTCAACGAGCGCGTTCGGCAGAGTTCGGTCTCGCCTGACTCATGTATACATATATTATTACACGCGTCCGAGTCGCCCCAGAAACGCGCTCGTTGAATAAATTGACATGGGTGCCCGTGGTCCGACCGGGGCTATCTAAAAGCTAGAGTTTAAACTGATGACTATCTGTAATCGGTATTATAATGATCCGATTTCAGTTCGCTGGTTTGTTGTTCTGTTAGTTACCATCACACAATAATAATGGCACAACGTGGCCCAAGGAACCCATAAGATTACCCTAACTGAAGAATAAAACTAGTCCAATCTGGCCACCGGTAAGACTTATTTATGTAAGCGACTTAACAACAGCAGTATTTTTTTTTTTTTGCATTTTGGATGCAAGTAAAGCTTTTGATCGAGTTAATAACAGTACTCTGTTTGAATAACTTGTGAACAGAGGTATACCATTTTATATATTCAGAAAGCTGATTATTCTCCTGTAGCAGAGGATACGCAAGTTACGTGGGTACGATCGAGCAGCATCCTCTACTCCGGAGGATTATTGCTGATGTATTGGTAATCTAACCAAATGATGTGTGTTCGCTATGGCGAGGTTGTTTCAATACATTTGTGGTATCAATTGGTGTAAGACAGGGAAGTATTCTCTCTCCTTGTCTATTTTATCTGCACATAGATTCTGTTAGTGAAAGTTTAAATATATGCCACATTGGCTGTTTCATTTCGGGAGAGCTAATTAACCATTTGTTTATGCTACCATTAATAAGTTGTATATATCATACCATAATATCCTCAAAAGTATGTTAAATTTATCTAAATATGAAAGTACTAGCAACCTGTGCACATGTCTCGATGAAATACACTGACTGCTCTGCCCGGGGGGGGGGGGGGGGGGGGGGGGGGGGGGGGGGGGCACTTGGCCTTATTCTGGATAGGGGTGTGCCGCGGGACCTCGAAAACCCGTACCCGTCGTACAAGGTCAATATGGCCAAAAGCATACCCCGTCGTACAAGGTATTATGCGAATGTATAACCCGTTGCACAGATTGCAGCTGAAAAACATACCCCGTCGTACAAGTATGAGGCCCAAAAACCCGTCGTACAAGTTGCGAGGCCGAAAAAAAACATACCCCGTCGCGAGGCACATATATACTACCTCTATACACTTAAGTGCCCCCCCCCCCCCCCCCCCCGGGCTGCTCTGCTGTAATCCTAACTTAATATATCGGTTCAAATGTAGATTTGATTAATCTGACAATAAGTTTGTTAAATCTATTTTGCTATGTACTTTGCGTTACAATTATAGAAATAGACTGCACTGGATTTAACTTCTCTTTGTATATTTGGTCTGTTTATACGGACCACTGTTCTGCCACAATTAAAGCCTATCTATTTAACATGCCACGGCCGCCGTATGACACTCATATTTATCCGCTCATTCATACACTTTTACGTTTAAGATATCATAACGTTACACATCTTGGAAAATAATTTAGGAACTAAGACCAATCATAACGTAAAACCTCTCCTGATCACCAAATAGGCTCTCCCATAGCTGTTGTTGCTCCACAGACTGTTAACATAATATCACTGACACAAATTCATACGAAAACTACTAGTCGCTTCATTGTTGTAGCAAGATAAATGTGGGTTGTAATTGGGTATCAAAATGGCTTTAACCTCGTCAAAATGCTGTTTTAAGCGCGTCTCTTCACGAGAGTTGAAATTAAGTATCCGGGAAAAAGCACTGGAAGGTAGTCACATTTTGCCTTCTGTCTGCAGCGTCACCCCAATATGAATACAAAGATTGCCACATACCTAACGCGGAAGAAGGTATTTTAGAAAGTTGGAAGACACTGAACTTACCGAAATAGAAAGAATAAAGTTATTGCGAACAAATGCAACAATAATTCAATGGATAATTCAAAATATATTAAGCACTATTTGGTTGACAGCATAAATTGTTAAACTGGAATTATTTGCCAATTCCCTGGCTTCACCAGGTTTGCCATAGTAGTCAAAGATTAACTACCCTCTTAAGGCGAGTTACATGTTTTCATGCTAACTCGCAACACAACTATGTCTGATGAACAACAACAAAACAATTCATAATCAACAACTCTCTGCCCTAATGCATTTAGTTAACCTACAATAAATATACAAAATAATTGAAAAGGAAGTTGCAACACGCTTCGTTGAGCACTGTGACCCTCACAACATACACAGCTGCTACCAGTCAGTATATATGAGAGTGCACAGTACTGACACAGCCCTAGTTAAAGTACACAATGGCAACCTTCAAAC
>CM067344.1:63080645-63288145 GCA_034190875.2 Urechis unicinctus | reverse complement strand
TCTGCACGTTGTTTACCTTTTTGTATCGTCGTTCTTTAGAGGTCTGTGTTCATCTTGATCTTTAAAAACACTGGTGAGTAATTTCTGGTTACACATTTAAATTATTTTGCACCAAAAGCATTTGAAACATATTTATTTAAAAAGAAACCATACCGATACATTCCATGAAGGGGGCGTTTCCCGCAATAAATTAAGGGACTCGAGTCAATGTTTGTAGGGCTCTGTCTAGCATGGCGTAAACATGGGAATTAATATTTCATTTACCAATGGTAATACAACCAAATTATAATGGGATGGGCTGTAATCGCTATGTATGGGTAACACACATTAAACTATGTACAGCTATATGTATGGTTGATCGTAGCCTCATCGTGCACGGCTAGGTGATCGTATCTTTGAATGAGTAGCCAATACCATGGATTGGATAGGATTGCCCAATTATATTATAGTTTAGATTTATTATGAACCCAATTACTTATTACTATAATCGGTTAAAAAAAAGTGCAATTGTAATCGTGGTCAGAGATTCTCAGATTGCAAATTTTGAAGGATCATATTTAGCAACAGCATTCTAAATCAGTGATGCATCCCACCCACCTAGAGCTGCATTACACTACCCATATCATAAATTGAAATCATTATTTGATTCTATTTACAAGATGTAGTGTACTATTGTGGAATGCTTCCTCAGAGAAGTGTAGGGGATTGTCGTTCCATGCAGTTCATAGGCCACTTAATATATGACATGTAAGAAAATTGTTTCGGGTATTTATTCTTTCAAGATTTTTGTTTCAGAGCACACTGGGTAACAGACTTTGGTAGAGGGCAGCTTGCCATCTTTGTTTATGCCTGAAAAATGTATAACAACACCCAAATTGCCATGTAGAAAGGAGCCAGTGAGTCTTCCAGAGTTAATTAAACATGTTTATTGCAAGTTTGGCTGCTTTTTACAAGGCTATTAAGATTTTAACAATTTGACAGAGCTTTCTCTTCACCTTTCTGACTGATTATTCTGCTTGCATTATATTGTTTCATTTTGTGGTTTTTCCATGATGGTGTGACTTTTCATGGAGAAAACAGAAAAAATTACCACAGATATCCTTGCAAGAGATGGCAAGAATGCCAAGGGGTGGTGTGTGGTGACGAGAGACGATTTGGTGATTGTGAAAATTGAATTATTCAACAATTTACTCCTGGATGCCTATTTTTTCACATTTCCTATATCAGAGGGAGGTTGTTTCTACCTCTATTTTTTCAGGGTCTTCAATTAATGGGAAATGACTTAAAATATATGCTAAATGTGCTCCCAGAGGCAAAACTGACCTGCGATAAAAAAATGCAGAAAATCATCTAGCTTCATAAAATAATAACAAATAACTGATACAAGATAATTGCATGGAATTTTCAGGATGTATTTATTAGTATATAAGCTTACAATCAACATAGTACGCTTACAAGTAGTACAGATGGAATTATATGAAATTGACAAGCATTTAGTGTATGATCTAACAAAAATACAAAAATGTTATGAAAGTGATAGAATTTGCCATGCCAACCATTATGCAACTACAAAAGGTATCAACATGAATTTTTCAGGACTTATTCTTTTATCTAACTGTACATTCAAAACAGTATCAAGGGCTTTTCAAAACAATGATTTCTATATTTATCTGGACGTCAAATTTTCACTGAGAAAACACTTATCGGGCACATTCATACTGGACTTCCTACACCACCAAGCATCAATTAGAAGAAAGTTGCAAGAAGTAAGTATGAAACTTTCTTACATGGATTATCTTTTGATAAAGTACTTAGCCAACTTAAAGATAATAAACTCACATACACCATCATTCAGTTACTTGTAAATTAAAAAACGACAGACAGATATAGAAAGCGATTGAATGAGTACTGATGTAACGACTGAATGAAACTTAATCCATGACTTAGCACTTGTAGGAAATCTCCCATCACACAAGCAATCTTTGAGTGGACTAAGCATTTGTATTAATCCGGGGACTGTGGAAAACAATTTAATAATTGTGTTTACAGAGGTTGATCAGTCATTGAAGCAATACCACCCATAAAGTCATTTTAAGTTTATGAAAACAGTGGAATAATGTTGGCCCTTAGTTCAAGCTTATGTTACTTTTTTTTAACAAGATAAACAAAGGAATAGTGAATTGACTGTGGTACCAACCATTATCCATCAGGCACTTTGCAGTAGATTCATCGACCATTCCAAACTTTTCCAGTTGTTCAATACCTCTCTGGACATCGTCATGGGTCACCTATTGCATATGTAAAGGTTTTTGTTATGTAAAATAAGCTGCGTTGTCTGCAATAGCATGTATGATCAAGATTTACAATAATCTAGCACATGACATGTTACCTTTTCCTCAGCCTTCAGTCCATAACAATGATCATCTATTTCCTGAAGCAGATAGTCAGTTGAAATTCAACATTTCTTGGTTCCAGATGAATAAATGTATGGTGTGACATGTATGGGGGGGGGGGGGGGGACTTAAGTGTATAGAGGTAGTATACATGTGCTGCGCGACTGGGTATGTTTTTTTTTTCCCCCCGGGGATGCTAAGGCAATGCAAATGAGGCGGCGGTTGATCACGCGACACAATATTTTTTCAAAATGGCGATCATGGTATCTTGACTTTTCGGAAATGATGTATCGATGGCATTTCTTGAAGAATAGCGTCGAGTTGGGGTAAGTATTTTGGACCGTGAAGATTGTTTGTTGTACAGGCTCTTGGTATATGTTATTTTTTGGATGCGTAATGGAGCACCCAAAACCGTGAAGACAAAAACGTGTGCTTTAATGAAGCGCGAAAACCGTCGTATCTTAACGGTATAAATTCATGTTACCGTTACGACCGGAGCTAAGGTCATTGACATAAACATTAAATAGATGTGGTGACACTATTCCACCCTGACGCACTCCATTAGATACTGTAAAACGAACAGAGAGGCAGTTTCCCCAACGGACAGTAATCTTTTGGTTTTTATACCAATACATTAGAATTCTCACAATATAGAAAGGTACACCTGCTTTATAAGTTTTTCAAACAATATGGAGTGGTTTACCCTGTCAAATGCCTTACTAGCATCCAAAAAGGTGACAAAAGGCTACTCGTCTACCCTCAAGAACCCACAATAATTTGTTTCAACAATATATATATAATGCACCAAACTTGCATTAAATGGCATGTAATAGTCTTGCATACGTATACGCATGGTATAATATTAATAAGTTCAACATAGAAAAAGGATGAAGACGTGACGAATGCCATGAATGACCTTTCTGTAGCTCGGGCTATATTTGATTTCTTGCAAATGGCGCAATGTTCTACGTAATGTTGACACGTATGACATGTCATAATGTACTACATGCGCCTATTTAATAGTCGAATAATAAAGTTATCTTCACGCACTTTCTATCAACCCTGTATTTTTTAACAGTTAACAGACAAGAGTATAGACATTTGTTACGAGGGTATCGGGTACAGTCTTTTATGAGTCCTACAAGGTAGGTATTATTTTTGCTTGTTCCATCGTTTACTTGGTTGGATTTATCATATTAGATTAATCTATCACGCACACCAACTAAGTACAGTCAATATCAAGACAAAACACATTGGCCAGACAAAATTGCTTTAAGTTACTGAGTAATCTATCCTGATATACATCGCGAAATATAGATGGAAAAAATCCCAATTACGGAACATTGCTACAATCTGGTCAGTAAACTTTTTCAGGATATTCTCAGAACATTTTGTCAAGGTTCCTAACCATGCATCGTGTCCTTGTCTTTAACGAATCCTCACCAGTTTTTGTGGCATTTTAACAGGCTTCCGCGATATTTTATTTGCGTCGTAGATAAACTTTCCACGGTAAAAAAAATATCAGCGAACACGTCCTGTACTTATAATTCGTTACTTGGCTAGTGAGTTAGTGACACGTCCTGTACTTATAATTCGTTACTTGGCTAGTGAGTTTGTGTAGACACGGGCACTCGAACCCTCTCATCAAGTTCCCCTAGTGCGAGCCATGCTTTATGTACGCAGTTTCAGTTTCACTCACTATGTGGCTGCAGGTCCCGGGGGTGGGGCACTTAAGTATATAGAGGTAGTATACATGTGCCGGGTTATGTTTTTTTGGCCTCTCGGCTTGTATGATGGGTTTTGTTGGGTCTCGTATTTGTAGGACGGGATATACTTTTGCCATTTTCACCTTGTACGACGGGTACGGGTTTTCGTGATCCCGGGGCACACCCCTACTCAGGACAAGGCCAAGTGCCCCCTCCAGGCTGCGGGAATCCATAAGTGTTATCTTTTTTCAATTGTCAATGCGATATCGCTGAAAACATATACCCCCTCTAAGGTAGGAATTACCAAAATTGTCATCTTATTGTATTTAATTTTTGCCGATGATCGTATTGGTGGGGTCATGAGAGAACGAAAACCTTCACATACAGTTTATCGAGCAGATTCCCTGTGGACAAATGGTGCTACGGTTTATCGAGCAGCTTCCCTGAGGACAAATGGTGCTACAGTTTATCGTGCAGCTTCCCTGTGGACAAATGGTGCGACAGTTTATCGAGCAGCTTGCCTGGAACAAATGATCTTTTCTTCCCGAAGTAGTTAGTGTAACTCAGGGGGCCAGGGAATGAGAACTGATGTCTTTGATCCCCCATCTCATCCACCCTCACACCACCTCACCCAATCCTGTGCGCCATAAAAAGCGTCCATCGGAATCACTGATTTAGTACACTTCGAACACTAGGGGTTTGGAATAATGTGGTACTGTTACTTTTATTACATCGCATTTAATTCAATGGCTTATAATCAACATTTCTAATGAAAACATTTACTTATTATCCATTTCAATACACTTGCAACAACCTCAATTACTTCAGCTTTGAAGAAGCTGTTCTCACAAAAGGGCACTCGACAAATACAAACATCAGACGAGCATTATCAAGTTGAAGAAAATAAATATTTGTAGGTCAGAATCGAATCTCGTTACCTGAAAAGCTGTCCCGCCAAAGCCCTGGATAAGTTCTGCAACAGGCTATGCGTGACAAGAATGGTAGCTTTTTGATGGAATAACGAGAGGGAACTATAGACAGGCTGTTTATGTACAGCCATCGTCAATTGGCGCTCTACATTCTGAGACAGCTTTTCTTGATCCCATAAGTTCAGGTCGATCTTTGGTACCAACTTTGTTGGATCCCAATAGATTTTGGCGCATAGGACAATGCAGACCTTGGATGAGCGCGAATTGTCAATCACTTCAAACAGATGCTGTGGAACATTCATAGCTGAGAGAATGTTATCTTGTTGCCAGGTCAATAAATAAACATTCCTTTTTCCTTCTTCTTCCCATTGTTGAACGTTCAGGGTGACTGTGTTTCGTGAACATACTTGTGTTTTGCTCAACAATTCCAGGTGCGACGGACACACTATTTCAATCCTTGCGATTCTGGGCTTGACACAGGAGGCTACCCATAGTACCGCTCCATCAGGCACGTCCTCTTGACAGCACGGCGCCTGCATCGTTTTGTACGAGCTAGGTTAACGCTTCTTCACGAGTAGGCAAACACAATTATTAACCAAGTAGAACTACTGCAGGTTAATCTTGCAAATGCATAAACTGGTGTGACTTGTCTGAAAAATATTGGCTGTCACGATTGTGGTCGGGAACTCCGAAGATCAACTGTTGCTTGATTCTATACGGGGAACGTTGGTCGCTACATTATTCTGGTACAACTGTGACCAACGCCGAATTTTACTCTAGACAACCATAAAATAAAATAGTTTATAACCGGTTTCAACATCCGTTTTAAACGAGCAAGTGTAACCATTGGAGATTCCATTCGAGCGGTTACCGAACACCCGGACGTAGCCCAACAGAGGTACAATCGATCGGGTACCTCCCTGCAAGAGGGAGCGCAAGCTCCACTTCAAAAGAGCTACCCGGACGGAAGTGAAAAGCACCGGCTACCCGCGAATTGGTGATGAACTTTAAGCGAGTTCGTGGTTGCGACTGCGCATGTGTCGATATGCAACGTCTCGGTCAGGTCAAAAGTCAATCGCGTGCTCCATCTTCAACTCCACAGGTCATACAATCTCTTTGAAGTTAGAAGTTATATATGTAAATATATATATATATATATATATATATATATATATATATATATATATATATATATATATATATATATATATATATATATATATATATATATATATATACTTTAACGGGTAATATTCACGAAAATAAAGAATGGAGATCGCTCAAATATCACAGTAGCATATAAAATGATTTATTCATGTTCATCGATGACGATTTTTTGATTACAATAAAGAAATCTAGCTGTAATATGTTTACGTAACCAGACCAAAAACCCTGCGTTGACAACGCGCCTTTTGAAACGCTAAATAATGACGTCATAAGGATTTCCCCAGTTATACGGCCGCATTATGACAGACCGCGTGTTTTCGAAGCCTCTGCCTGGATACATGTTGAACGTGCAATCTTGCCGCCCCTACTCGTTGCTCATGGCACAACATGCTCGACGAATGTCCTCGAGTTGCAACTTCCAAACTTTCAACCTGAGGATATTTTTAAGCTTAATTCATATTAGAAATAAGCAATAAGAAAGCAAGACTAATGATAGAACACGATCTCGATTGTTCTCTTCTTTACTGGGTTTGTGGCACATTCATAGTGATAGCAGCGTTCGCCAAATCCACAAGTTTTTCCTTTCGGTTTTTTTTTCAAACCGCGACCAAAAATCACTAAATAAGTCTAACTGTTGTAGTCGATATTCGACCTAATCGCGAAGAGAGAGAGAGAGAGAGAGAGAGAGAGAGAGAGAGAGAGAGAGAGAGAGAGAGAGAGAGAGAGAGAGAGAGAGAGAGAGAGAGATTGACAGAGTAGCTGATCGCTGTTTACTTTGCTAACCACCAATGACTCGAGAGAATTGTCAAGATTGACCTTTGACCTATTTCCCGCAGTGCCCTTCGCGAGAGATACCTAACTCGACTATTACATAGTCTGCGCCCAGACTCAAGGGGTTCCGCTACGCTTCTCGCCCTAGAGTCCTGAAGGCGAGACTATTGAATATCAGTAACATATAAACAGCGCCCGCAGCCATCAGGCTAGGGGACCTTGACTAACCCTGCCTACTCATCCTCGAAGCTAGGTCGCGTCGGGCTGGGCTTGGCATCAGGACGCCGGAAAATGACCTGATTACGATCACAACCACTCACGTTCTTCTGCGCATCGGCTTCTGCGCAGGCTTTTATGTTCGCAAAGCGTCAAACATGTCTGCCATGGGGAGTGAACCACTCAGTTAGACTTCTTAACTCAGACGCCCGGTTCCCGATAGCAAGCTTCCGATCTCCGAGCCGCTTCCGAGCGCTCACTTGGCTTGGCTTCTTAGTACCGATCAGCTTCATCTATAAAAAAAAAACCAGTTATTCTAACTCCACGAGATTGCATGGATAGTTATTGATAAGCCCAAATATATACCGGTCTAAAACACATCGCTGGCATACATTTGATACTGTTATTCATACCACATTGATAAGGAGCAATCATTTTCTCCCATATGTGAGCATACAAAGAATAAGGTATAAGACGGAGATTACCTCATTTTATGCTTGTTGTTGAAGCAACCAGACCCAGACTAGAACCTTACAACACTTCACAACCAGTCCTAATAAGGGCTTATAGAACCTTATGGGGTGGTTTTGAAGAGCTTCCCTTCGGCATATACCATGTGTTATAAATTTCAATACATAATTGCCTGATAAAGTGGAAATTTTGAAAAGTTCACATTTCCGACATTTTGGTTTGGAGCATCATGGAGGTTGCCGCGTTCGAAAGTAACGAAAATTCATGTAACAAACGATCAACAATCATCCAAGACTAATAACCAAGATGGTGCGCTACGGGAGATATTAACCCCGAATCTCTATCCATATATACAGATACAGAACATTGAGGGAAAGTGCGGGCTGCCCGAAATAGGATTTGCGTTAGGTAGCATCTTGGCAGGACAGCATATAACTATATCACCGTCCGACACACAGGCGCAAGTCAATTCATTCAACGAGCGCGTTCGGCAGTGTTCGGTCTCGCCTGACTCATGTATACATATATTATTACACGCGTCCGAGTCGCCCCAGAAACGCGCTCGTTGAATAAATTGACATGGGTGCCCGTGGTCCGACCGGGGCTATCTAAAAGCTAGAGTTTAAACTGATGACTATCTGTAATCGGTATTATAATGATCCGATTTCAGTTCGCTGGTTTGTTGTTCTGTTAGTTACCATCACACAATAATAATGGCACAACGTGGCCCAAGGAACCCATAAGATTACCCTAACTGAAGAATAAAACTAGTCCAATCTGGCCACCGGTAAGACTTATTTATGTAAGCGACTTAACAACAGCAGTATTTTTTTTTTTGCATTTTGGATGCAAGTAAAGCTTTTGATCGAGTTAATAACAGTACTCTGTTTGAATAACTTGTGAACAGAGGTATACCATTTTATATATTCAGAAAGCTGATTATTCTCCTGTAGCAGAGGATACGCAAGTTACATGGGTACGATCGAGCAGCATCCTCTACTCCGGAGGATTATTGCTGATGTATTGGTAATCTAACCAAATGATGTGTGTTCGCTATGGCGAGGTTGTTTTTCAATACATTTGTGGTATCAATTGGTGTAAGACAGGGAAGTATTCTCTCTCCTTGTCTATTTTATCTGCACATAGATTCTGTTAGTGAAAGTTTAAATATATGCCACATTGGCTGTTTCATTTCGGGAGAGCTAATTAACCATTTGTTTATGCTACCATTAATAAGTTGTATATATCATACCATAATATCCTCAAAAGTATGTTAAATTTATCTAAATATGAAAGTACTAGCAACCTGTGCACATGTCTCGATGAAATACACTGACTGCTCTGCTGTAATCCTAACTTAATATATCGGTTCAAATGTAGATTTGATTAATCTGACAATAAGTTTGTTAAATCTATTTTGCTATGTACTTTGCGTTACAATTATAGAAATAGACTGCACTGGATTTAACTTCTCTTTGTATATTTGGTCTGTTTATACGGACCACTGTTCTGCCACAATTAAAGCCTATCTATTTAACATGCCACGGCCGCCGTATGACACTCATATTTATCCGCTCATTCATACACTTTTACGTTTAAGATATCAGTTACTTTTTTTTAACAAGATAAACAAAGGAATAGTGAATTGACTGTGGTACCAACCATTATCCATCAGGCACTTTGCAGTAGATTCATCGACCATTCCAAACTTTTCCAGTTGTTCAATACCTCTCTGGACATCGTCATGGTTCACCTATTGCATATGTAAAGGTTTTTGTTATGTAAAATAAGCTGCGTTGTCTGCAATAGCATGTATGATCAAGATTTACAATAATCTAGCACATGACATGTTACCTTTTCCTCAGCCTTCAGTCCATAACAATGATCATCTATTTCCTGAAGCAGTTGAAATTCAACATTTCTTGGTTCCAGATGAATAAATGTATGGTGTGACATGTATGGGGGGGGGGGGGGTGGGACTTAAGTGTATAGAGGTAGTATACATGTGCCGCGCGACTGGGTATGTTTTTTTCCCCCGGGATGCTAAGGCAATGCAAATGAGGCGGCGGTTGATCACGCGACACAATATTTTTTAAAAATGGCGATCATGGTATCTTGACTTTTCGGAAATGATGTATCGATGGCATTTCTTGAAGAATAGCGTCGAGTTGGGGTAAGTATTTTGGACCGTGAAGATTGTTTGTTGTACAGGCTCTTGGTATATGTTATTTTTTGGATGCGTAATGGAGCACCCAAAACCGTGAAGACAAAAACGTGTGCTTTAATGAAGCGCGAAAACCGTCGTATCGTAACGGTATAAATTCATGTTACCGTTACGACCGGAGCTAAGGTCATGGACATAAACATTAAATAGATGTGGTGACACTATTCCACCCTGACGCACTCCATTAGATACTGTAAAACGAACAGAGAGGCAGTTTCCCCAACGGACAGTAATCTTTTGGTTTTTATACCAATACATTAGAATTCTCACAATATAGAAAGGTACACCTGCTTTAATAAGTTTTTCAAACAATATGGAGTGGTTTACCCTGTCAAATGCCTTACTAGCATCCAAAAAGGTGACAAAAGGCTACTCGTCTACCCTCAAGAACCCACAATAATTTGTTTCAACAATATATATATAATGCACCAAACTTGCATTAAATGGCATGTAATAGTCTTGCATACGTATACGCATGGTATAATATTAATAAGTTCAACATAGAAAAAGGATGAAGACGTGACGAATGCCATGAATGACCTTTCTGTAGCTCGGGCTATATTTGATTTCTTGCAAATGGCGCAATGTTCTACGTAATGTTGACACGTATGACATGTCATAATGTACTACATGCGCCTATTTAATAGTCGAATAATAAAGTTATCTTCACGCACTTTCTATCAACCCTGTATTTTTTAACAGTTAACAGACAAGAGTATAGACATTTGTTACGAGGGTATCGGGTACAGTCTTTTATGAGTCCTACAAGGTAGGTATTATTTTTGCTTGTTCCATCGTTTACTTGGTTGGATTTATCATATTAGATTAATCTATCACGCACACCAACTAAGTACAGTCAATATCAAGACAAAACACATTGGCCAGACAAAATTGCTTTAAGTTACTGAGTAATCTATCCTGATATACATCGCGAAATATAGATGGAAAAAAATCCCAATTACGGAACATTGCTACAATCTGGTCAGTAAACTTTTTCAGGATATTCTCAGAACATTTTGTCAAGGTTCCTAACCATGCATCGTGTCCTTGTCTTTAACGAATCCTCACCAGTTTTTGTGGCATTTTAACAGGCTTCCGCGATATTTTATTTGCGTCGTAGATAAACTTTCCACGGTAAAAAAAATATCAGCGAACACGTCCTGTACTTATAATTCGTTACTTGGCTAGTGAGTTAGTGACACGTCCTGTACTTATAATTCGTTACTTGGCTAGTGAGTTTGTGTAGACACGGGCACTCGAACCCTCTCATCAAGTTCCCCTAGTGCGAGCCATGCTTTATGTACGCAGTTTCAGTTTCACTCACTATGTGGCTGCAGGTCCCGGGGGTGGGGCACTCAAGTATATAGAGGTAGTATACATGTGCCGGGTTATTTTTTTTTGGCCTCTCGGCTTGTATGATGGGTTTTGTTGGGTCTCGTATTTGTAGGACGGGATATACTTTTGCCATTTTCACCTTGTACGACGGGTACGGGTTTTCGTGATCCCGGGGCACACCCCTACTCAGGACAAGGCCAAGTGCCCCCTCCAGGCTGCGGGAATCCATAAGTGTTATCTTTTTTCAATTGTCAATGCGATATCGCTGAAAACATATACCCCCTCTAAGGTAGGAATTACCAAAATTGTCATCTTATTGTATTTAATTTTTGCCGATGATCGTATTGGTGGGGTCATGAGAGAACGAAAACCTTCACATACAGTTTATCGAGCAGATTCCCTGTGGACAAATGGTGCTACGGTTTATCGAGCAGCTTCCCTGAGGACAAATGGTGCTACAGTTTATCGTGCAGCTTCCCTGTGGACAAATGGTGCGACAGTTTATCGAGCAGCTTGCCTGGAACAAATGATCTTTTCTTCCCGAAGTAGTTAGTGTAACTCAGGGGGCCAGGGAATGAGAACTGATGTCTTTGATCCCCCATCTCATCCACCCTCACACCACCTCACCCAATCCTGTGCGCCATAAAAAGCGTCCATCGGAATCACTGATTTAGTACACTTCGAACACTAGGGTTTGGAATAATGTGGTACTGTTACTTTTATTACATCGCATATAATTCAATGGCTTATAATCAACATTTCTAATGAAAACATTTACTTATTATCCATTTCAATACACTTGCAACAACCTCAATTACTTCAGCTTTGAAGAAGCTGTTCTCACAAAAGGGCACTCGACAAATACAAACATCAGACGAGCATTATCAAGTTGAAGAAAATAAATATTTGTAGGTCAGAATCGAATCTCGTTACCTGAAAAGCTGTCCCGCCAAAGCCCTGGATAAGTTCTGCAACAGGCTATGCGTGACAAGAATGGTAGCTTTTTGATGGAATAACGAGAGGGAACTATAGACAGGCTGTTTATGTACAGCCATCGTCAATTGGCGCTCTACATTTTGAGACAGCTTTTCTTGATCCCATAAGTTCAGGTCGATCTTTGGTACCAACTTTGTTGGATCCCAATAGATTTTGGCGCATAGGACAATGCAGACCTTGGATGAGCGCGAATTGTCAATCACTTCAAACAGATGCTGTGGAACATTCATAGCTGAGAGAATGTTACCTTGTTGCCAGGTCAATAAATAAACATTCCTTTTTCCTTCTTCTTCCCATTGTTGAACGTTCAGGGTGACTGTGTTTCGTGAACATACTTGTGTTTTGCTCAACAATTCCAGGTGCGACGGACACACTATTTCAATCCTTGCGATTCTGGGCTTGACACAGGAGGCTACCCATAGTACCGCTCCATCAGGCACGTCCTCTTGACAGCACGGCGCCTGCATCGTTTTGTACGAGCTAGGTTAACGCTTCTTCACGAGTAGGCAAACACAATTATTAACCAAGTAGAACTACTGCAGGTTAATCTTGCAAATGCATAAACTGGTGTGACTTGTCTGAAAAATATTGGCTGTCACGATTGTGGTCGGGAACTCCGAAGATCAACTGTTGCTTGATTCTATACGGGGAACGTTGGTCGCTACATTATTCTGGTACAACTGTGACCAACGCCGAATTTTACTCTAGACAACCATAAAATAAAATAGTTTATAACCGGTTTCAACATCCGTTTTAAACGAGCAAGTGTAACCATTGGAGATTCCATTCGAGCGGTTACCGAACACCCGGACGTAGCCCAACAGAGGTACAATCGATCGGGTACTTCCCTGCAAGAGGGAGCGCAAGCTCCACTTCAAAAGAGCTACCCGGACGGAAGTGAAAAGCACCGGCTACCCGCGAATTGGTGATGAACTTTAAGCGAGTTCGTGGTTGCGACTGCGCATGTGTCGATATGCAACGTCTCGGTCAGGTCAAAAGTCAATCGCGTGCTCCATCTTCAACTCCACAGGTCATACAATCTCTTTGAAGTTAGAAGTTATATATGTAAATATATATATATATATATATATATATATATATATATATATATATATATATATATATATATATATATATATATATATATATATATATATATATATATATATATATATATATATATATACTTTAACGGGTAATATTCACGAAAATAAAGAATGGAGATCGCTCAAATATCACAGTAGCATATAAAATGATTTATTCATGTTCATCGATGACGATTTTTCGATTACAATAAAGAAATCTAGCTGTAATATGTTTACGTAACCAGACCAAACCCTGCGTTGACAACGCGCCTTTTGAAACGCTAAATAATGACGTCATAAGGATTTCCCCAGTTATACGGCCGCATTATGACAGACCGCGTGTTTTCGAAGCCTCTGCCTGGATACATTTTGAACGTGCAATCTTGCCGCCCCTACTCGTTGCTCATGGCACAACATGCTCGACGAATGTCCTCGAGTTGCAACTTCCAAACTTTCAACCTGAGGATATTTTTAAGCTTAATTCATATTAGAAATAAGCAATAAGAAAGCAAGACTAATGATAGAACACGATCTCGATTGTTCTCTTCTTTACTGGGTTTGTGGCACATTCATAGTGATAGCAGCGTTCGCCAAATCCACAAGTTTTTCCTTTCGGTTTTTCTTTCAAACCGCGACCAAAAATCACTAAATAAGTCTAACTGTTGTAGTCGATATTCGACCTACCGATAACTACTTGGTAATCGCGAAGAGAGAGAGAGAGAGAGAGAGAGAGAGAGAGAGAGAGAGATTGACAGAGTAGCTGATCGCTGTTTACTTTGCTAACCACCAATGACTCGAGAGAATTGTCAAGATTGACCTTTGACCTATTTCCCGCAGTGCCCTTCGCGAGAGATACCTAACTCGACTATTACATAGTCTGCGCCCAGACTCAAGGGGTTCCGCTACGCTTCTCGCCCTAGATTCTACGACCAGACAAGGTCTAAAACTGGCGCGTCCGAATATTCATTAGACACGTTCGTTAATCTTCGTGACTAATCAACGCAAAGGTTGTGACCCGGATTGACCTTAATTGCGCGTGTCTGGCTTGTGATACGCACCCTCGGTTCTATGTGACGTCATGTACATTGTAGTGGTCTGCGTCCAATGAGAACACATTAAAATTATGGGGCGTCTCAAAAGTTCAAATTGGCACCACAACAAGCGCTTTAATTGCTTAGCTGCACGATAGTATGTTTACGTAATAGTCAGTTAAAAAGAACCAGTTGTGTGTCTGCTTCTCTCGCCAACTGTGTGATTAACGGTGCCACTCAGCGTGAAACAACAAATCGGAGTGTTGTAGAATGTGTGCCCGGCTCATAAAAATCACTCGTCCGGTTGGACAAGTTCTTCGGAACTTGTAGAACTAACCAATGAGAGACAACAACTCAAAAGTACCCGAGAGTGACCGAGAGACACGGCTTGTGATTGGAGCATCCCAAATATGGGATGCCTGTCCAGTCTCCTGGACCTGAAGGCTAGACTATTAAATATCAGTAACATGTAAACAGCGCCCGCAGCCATCAGGCTAGGGGACCTTGACTAACTATTACAGGTCTACCCCGATAACTCGCGTCGCGATTACTCACGATTCTGCATAACTCGCGCTCTTGGACCTGCTTTTTTTAGCTCAAAATAGCGAGTTATTTGAACAAAATAGGAACAAAAACAGTAACAAATAGGAACAAAAATCTTATTTCGTAATAGCGCGGTTTCACAACTAGCTTCCCTGGGCAAGGTGTTGACGCCACGGGAATAAGAGGAGAATAAGGTGAGAAAACGTTTGGCGCTGGGGGCGAGTATAAACCAGCCCACAACTTAATGAAATCAGTTAATTTTGCATTTCCCAAAGTACTCTTTTAGGGCGGATGATCTTGTTAGGTAAAAGTACATGTTCTCATTGGCTATGGGGCGCGTCAGGCTCGTAAACGGGACTAAAGATGGTTTTTCTCTGGTTGATTTAATAATACAAAGACAATCTATAGGGAGCTGTTTACGAGGAAATCGATAATTGATAGATGTTTACACCAACTTTCGTTGCTAACGGGTTGAGTAAATCCACATGCGCTATTCATTATTCTGTGTTTTTTACCTCATTCAAACTCTATATGTACCAACCGGAATTTACATAAACCTTTAAAATGACCGAGACCACAATTCGGACTTGACTATATAGAGATCATTTCCATAAATAGTGGGCGATCGGTCGGTCAAATGTTTTATTACCGCAGTTTTTATTATCATTTGTGAAGCATAGCGAGCTCTGCATTAACTGTGCGAGATTTTTGAGGATTATGTCTCATCTCAACTTATGCTATCAATGAATACTAACAGGCGTCAGCGAGGATAGAAGAATGGAAAGTGAGCTGAAAGCGGTCCTATGTAAGCGCAGGAGCTTATCGATTTTGGCGAGAAGCGATGCCCGTTCCTAGCACCAGGAGAGAGTGCGGTGTCTAGCCACTACGGCTCGTCCCCTTCTGTACCACCGCCTCCAGCTTAGTGGAGTCATGCTGAGACTTCCGTGATATCATGGAGAGTGTGCTTATACGGAGAACAGTACCGCCACCGTGCGACTAATTTGACTCGATAGGTGGCAGCAGCAAATTCTGCAGCAGCAACATCAGAAACGTCTAGCGGATGGATCTGCAGGAGAGTCAGTGACATCACAGGAGGAGTGTTTGTATGGGTTCTTACTCAACCAACGCACGTCGCACCTTGTTTACATGTGTCAAGAATCCAACCTAACTCAACTGCCGACCATCCAGCCATGGAAGTGATCAGCTACAAATCCTCTTAGGAACCCCACAGCTCCGCACCCGACAGCAGGATCAATTTGCTGCCGATGTTATTGACATTTAGAGCACATAGGCAAGGAAAGCACGCCATTATAACCGAAAAAAATACCCCACATCCATTTGGGAGGCGCCATCGTGTCTTGAGGGCATCTCCCTAAAAGCTGCTGATTCTCTTCCCCTCGGCGCGTTGTGCGGTGCAGACGGTTGGTTATAGAAACCATTAAGGTAGGTGTAGTAAAGGTATTGTGCCGTGTTGGTGATGTTGTCTTGCAATCAGATTGTTACGCTCAAATAATTTGAGTGAGGTTATCTTCTGTTTAAAATCGTGGATCCTATTGACTAGCCACATAGTCTTACTGTCGGGTCGCTATAGGCGGAATTAAATAGTCAACAAACATCTATTATTGGTAGTTATTCACCTCAAAAGCTGAATATCTCTTGTCAAGACCTGCCGTCCGCAAATTAATTTGCCGAATTAGTGGAATAGAGGTGCATCAGGAACCCCACCATTTACGACCACGATTCTACACATTTGCTGAACGTATTAATGCTGGCGTACACATGGCTGCGTCCTTTGTTGTGGGGTGATATTAGACAAGCCTCGTTATACTGTTTCATCTCGCTAAGTCATCCTCGAGGATTCGCGTGCTTTGCAGTGTTTGTTTCGGCATCCCACCACAGATCTATTCCTGTGGCTCGCGGTGAGGTTAGACATGGAGTTGTTTCTCGGATGATATACTGCTAATCATGTGATAAGCCCAGTCCTCACCTCTCACCTCGCCCCCACATTGCATCCAAAACTCCCACCACGTCCTCAGGGGCTATTGAGTTTGGGGAGGGGACGCGAACCCAGGCGAGTGACATCAGCTAAGCATGTTCTATTAAAAGGAATTGTTTACCCAAACAAATCCACATGCTGGAACTGTTACAGTCCATCACAACGAAGGTTCTCTCAATGGTACACATGTTTATTGATCTACCATCCCCCACCTGGGTATTTGGGGGCGCTTGGTCAATTAACACCGCAGACGCTCGGATCCTAAAGCTAGGTTTCCGAGCACCAGTTGATTAAAAGTCATTGTGTTCTTTCCGCGATGAAAAGGTGTTTATGGGGGTTCCATTAGATACATGATTTCAATGAGCTTGCTAGTATTGCTGAATTGTTGACATATGTTTGTTTGGTATTGACGTTCAATGTAGAAATAAATCCCCTGGCAGCAGCTTGGGATGAAAGTTGTCAGTCGCTGGTCAACACTAACTTAGGTCTGCACACCTTGCCACGGATATTCTCCTGTCGTTTGTACACCGTAATCTCAAACACAAGCGGGGTTCTGAGGGGGCCATCATGTCTCTATATTACGCGTATAAATGCATTTGTGTCATGACGAGGTCAACGCCTCAGCTAAGAGAACCCATAACGCTATCACTGGAGTCCATGGCAAATCATGTTAGCTGAATACGCTTAGAGGATATTAATAACCCCTGTTATTGGGGGAGAAGTAATATACACCCATAACTCAACGTACGGCTACATTGTATTCCGGCATATGGTCGTGTGCTTGGTAATTTCATCGCCTTTTATGTGCGTATACGGCATGAATGACTCAATGGCTTCTGCTGTTACTCCACCTCTCTTAGTTTGAACTGGAATATGTCATGGTTTTTTTCATGAGACTATAAATGCATATTTGTGCATTGTCAACCGATCACTAGTCTAGGTCCCCGTTCCCTTGAGCCCCCACACCCCGGCTGGCACAATTCTCTATGGCTCAAGGGTGTTTGGGATAACCCAGAATTTTCGGCCAGGTTTTTGGCCGCCCGAATCAAAATCGCCATAACAGATTGGCCTTTCGGAGCTCGCCTTGCAAACGCGTTTGACTCAATCCGGAGAACGCCGACTAGACGCACATTGTTGTTCCGCAATCTTTGTTACGCTGAAGTGATGGGGCGCCTGGCGCGAACGCAGCTCAAGGACGTTTATTGGCCAACCATGGAACCACGAAAATTACCATGCATTGTCATTGTCTTTCCCAGTTAGAGCACTTGGCGACATGTATTGCACGGAGAATCTGAGGCGGTGGGTAGAAGCGAACCCGGGGCGAACCCCCAGAGTCGAGGGATGTAGACTAACCGATCACGGTATGGAAGGAATTATTGACTGCGACCTGCTGCTGATTATCGAAAATACAGTTCGAACATAACAACGGTTTAATTGATTTGAAAATGGCCAGAATTTCGCGTGTTACTCAGGATAATTATAGATTACTGATTGGTGTATTGTGCTTCGCACGACGCCACCCATTGGCAAACTGATCAAAGAAATTGTTAGTGAGGAGAGTGACTGCGTCCGTCTTTATTTTCGGACTGTCGGTTGTACCATAGGGGGACAGCGTGTAAAACGGGATTGAAATCTTAAGTTATCACGTCGTTTCTCCGTCGTTAATGGTCGTATCGTACATTGTTTTACACTCGAAGGAAGTCCATTCAATTCTGAACATATCACTGTATATTTTCGTTGTAAATTACCAACAGTTTTCTCACAAAGAGAGCTTGAGTACAGCGGGTGTCATTTATGCTGGCTCTTCACTTATCGCGCTGCACAAAGGTCGCCTCTGCTTAATAAACTAAGCTTTTCCAATATGTCAGTCAAATCATTGTCAATCTATCTGACCCCAGACAGCATGATTTCTTTAATAAATTTGATTGCTTACAAAATCATGAATATACATGCCATAGTCATGAAAATTTGTTGAATTGTGGTTGCCAAAAATTTAAAACCCATGATAATTTGGTCAATTATGGGCTGATTCTGAATTTTGTCAAACTTCCTGATACACTTCGCCAAGTCCCCCTTTGTCCCATGGGCCTGATTACTCGCTTGTTTTCTTGCTTCATTAGAATGCGAGGAAACTACCCTAGATAACGATGTCTATAGCCTGAATCCTGGCTACCACTGCGACCAGTATATGACATAGAGTATGAGTAAATATGATAAGAAATAGCAAAAATAGAACAAAAACTCTTTAATTCAATGATTTATATATCGTCTAGAGATTAAAGAAACACGGAAAATAATACGGATACTGCCTTTGCCTCCAACCAAAAGGTCATAATCTCGACTGACATTGGAAACGATTGACTCCCTCCCAGACGCCACTTCTGATACACTGACGTCCCTGGAATTGGTTTTCTTATCACAAGATATCGTTGTCGAAAAACATCCAGTAATAACACACGACGAAGGCCGCTGATATATTGAAAAACATCATTACTGATGAATATTTATTGAATGTGGAGTAATATATCGTCCGTTAGCGTGATGTTTACTGTGGACATTTGATTATGTAAGGATAGGGCAAAGTTGGTGTGTGTGTGTTTGTGTATGTGTGTGTAATTATCTATATATGCCTATGAATTCTTTTCGCAGGAAGCCTTAATTTCAAGAGATATCGAGGTGACGGCATCTACCTTGTCTGCAGGGAGAGATTGTGATGATGATGATGGTGGTGATGATGATGATGATGTTGATGATGATAATGAAGTGGTGGTTGTGATGTTGTTGTTGGTGATAGTTATCATGATGACGATGGTTAAGATCATGATCATGAAAAAAATATAATGATTATTATAGTGGGAAAAGACTGAATAATTCGCCAAGTTCCCCACCAATCAAGGGACGTATACTAACTGACGGGGGATTCGGTCTGGAAACGAGACAAATCACGTTACCTCGGATATAGTATACAACATGCCTTAGTGGTTTCGTTACCAACCAGTCTGGATTCGGGTCGCTAGTAGCAACATAAGCTTCTCATAAGCACAACAAACTCTCATGCGTACGCTCAACTGAAAGCCGCGAGGCCAGCAGAGAAAGTGTAACAAACCCGAAAATTATCTCGCAGAACAAATAGAATTAAACTGGGAGGTAATTCCTTTATCCAATGATATAATTTAATCATTTTCTGAGATGATCCAATAATCCCGCGAGACCAATTATTAATCTCACGTATTAAACTGAATTTCCAGGGAGAGAAAAGATTTATCTCGCGGGATAATTGAAATCTCCCGTGTGGTGATTCCCCGTTTTTTTACATTTCCATTTGCATTGACGTCCTGCAGGGCTATCCGTACCCGTGGTACGATGGTTCAGCCTTGTTATCCTAACTATTGGCTATGAGATGCAGTAACCTGGCAACCTTGGTCCAAAGATGAGTACAGGATATGCCTATGGCGCTTTGGTTTCAGTCCATACTTTGCCATTGCATGTATGTAAGAACTGATTGAATTATCATAGCACCAGGCGTATGTTTGTGGGAACGTTATCAGCCAAGTATTAATATTTTGAGTTAAAGAATATAAGGCTTAACAGATACATCCCAAGCCATGCGTAGAAATAGCGGGGAGAGTGAGACAGTCGCCATGAAGAAACTCGTAAGCAAAGTTGTTGGCAATTTGTTCCCCTCGTGCGATGCCACAATCATTGTTATTTTGTGAGAGTGCATCAGAATGGAATTGGCTGATTGCCATAGGTAATAAATAGCTGACCTCAATTGAAAGAATATTGACGATTCAACCATTATCCAGGAGTTACGGCACTCTAACTTCCACTTGGAAACCAGAATTTCTTTGGATTCGGTAGTCGTTATCCAAAATTTTGAAGACAGTCAAGCAAAATTAAAGATTTCATTGGCGTAAAAAAAATACGCGATCATTTTAACTGTCGCCACTTATTTTCGACCGCTGTCGATTGGGAAAATAATACGTTTACCTTGCAAACATATATTTATGAAAGAAAATGTAAAAAAAGAAATATGATCGGACAATTATTGAAGGAGTTATCAATGATTAACGATTTTCACATTTTCCATGGCCTTAACTTTATTCTTATGTGTAGCAAAACCTCATGCTACTGCGCATGAACTGTGAGGTATAACGCGTTACAAGCATCCATAAAAACGCGGCAGACACAACTTGGCTTTTCGTCATTTTGATTAATATATATATCGTTTATGCTTTGCAGACACGGACCCAAAGAGGACTGCTCACAAATTCTGAATTATGACCATCAAGCCATACACCTACCGCCCTACTGATGCCGTCAATGTTCAGCGCAAGGATCAATAAATATTCACAACAACAAACACCACGGCGCAAAGTCCTGATAGATCGATCTACAAGCCGGCCTTCGGTCCAAATAGCCACCTTCGCTATGCGACTGGAGCTGTCGTATTATATTGGCAGCTCAAATCAGTGATAAGTTGGAGATTTAATCGGACTTGTCTGTGAGAATTAGGTTCGTAAGCATACGGTGTTTGAGTCTCGCGTGGTGCCCGGGGCGATATTGGCACGCGTTGGTCAAATGCAATCACACACACAGGGCTGTAAGTGACAGAAGTGCTATCATACATCACGCAATACGGAAGTGGGCCTGGAAAACGGTTACCATGCCAACGTGGAGTTAGACTTATGGATGGGAAAGATCTTCATAAAGATGTCGTAGGTTTCACCAACAAACGCTATGGGAGTACATCGCCTAACAACGACCACCACCAGCAGCCGCAGCTTTGTTCAGACGCACTGGGCGATGAACCCGGCGAGGCTATAAACATGGGTGTGATAAAGTCGTCCGGGGTGGAGGTGGAGCATGAGGTACATGAGGATCGGGAGGAGGAAGAAGAACCTGGTCCTTGTGGATGGGGGCCCATACAGCCCCAGTGCTGTCAGCGGTTGCGGGACCCCAGGGCGGTCCTCTTCCTCCTCTGCTGTGTCAGTGCTGTACAGGTCAGTTTAAGATTGATTTAACTATGGTCAGCTTCTTCTTTAGCTGACTAAATTGGTGCCTAGCTGTGGTTCACTAGTACGGTTTCTAGTGCACCTACTTTCCCAGTTCTGTTGGTTAAGTTTGCATGTTGCCATGCTGCCAGATATATTGTGTAGCTCTTTTGAGCCAAGTGGAGCTTGCACTCCCAACAAGGGAGTACCCGATCGACTGTTGGTCTGTTGGGCTAATATTGTGCAAGGGTATATTGACCACAAGTCAATGCTAGTTTAAGAACCGGGTTAATCTTAATAAGATTACTGATGAATGATAACCACTTCCATGCTATGAGTGCAAAAAGATTACAATCTTCAACATTCTAATTCTACTACTATGTCATGTGTGTCAGGGTATGGTCATCAATGGCTTTGTCAGTGTTGTCATCACAACAATTGAACGTCGCTTTGACATGGCCTCGTCAGAAACTGGTTTCATAGCCAGCGGCTATGATGTAGCCTCTGTAATATGCCTGGTACCTGTAAGTTACTTTGGTGGACTCGGCCACAAGCCTCGCTGGCTGGGAATCGGTGTGCTATTGCTGGGAATGGGTTCCATAATGTTTGCACTTCCCCATTTTACGACGTCACTATATCAATATGACACAGAGCATCGCACTGAGGTGTGTGTGTCAGCGGGAGACAACATGACGGTTATGAATGAATCATTGGAATGCAGTGAAGACCCTAAAAGTGGACTGCCCAGATACAAATACATGTTTATCTTCGCCCAGCTGTTCCATGGTGTAGGTGCAACCCCACTGTTTACCCTGGGGGTGGCATACCTTGACGAGAATCTGAAGCCCAAAGTCACACCTGTCTATACAGGTAAGAAATATCATTTATAGTGATTTACACCTGTGGGGTTTCACAACTTGAACCTCTATGTGATAATTTCTTCACATGGTATTTAGTGTAATGTGTTAATCCTTCATCCAGTTACCATTGTTTATCTTCATAGCCATAATATCTGAGAGCTAAAGGCTGTTGACTAAAACCAATTTATAGTTTCATGATTGATGTTAGGAAGCCAGTGATTTGCTTAGAGAGTCAGCACAAAAAGCTTATTGCTAAGATAAGAGGGCTCACGTGTGCCCTCTTCTCAAGAAAACACATGAAAATGTCTCTGTTAGCTGTATGGTGCGTTGTCACACCATCTCTATAAAACATACAAAATTCATTAGTGTGGTCGCCTCGACCAATCAGAAGACCCCATATCTTTAACAGACGCTGAGCCCTGAGATGGTGAATGAACAGTCCCATGCGCTTCTGTTGATTTCATGGTATCGTCGCCTGATGAAGGGCATGTGTTTCACTCATTTGCTCACTCAACACCCACCTAGTCGGAGTGAACCCTCTTAGCCTAGCTATAAGCTTTTTGGGCTTAAGTTAATTTGGATGCTATGTTATAATATATATTTCCATGTAGGTATATTTTATGGCATGGCAATCATTGGACCTGCTATTGGTTATGTCCTGGGTGGAGAAATGCTCACCCTCTACTGTGACCTAGGCTCAGTTGATCTCAGCAAGTAGGTCCTAGTTTCAACTACAGCATCAGTTAACACACAAGTCACTTTGCATGTTGAAACGATAAAGAACCCCTTATGTAATGTTTAGTTTTCATTATTATATTGTTTTATTATTACAGAGTGACCCTCTCACCTGAGGATCCCCAATGGGTTGGGGCCTGGTGGCTGGGCTTCCTCTTCATCGGTCTCATCTCCATTGTCATTGCTGTACCCATGCTAGGATTCCCCAAAACATTACTCAGTCAGTGATCCTCTATTGTAACACACTCCATTTGAGCTTGTGGTAATTGGTCAAATGCACATTTTGCTTATGAGGTGTTTGCATTAGGTAAATCAATAATGCTGTAATGTGTTTTGATTTGCATACTTGACATGGTTTGAGTGTTTTCTTAAGCAGCTGCCGAGCAAAGGAGAGCTAATCGTATCTCAGAGGCTTATCGCGGCTCTGAGCAGTTGATGGAGGACACACCTCACAGCAGCACCGCCAATCCTGTCAAAGAAATCCCTGCTGCACTCAAGGTGCTTTTGACCAACCCTACTTTCATGGCCCTGTGTATGGCTGGGGCTGCTGAAGGTGAGGCATGCCAAACCAGTAACCACTGAGGTTAACCAAGAACATTTTTCAATGGTGACAGAATGGTTGATGATAAAACTTGAGTTGTGTCTGATGCAGGTCTACTAATCAGTGGCTTCACAGTATTCACACCTAAATTTGTGGAATCACAATTCGGGATTTCAGCAAGTTGGGCAGCACAAGTTGTGGGTATGTATAAGCCCATTTCTCTATCAGCATTTCTCTTCAACTTATATTCTAGGCACCAGATATAATGAATGACCAGGTCATGTTGTTATAAATAAGTTGTCATGTTGTCTCCATTCACAGGTTTTGTCACTATCCCAGCTGGCGGTGGGGGTACTTTTCTGGGTGGCTACATAATCAAGCGCTTTGACCTGAAATGTGCTGCTATCCTCAAGATGTGCCTGATCACTAGTTTCACTGCTCTGGTCCTCACCCTATCATTTCTTGTGCGATGTTCCAATGCCAGCATGGCTGGCCTCAATATACAGTATGGCTCACATAACATGTATGCATACACATTCTTCCTCTTAATAGTTATTGCATTGTTTTTGCAAAAGTGAGTAATGGGTTTCTGCTTGTTTTGGGGAGGTGTGTATTACTTAATATAATCTGTATTGCCTTCCAGTACATTGCTGCGAAAAAACCCTTAGGCTTCATGTTGTGCTGTGAATTGAATTGTACCACTGATTACCAGTGTTGGTTTTGTGTTGCAGTACGTTGGAGATGGCCAACTTGACGGCCAGCTGTAATAACCACTGTGATTGTCCCCGCGATCGCTACATGCCTGTTTGTGGCGCAGATAACATCATCTACTTTTCTCCGTGCTTTGCAGGCTGTAGTCAAGTACAGGCTTCAGATGATAATCCAAAGGTGACTATTCTTTGTGCCCTATTATCACTTATTTTAGAAAGAATTTGTCTTAATATTTGTAGCTCTCTCACCTGCTGCTATAGGGAAATGTAAAAGATCTGCACAGGTGCTGTCTGAGCTGACAGCCACATTCATAATACCCATTCATCAACTATTCACCCTTTCCCTATTTTTATTAGAACCATAAACTAGAAAGTGACATTCTCCATACCTGCCTTGAATATATTCCATTTGGAAAGTATGTGACTGACAAACTGTCAACCTTTGGTGACTGTGTACATCAGCGATACAGTGACTGTGGTTGTGTGAGTGACCCCGTCCACATGCTCGATGGCACCACCTCCTGGCCACCTCACATGTCCGCCGTCGAGGGCAAGTGTAATACTGGCTGTCAGTTACTTGGTGTCTTCTTGCTGATATTTGCTCTCATCATCACCTTCACATTTGCTACAAGTATGCCTGCTCTCTCAGCTACCCTACGGTGAGTTCTCATGTCGGCACACTAGGTCCGTCTTATGTTACATGAGTTATTGAGTAACATCAACCAGATATTGAGAGAATCAAACACCATTCCACTTCGACCCTAATAAATATCCACTGATAAATGTGGGGTTTTTTTGGTATCAACTCATCTTATTTCAAACCACCAGCTTTGTATTGACGATTCCTGAAAAACTGACTAACTGCTTGGTATTTTTTATGCAGATGTGTTCCTCAGAAGCATCGGTCATTTGCTCTTGGAATCCAATGGATTTTGGCCAGGTGCTTGGGTGAGTATACGATTCATTTGTGCTAAGTTTGTGTTTTCGTTGCATTTTTTGCCCAACTCCCATTTGGCATTTTTATGACCTTATGTTTTGGGCACATTTTGACTCCTGTACATTATGGCTCAATCTCAGTATGACATTATAAGCTTGCACTGTACCAATGCTATTATTTAGCAATGACTTACTAAGGCATTGTTGGTGTCTACTCCTAGTGAGCATTGTTCAGCTCCTTACTAATCGGATCATGGAATTGTTCATTCCTAAAATATTGTTCAGCTCCTTACTTACTACAGATTCTGTCTTACTTTACAGAGCATAATTGAATAGAAGAAAGTGTACCACAGTTTTGTTTGTGTTCATATTATGGACTCCATTTGTTCAAGGTCCTAAATAACTCATTTTGATAATACCCCTTTGTTGCCTTCAGGAACAATTCCAGCACCCATTCTCTTTGGCACGCTTATCGACAAAACATGCTTACTGTGGCAAGAATTGTGTGGTGAGACGGGATCTTGTTTCATTTACGACAACCGTTTGATGGGTACCTACTTGTTGGCATTGGCTATCTGTTGTAAGACACTGTCAGTGTGCTTTCTGGCACTGGCATTGGTTCTTTACAAGCCCCCAGTTCAGCCTAAAGGGCAAGACCTTCCCATGGTTCCTTGTGGGATGCCTCCAGTAGAAGACCAGCCAGAGCTTCATGACCGGGCACACCGAGGTCGCCCTGGTCAAGTGACTGAACATCCTCTCCTGGCCTCTAGACCAGCATCTAGTGACACTGATAACTAGATGTGGAGCTGTCCATAGGAATGCAAATGTCTAGTCATGCGTTCAATAGATTATTGATCTCTGAATTATGATACAATTGTATAGCTTCATACCTTAATGATATTGTCCATGAGTTATTTTTTATTCATTTAATTTCAGTAGAATAGCTGAAATATAGAAAAGGAATGCTTTATGCTATGTGATCAACTGTGTATGTGAATGCATGCAAACAACTCAAATATAGTTTTATACTCAGTATAAATCCCTCCACTAGGTGTATTCTTTCAATCTTACTTTTGTTTCAGATCCACTACCACATAAAGTTATCGTTGAATACCCTGAGTAGTAATGCAAGCTCATTTATCTGGTATGGAATGTAGCTAATACATATTGGCTAAAGATGAGTTGTCTTATATGTTTGTTTATAGACAAGTAGATCCATGGTGCTAAGGTTTATACCCCCTATACGATGTTGTTGGTGTGGCCATGTACATTGTCCAACTATCAGTGAATGCAGTTCATCCTTGAATACATAATGTTGGCTGGTATCCATGTTATTGAAACTAAACGACCTCAGTTAATTGTTTTATGTAAATGTAATTATTGTACAACTGAAATTGAAATCACTCAATCTGTTTTCCCATCGTAAAGGGAGAATAGGATTGGCTTCAAAATGACCTTTGATGGATATATTGTGTAGACCATCAATAGGTATCCCAAATATACGGTACTCTCCATTGGTCACTGTTTGGCCTGTGCAAGAATTTTTTTTCTGTAATATACAAGTCACGATATGAATTATTTCTTGTATATCTCCCTGATGCTGGTTGACTTTAAGCCCATCGTCACTGGCTTACGATGGCCCACTACAACTTGTATATATTTTTATAGTGAACTTTTTGTCAAAGGTAAGGATTGAAAATGCAGTGTAGGGTATATTTTTATCCTGAGGTGTTAGGATATGGACAAACACCTTGTATACATATGTTTATTATATAGGCTTATTTATATTTAGATATTGTATTTGTCTCTATCTTATCAGACATGATGATCAGTATTAATTTTATTTGGTGACTGTTTGAAGTTCTATGGCTATGTTTTGTATGTGTGGAATGAGATGTAGTGTGAATCAATGCAAAGTTATTTAAATTTTATGTAAATTCTATATATGTGAAATCCCATATTTGTAGAATCATATATGAGAAATATTGTATATGTTGAGCCATGTATGCATTAACTCCTGTATTTATAGAATCAGTAAGAAATGTATTCTTGACACATGTACCTTATATGGCTTATTATTGATAAGATTTAAATGTATATTTATGGTTGTATTTTCAGAGAGTATACCATAAGCATACCTTGTAATGTGACATGTATGGAACTAACTAATCATAGACTATGCTCTTCGGGGTTCTTTACCAATAATGACCAGATGTATTGCATTCAAGTCAAGTCTGTTCAATTGATATGGGTGCCACGTGATGGCCTTACAAGAGAGTTACCACAAAGCTTCAATGCCTATTATATGACAGCCAGGAAGGTGTTTTCATAGATACCAAGCACGAATTACAAAAAACAAATGAGTTGTGGAAATTCTGGTAATCACTATCAGTAAGATGTAACGAGGAATTACATAATTACGTTTAATGTTGTTCTGATCAATTTGATCTTGCTTTATTGTTGGCAAATAACTTGATGCAGTTACCCTTAATTGGATTGTTTTTCTGTCCTAATGGCTGTGCATTATATGAGGGACAATGGATTGCTTCTGCTGGAAAGTACTTAATAATTGAATCATTTCTTTGGGTTTTCAAAACTATGAGTTTGTGAGGAAGGCATGTGAGAAAGTAACAAATACAGATTGAGTTGCATTGATTTGGTGAGTCTCAGGGTTTAACATTGTTGACATCTTGTGTTGTGGGATATGCGGTGAGTGCAGGAATGTAATGTAAACCTCCCATTGTGCCTACTGTGTCGACTGAAATGTGTTTTATATACACCACTGTAATCATTCAAAGGTTTCCTTTCAGACTAGAATTCCCAAACTTTCACACCTTTACTAAAATGATTTATGTTTCTGTATTAATACATAAAACTATATCAAGACATAGCTATTATGCAGATTATAGATATTTTAGAGTTGAATAACATTGAATAAATGATTCCAGATTCATTAAGACTTGCTGTTGCTTTAAAATAGCATTGTTCTCTTTTTGCACCCTCGTCAAGCCCTGGGTACTATTCTGTCACCGTCCCTCATCTGCTGTTCTCAGTGTTTTTGGGTGGTCAAGAAATTGGCTAGCATATGACTTTTGCACCAACACAGACTGGTTGGATATGTTGTAACTTTTGTTCTGTCATGAGGTAATGCAATACCTTAATTAGGCAAGGACACTTTGCCTCTCACAGTGTATATGCTGTTTACTACTTTTGATCTCTCAAGTCTGCACTGCAGATATGGGGAATATCAAATGTCAACCATTAGGGATGATGTAATTTTCCAGTACCTTTATCTCCCTGGCAAGTATCTGGGGTTCATATTAAAAAAATGCATAGCTATATTTAGTTAACATTTTAGCCTCCACATGGTATACTACCACACAACTGCCCCCAGCTCCTCTTCCATGATGGTACTCCCAGTAAGGGGAGTTATGTTCAGCTGTGGTCGCATGAACTGCTCCCGCCCTCTCCTCATTTTTGTTGTTGTACACATTTATTATTTTGCTCCCATGGACAAGTGAAAAAAATCGGATTTTCAACCTTGCTTGTCTGATGGACCAGTGGAAATATTTCCTAATTTTTATTCCTGTGTATACTTCCTTGGAATGAAAATCCAGTCAATATTTATGCAAATACCATTAAGTACCGCGGCATAATGTTTTTTCATTACAGCAAGAAAGCCATCCGGTGAGGTTTCTTCGAGAAAACTATTATTCAAGCGAATAATCTTTTACCTATGGTCTTGTTGGTATTCCATACAAATGTGTTTGTTGGTGTGATGTGTTGAAAACGGCAAGAAAAGCGGAGAAGTTGTGGGAACGATATTTTAAAAAAGATCGCATTAACGTCTTCCATCGACAATCTCTATACTGTCAATAGGTCAGTGGAAAGATGTTAAGCTCTTCTTGCTTTAATTGTTATTTCGATAAAAATACACATGTTACTTGAGGATGATGTGAATCGCTGTGTTCGGGACTTTGGGTTTCGAATTGTGACACAAACGTGACAAAGCGTGAATCAATCGCTCTAATAAATCTCTCAACTTGCCGGAGACGTGATTTAAATGATTCCATGGCGCTCTCGACTTTATCAATGACGGCCAACCTCGGAATCACACCATGATTGTGGGCGATAAATCATTACTTTAGTGCAGACGGATACGTGCCATATGTAGATATGTATCAGATTTGGTCGATCAGACTTTAACGTAGGCCATTACTAGTAGCCAAACAGACCAAAGTCAGGTTTTATCACCTTGTTGGTGTGAAGTAGCCCAATTGACCAACGTCAGGTTCTATTTATCACCTTGTCGTTCTATTTATCACCGTTAACCCTACAGCCCTATTCTCGATATCGGCTAACTGCATCACTCCCGTACTTAGTTCGAAAGACGAAAGAGCTAGTTTGTGGTTCGAAAGAGCTAGTTACCAGACGAAAGACGGTAATAATATAAATATATACCTACAGCCCTATTCTCGATATCGGCTAACTGTGAATACAAGCAGCTGTCAGCGTATTGACACCTTGTTGGTTGCGCGGAAGACACGACGCTTTTAACGTGCGCGTGGCGCTCTTTCGTCAATGACACGGTAAATAGTAGCTGATAACGAAGATCTAAGACAATTTCAATAATCAGAAACGATCTTGAGCATACTTTGATCTGCGAACAAGAACATTTTACGAATGACAGCTGTAAATTCGGCGATATAAAATCAGCCATGGCTGACAAGCTATAAACCGGCCGATTTGTTTGAAGCTCAACAATCATGGCTTACCAGTATTTGGAAGGACTACCCAACGTGGCACGAAAGAGGTATATACAAAAACTGACCAATACTACACCCAGATCCAGTGTCAAATGTACATTGCAGGAGCTGAATATGGGGACTTTGTCTACTGGACTCCTGGGGAGTGTGTGATCAGACAGTGATTTTCTTTTGGAGTTGTGTAACAAGATCAGTATGTTTTGGCAGTCAGCAGTATTTTCAGAACTTCTGACACGCAGATTAGAGGATGGTGCATGTACTTCTGGTGAAGATATGATTGAATGTGACAATCCATGCTGTAAATACAAGTGGTTTCATTTTTCATGCATCGGCATCAAAAGAGTATCAAAGGGTGCCTGGTATTGCAAGTCTGCAAGAAATACATCTTGAGCCAACCTTTCTGTATATAAGATGTTCCTTTTATAGACTTATGTTGATGTCTTTGACTGTTATATGGTGGATGAGTTGGGCGAATAAAATTTATTCTCAAATGCTATCCTCTTCTTAAATTAATTTCTGCCACCATGAAATTTACAATGTGATGTGACTAACAGCAATCAAATGCAAATTCTGGATGAAGAGAAATGTGAAATATCACAATAGATAGTCTTTAAGTGTGGCATGGACAATAAGAAACCACCAGAACATTTCATAAATGCTTTATTACGATTGTGTATTGAAAACAAAACTGCAAAATGAAAAAGCGTACAGGTAATACCACTACATAATATGTAATTTGAAATATTTCAGTCAATCAAATCACTGTCTCGTACAATAATGCTACCAGCATTTAACAAACAACAAGCCACAGTGACCATCTTGTCCACACTAGAGAGCTCATTATCTTTGGCTTCAGCCTTCAGAGAGTTCACCGATAGGATAGGTAGGGTCCCCTTCAGCAGTTGATATCTGTTTTTTTACACACCCAATGACTCTCTAAATGTGAATATTTCGATCAAAGTGGACAGTCCCAATCCACACTGATATGCAATATGCTGAAAATGCATATCAAGTCTAAGTTTAAACAGAGTGAGGAAGAGCTGGTCTTGAAGTGAGATACCATCTTTTCTGGTGACTGAATCATCATGATTCACTACAATCTCACTCGGTACCTAAAGACAGAGCACATGGTAAAATATATACATACATCATTGTAGAAGTAGAAATGTTTATACATGTGTGATTGTGTGCAAAAACATTCATTATTATAATAGGCAGATTTAGTACAAAGATTCATTATCATTATTAAGATTCATTATAATTATTGAGTAAGCAGGCAAATTAATACTGCCAAAATCAATTACTTTTATCCAAAAGTATTCACCTGTCTTTTGTTGGATGAATGCTCAACGACTCCTTATAAAGAACGTTTCTTGGCGTTCTTGTAACGATTCATGCGGTCATGTTGCTTGTTGCCATCTTGTCTGTGTGTGAATATAGAGGGTATCCAGTCTGGTTAAAGTGGGTCCTTGTTAACCACCCCTAGAGGAACGAATTATAATGACTTATTATGTTTTTAACCACAAATGGTACAAACGATACAAGGGGAATATAGAATAGCAAAATTGAAATCACAGTTGAATGGAAAGTCCTCATCGACATTACATACAGTAAAAACACATACAAACATGGCGACATGAATGATGAAGTCGTTCAAGCAGAATTAACCGTATTTACTTAAATGTCATCAAATTGGATTAAGAATAAAGTAGTGTGTAACAGAAATACCCTACAACAGTGTAGAACCTACCAGTGATGAAATGATGTCTACAAAAAACCAAGTTCTTAGTTGGTCGCCAAAACGAACCGTCTTCGTTCTGTCGATTCACAGGAATGATCCACTTTTCCCTTCTCTCCGGGTCTTTCGGAAACTTAAAGAGCGACATTCTTTCTTTCATCATGTTGTGGTTAGAACAACCGAATGCACAGCAACTTTTCGGCATGTTTTTATCGACGTTAATAACCGCAAACTAAACCGATGTTGATATCGCTGAGTGAAATTAATCCAATACACATTGATTGTTTTCACTGCGATGCGCGTTGCCAGGGTCGCCGGGAATTCTGGGTGGTGCGAGGTTCCCGGATAACCGAGATCGGCAATGGGATGTCTGTGTAGAAGTACTTCGATGTTCGATTCCTATATATAAGTATATCACTGTCCGACTGGGAGTACGACTGAACTAGACTTAGCAGTAAAACTGTGACCAGCCAGTGTGACTGGGATGCTCTTGACCGCCAGCTGAGGCGGTTCTCAGCGACATTATCAGGTCGGGTCCGGGTATCATCGCAGATGGATGAATGTCCCTCGTTCGGAGGATATGGTGACTAAAAGAGGCAAACCTGTTGGCCATGGCATGGGTTGCGACTCGTGTCGGTGGACAATAAGATCCAGGTGGTTGAGTGGATAGATCCTTTTGAGGGCCATGTCTGCAACACACTTCTCTGTCTCGGATTTTGCCCAAAACGAGAGGCTGGAATGGCCTGGTTCAGTCAATCGGCTGGTGGTGACTTACCCTAGGATAATCGTTAGCATTTTTATCTTTTTCATTTTCATCCGTGTGTATTTTTCCTTTCAATCCTAGAAGGCAGCTGCTAAATCTGGTCAAACTTATCTATTTACCTTTTGAGGCACCATATAACACATCAGTCTTGGTGTGCCATAAACACTATACTCACTCACTCACTCACTCACTCACTCACTCACTCGAAGAACATGGTTTTACAAACCCCTTACTACGGTCAGCTGACAGATAAACTTATTTCTGCCATTGGTAGGGCGCTTTACTAACACCTGGAGTTTCGTTGTAACAGCATTTTAATGCACAATATTAGCTATGCTACTCAGCAATCATCATATACCTTTGCTCCGACATCTGTCTATTCACCAATTTCATCAGTCAATCTGTCTGATCTTAACCTTTTTATGGCACATTTTCTTATAAAGTAAACTAGCTGCCCAAATAAAACACAGACTGCTTGTGATATGAGGTCTCTGTATGAACTTTTAACCCCTGAGTCCTTAGTGGAAATCACATGCACTATGTAAACCCAAGAAAACCTCAGGATTCAGTCTTGTCGTAACTTGTTTTTAAAAATCAAACGTAGCAGAGCTTCAAGGCCCGTTATCCTCTTGTTAAAAAGTGAACGTGATTATGTCATATCGTTGTGATGAGATATGAGTACAGCACAATTTTTTACGTGGTCATTTTAAAAAAATGGCATTCGTCAGTGTGATTTCTTTGAACTTTGATAAAATGTTGCATGGGACCTTATGCTATGGAAATAGTCAGTGTAGGACGATTTGGCAACAATTTTCAAATGCAAACAGAAAAAAAAGGGGGGGTTAGAAAACTAAGTGTTGATAGATGCAGGGCTCGAAATCAACACCCGCCCGCCCGCGGGTGAAATTTGAGTCAGGCGGGTAAATAATCACAACTAGCCGCCCGGCTGGTGGGTAGATTTTTTCCGCGCTAACACGACGAACCCAGTTCATTACAACTGCAGCGGGAATCGCGTGATTGAGCGCTGCTTGAACCATAAACCCGACAAACACATGAAATTAGAACTTCTCGGCTGTATACTATCATGTCTTACGTAATTTATTGACCCATAGTATATACACTGTTGAATAAACCGATGGCATAGATGGGCTCACATAAAAAGTTATACAACTAACGTGCCTCGATTGTTTGTGAGGATTTTATAATCCATAGATCAGGGATCAGCTGGCTGCAGTCGGTGTTAAATTTTGGACCCATCACGATATCTGGTGTGAAGACAAGAACATAAACAGAAGCCCACCCCACCCCCTCCCAAGCTATCTAATGGCAGCCTCTCATATCTAAATACAACATGCACCTACTGACCTAGGCAAAGAAACTCCGCCTCTGACAGCTCCGCACTATTTACTACTTTCGATCTCTCAAATTCGAGCTGTGCTAAGGTGTCATCAGATCATCAAAACACCAGGGGCCTTGCCTACTACTGACATGAATAAGTGGAACGGTTACTTGACAACAACGAATCAACGAATCTCCCCATTTCCTGCCTGTTGACAAATTTTATGTAACTGCTTTTCCATCGCATAAAGGCATTTTCATTTGAATTAATTAATTTGATTTACCATGTATCATCTGTGAATGATATTCATAAAAATTGAGATAAAAGCCAGGTTATGCAGAAAAGCTGAATTCATGAATACAAGAAAATTTGCAATGATTATCTAGAATTGTAATAACCACAACAAAACAAAATTAATACGACTGTGAAATTAGGCAAGTCAACTCTTCTCGCGCAAGTAAAATTTGTAAGTAACGCGACGGAAAGACGTTACATCATCAATACGCGCGCGATGTTTTCTTCGCGCGCTCCTCGTGACTTTTCTTTCGCGTCTGCTTTGTGATTGCAGTGCGCATTTAACGATATGCCCACCAACAGTTGTATGACTTACGTAACGCGCGTGGCATGTTTTCTTTAAGCGTTTCTTGCGAGTTGACTTCCAAGCAAGCCTATATAAGGGCATGCGAATTTTCAACAGTACACAATTTCTGAAGATGTCGATGTGGCGTTATGTTCACGGTTCTTAAACGCAAATTTGAAGAGAACGAAAAGCTCAGAGAGCACTGTATGAAAAAGAGAAGCGCTGCAGACGCTGGAATCCTGCCTGGTTAATTAATGGAGGAGAAAAACGTGAATGGCTTTCACATGACAACGAGAAGGACGTGATGTTCTGTTCTGCATGAAGACTGTTTGCCGTCTAAGAAGGTCAATGTGAAGGACCATATGAATAGAATAATAGAAACTACAAGTTGGAGAGTGTCAAGGATCATGAAAATTTGTATGTTTTGACAAGTTTGTAAATATTGATTTAAATGTTGCATTTAATATAAAAATAAAATATTAACAAACAATAAAAACTTGTACATTTTTATTTTTTACCAATATTTATAACTTAAAATGTAGGGCCGGTAGAAAATTTGTAGGGCAAAGAATCTGACTAATTTCTAGCCCTGAGATGTGTAGTGACTGATTGTGGTCGATTTCATTTAAAGTGCCTTCTAAAACAAATCAGATTGACTTACTTTGCCCCAAATTTTTAAAAACATATATCTGCAACTTGACTGAAAAGTCATCATTAATAATACAAATAAGCCCTGTGCAGGAAAGAAATTAGAAAAGTGACAAAGTAACAAACCCTGCTGTTATTCTGGGGAGTTTTTGTTGCCTATAAACAACAGTTCATAACATCCGAATCATTTCCTTTTGATTGGTATATCAATTACGTTGTATTGTTTTTATTGAATTTTGATAATGGAAAAATACCATTGTGGTGCAAGTGTGGGCCAGGTTTTTGTCATTTAAGGGCCACCATTCTATAATTCAAAGTTAATGTTCCTGTCAATTTTGCATAATGATATGCTTCAGAATTCTATACCATTGTAAATAATAATTGCTCATGTAAAATTACCATTGTTTGTTGTCTGATGTAGTATTTCTTTATCAATAATCACCCCAAGGATGCTTGCTGGTAGATGGTATAAAGATGTGTATCCCTTATTGGCTTAAGCAATGGGCCGGAAGAAACAGTACCGCGATGATGACCTATCTGATGAAGATGAAGGTGGCTTTGGTGAAGACATAGATTCTGAAGCAGAAGACGGCTCTGTTGCCGAGAATTCTTCACTCCAACATAATGGTAATAAATGCATACTCAGTCAATTTGCCAGCATTCCTAAGTGATGTAGGATAACTTGTTTGTTGCTTTTAAACAAAATTACCCCGGTTAAGCTCCATCCACCCATAGAACAATCCGATGTAAATTATGTGATGATTTGGTTGCTGTAGCATCATAAGCTCTGAAGTATATAATCCTGGTTAACATAACAGCCGAGCTTGACTAGTTTGGACACTGGTGTATGGATAACCCAATGTACGATCAAAGGAATTTCTCCATTGCTTGTTTGGAATGAGCAAAGATTTAGGGACCTAGAAATGAAGCATACAGATTACTCAATCAGGGATCAGCTCATGTTTCTACATGATTATTAAACACTGACTGGGTATTTGTGCAGATCGTTTGCTGGTGTCAGATGAAGAGAGTGATGAAGCCCCAGAGGATGTCAGTCTGGCCCACAGTCGCCAAGCGGCCCTACACCAAATACAGGGTGTACTGCAGCAGCTACGCCAGGAGAAGAACAGAACAAGAGAGAAGAGGAGACAGCAGCATGAGTTGTACACAGACCAGAAGGTGGCTGGTCTGATATACAGAGTCTTAGCAAACTCCTGTGTGTCATGGACCCCTGCCTATGATACAAACATAGTCTGCCAAATCCCAACTGTTTAATTATCTAAGCTTAGTTGAATTGGGGCCGGGTCTGTACTTGTGAATTACCCTTTGCATAATCCAGTGACTTTTCCATGTACAAATGTTTTGACATGATTGTAACATTACTTATCAATATATGACTAAGAGTGTGTTATACCTGATTGTCATATCTTGTCAATATGTAGTTTTGTTTCCAGTGTTTCTCTGTACCTTCATTGATGTCATGCTCTTGAATGTTGATGTGTTACAGAAGAAGAAGAAGAATGATTTGAATGACAAACGTCTCCCCCAAGCATTTTTGGATAATTTGCCATCAACTGAGAGAAAGTCTCAGCAGCTGGCATCTCAACCTGTCCCTGCTCCTGCTGCAGAGGCTGGGGAGGAGGAGGATAGTTCAGAAGGTGAGATGTTGAGCTGGTGCTTTTCTCAAGGTTTTATCACTTTGTTTGCTTTGAAAGCATTTCACAAATCACCATCTTATGCAAAACCTACCTAGCTGCTACACTGCCATGAAAAAATCCTGGCTGTTAGTTATCACACGTACGTATGTATGCTCCAGGCTCAAATGGTGTGCTAGTCCCGTAATAGGGTTAATTGCATAGTACAGTATAGCTGTTTCTGAACAAAACTAGCAGCACTTCCACATTAAATTAACTAAGATTCAAGACAAGGAAAATGTAATAAGTTCTTCTGTTGATCTCATAGAATCATCATTAATATAATATAATTGACAGATATCATTATATCATCATTAATAACATATACAATATTTGTATGTCCATTCCTGTGAAATTTAGATGTTGGCTATATGGATGGACCTGAGGAATTCATTCAGCTTGATAAGTGAGTGTTTGAATTGCTGTTGTTCTGTATATACATCCTGTTGCTGATCTTTGTGGTGAGATTAATGTTGTAAGTTATTCTTGTGTTAAACAAGAACCAAATATGGATGAACTAGACTTTTATTTGTATCTCAGTCTTTTGGTGTCTGATGAGAATTGAGCTTTCTGGATGGTTATCAAATTTTGTAGGAATGCTGGAATCAAAGCAGTATCACTGACAGAAATACACCTACCAAAGAGTGTCAAAGAGAAGGCGTTAGCTTTCAGGAACCAACAGTTGTATGGATCTAACATCAGAAGAGAATCCGGTAAGTAAAGTCAAATATCCACCACAGGATTGTTTAAATTTCCCAGGAAATGCAGTAGTGTGCAGCAAGTATAATTTAGCAGATAAGTTATGCATAATTTTGCTACACTTTTTAAATGGAAATGGACAAAATCTGTCACGATGCAGTTAGAAATTGTGGTCAATCGTATGCTTTCAATGATATGTTTTGGCTGGTGAGGGAGTAGTAAGTTCTTATCATCACAAACATCAGCTGGTGACACATGAGGTTTCACTATTTACCTGTTTAGAATAGAGATGTATTTTGGTCGTATGTGATCACAATTCTTGTTTGTTGCAGCTAAAAATATGATGTCGAAGAAAAGAAAGCGAGTTGCACTGCAGCATGGTAGCAAAGTGAAATAAAGCATTGAGTGTTCTTACATGTTGAAACGACTTGAACCTGTTTCAACGTGATGTGTGATGCTGATTGTTAGAGCACGTGTTGCTGTGGAATAAGATTATCAGGGCAATGTGAATGCGAGTTAAAAAATCGATCTGTGCATGTAAGGTGCTGACACTTTAAGTCTATGAGGGGTCTACTTAGCTGTCAATTTAGATCTGTAGTTGGGTTCTTGTTAACTATCATTTTACATCTGTAGTTTGGTTCAACTTAACTATCACTTTAGAGCTAATTTTGGGTTCTACTTATCTCACTTTAGACCTTTAGTCGCCGTACATGGCCTAATGTTGCTGTTAGTAGTGTAAAATTGAGAACTTGCTACAACAATCCAGCGTCTCAGGATCTGTATCTTGCGGCTTTCGAAGGTATGTAGTCCTCCGATTCCACACCAAGGATTTTGATCTGAAAATTCCATGCAATTTTAAAGTAGATGTTATAAGAAGCAGTGACCTGCACATAGGTGGTGTGTTCACATATTATGTTCGACGGAGGCATGAGTGAGCCCTCTTGGCGAAGCTATAAGCTTATTGATGCTACCTTGAAGCTATGGCAGCCAGGTGTTTTAAACATGCAGACAAGGATGGCCTTTTGTGAGAATGAGACTTACATTCCCATTGTACAACCATTAACTTAATACCTAGAACGAGTGTTCTTAGGATAAAGATATAAAATAATCGGACCGTATTTTCAATAATTTATAACTGGCAAGGAATGTTGTCATAACGTACCTCGTGATTCATCTTCTGCCAGCATTGCTTGCTCTATGATGAGTTGACGGTTTTGTAATGGTGTAATTACTTTAGTGCTGTTGATCTATAATGGTATGAATTTACACGAGTGCCAATGATGCTATGAACATGACATGAAAGAGTAACACAAGGCTGAGTTGACGATTATGGGAATTGATTCATGACTGAATGATGGTAATAACTAGGAAATGAGTTATCGCTCTCTCCCTACTTGCTAATTAAGTTTAATGAACATACCCTATGAATACAAATGCTAGGAGGATGGTAATTTTGTTCTGTCGCCAAAAGAGAAATAAAACCTTGCGATTTGTCCCGCCAAATGAGAGAGCACACCTGACGGCAAGTCACGCCCAAAGAGAGAGAGCACGCCTGGCGGCAAGTCACCTCAAAAGAGAGGTCACCATGCAGTAGATGTAGTAAGCTCTTAAAACCACATACGAGCAAGCTATGACTATGCTTTGCTATTCATGTTCTTTAATATGTTTCCAATTCCTGCCTTCACATTCTAGGGTTTCCGTCGCGGCCGCTTGGCGGCGATACTGATTTTCAACCGGTAGTCGGGGCATGTTTTCCCAAAACGCAAACGCAATAGACGACGCGGAACGCAGAGATTTAAGCTGTGGTGAATATTCGTTATTATATATTGGTGTTAGTTTGTTTAAGGATATTGTTCTATAGACTATATAGACTGCGCGGGAGCAACCACGCCCAGGTTTACTTGCGCTGTAGTGGACTGCAAGACCGACGTTCGCATGAAAAAAACAAAAAAGAAAACACCCGTGGATGACAGTAAAGTTTCCGTTAGTTATATTACTGACGTGACAAGTATATAGACTGTGTAATTGCAATTGCAAGACATCAATATAATCAAGGCGACATGTCTCTTCATCAGGCGGTAATGCTGCAGGGATTAGACTTTGCATTGGTATTGCAAACTGCCACTGCAAACATCATAGCCACAACATGTTTGCAACCACAATCATCTCTGCAAAGAAAGATGAGAAAATAAACAACAAACTTTTTACTTCTCTTCCACCAAACAACAACACCACATAAAACAAAACACAAAGTTAATATTGTACCAGCATGTTTTCATAGGTATTTATACATACTTATATCTGTTTTCAACTTTCTTAAGTTAAATATTCTAATTATATGAATTAAAAATTACTCTGTGCACTCACATCCAGCAGATGGGGAGAGGAGAAGCCATACATTGTATGGTTGCTTGGACTGGGACTGCTCCCTGACACATTTTCCCATCAGATAACACATACAATGATTCAGGGATTTGTATTCAACTGCATGTATGTGTCTGTTGAGAAACAGCTGATATCACCTTTCGCTTTTAAAATAATGCCACCCTGCTAGGACTCCATTTGCACTTGGTCATCAAATGAATAAGACAGTAAGTCTCAGAAAAGCCCAGGTGCATTTGACATGTGGGCTTGCTATGCAGAAAGTTTGTTGGGATCTGGGAAATTGCTGACCCTCTATGCTAAAAGTTCTTCATTCATTGTAAATACTCTCTCCATCATCTTCCCCGACCAAGTCCACAATACTTACGGTGCTGCAGGCATTTCTTACTAATTCTACGAGCTCAGTTTTCTAATAACTCGAGCAAGGGATTCCCCTATATTTGAGGAAAGTTTTCAGCTGGGGTACTTTCCACTGAGAAGGAAACAGTGATGACATAGTGTAGCAACAGTTACGCACGCTAACTTGGAAGATATATCGGGTGAATACTGATGTTCTTGCAGAATACTCTCCAGACGACAGGAGATGAATGTAGTTGGCAACATTTTGGATCACTATTTTATGATAATCTCTGTTTGAGAACTGTTTCAAATGTACTCATTGCGACGTGAGAGCGTTCAGATGAACTTAAGACGTCTTTGATGTCATTTACAGCTATAGAAACACGCAACAAAAATGCGCGCAGGAACTTAAAACGGCAACTGGTAACGCGCGAACAAAGCGCTGACTGCTTGACAGGCAGAGAAACATGCACCCAGTTCCGGTCAAAATCGCTGTGCGCGACGGTGGCCCTCCTAGCGGCCGCGACGGAAACCCGAGAATGTGAAGGCAGGAATTCTCCGGAGTGACATAACATGTCGTCCAACAACTCTCCATGTTGATTGAATGGTCAATAACTTGTCCGACGATGGATTCTTATGAATTGGCTCTAGTGTTCGCATACTATTTACAGTCCCGTTATCAACTTATTCGGAATGGTCCTGTCGGCTTAATGAGATGTTTGCCCAGTAGCTCTGATTTCATGCAGTCTGCCCTGTGAAAACCAACCCTTGTCATTGAGAAAGTGTGTCATAACATTAACAACAATCAATCATTAATCGAATATTTGCACTGCACATATAGGCTTTAATTACGCAACTGTGTCTGTCAATCAGAGATGGCCTCAGGATGATGACGTAATACACCCTGGCCATATACAATGAATTATAGAAGCGACGAGGGTGGAATCAAGTACATTGAACATCGATGATATTAACATGAAACAACGTTCATCGAAGTGACTTAAAAATTTCTCTGAAGTAATTGATGAATGTATGTATATATGTATTCAGATATTCATGTCATTGATTGACAAAAACATCAAGGTCACAGAATATATTCATCCTTCATAACTCGATTAATAATTGCCCGAAAATTAAACATAGCTGATAGCTTTATTAATGTTTTATGTAAATATGTCTGTAGAATTTATGCATAGTTTTTCCGAGCGCCCGGGAATAAGCATTTGTTTTCCATAAGATGCATTCTTTTTCATTCATCATGTTGTCAAATTGAGTTATGAGCGATTTGTTTGTGTTTTCTCATTTAGTGAGGTTAATTGAAAATAGCCCATGATTCGGATCCTTTGCTCGTACCAAGTCTTTAAAACTGTTTTAACCTTTAAGTAATGGCTTCTCCTTAAAGCTGACCACATGTCAGCATCTGAATACTGTTTCCAATGGGTTAATTTTGTCATATTTAGATTGACTCAAAATGTTGTTGCATAACGTTGATAATATCTACCAAATCAGTTTGGTCAATTCCAACTGGGTTTTTGCGGGCTTTTGTTGATATCATATGGTATCATCTCCTGTTGACGACGGTGTGTTTCGTGTAATTTCATGATACCCACTCAGTTAATAAGGCTACAAAGTGTGACGTCACATCGACATTTTTCATGCTCTCATCAATCGCATTGACGTCAGCCCAGTGTTATCATATGCTTTTGTTTATCTCACGGTAACGCCACCTTACGATCGCAGTGTACTATAATTCTGGAAGCGTTCGTTCGTTATTTCGAATTCCACTGCCGGCAATCCACAGAGCCACGAAGTGAACCATCTTAGCGTAGCTATAGGGCTAAATGTGTGACGTCACATCGCTGATAACACCTTTTCGCTCTAGCAGTCTAGTCATGTTTGTGATGCAATATCTTGGTGACTATGAATCGGAGAAATAGCAAACATGCATGGTTGTTCGGGCGCACCGCTACTTCAGCTTGCTGTAGAACTCCAGGATCTGCGGCAGCAGGGCATTTACCTTATCCCAGCCGTCCATAAACTAATAGGTGTACACTCCCTTGCACGCTTTGCCCAGTCAGGCTCATACTTAGCCGTCACTGCAAAGTCTTCTGGGTTATTTGTAGAGACCAGCTTGTCAAGCGAGGCTAGGAGGAACTGTGCACTGTCAATGAAGCGCAACTGTCTCATCGATAGGGATATGTACTTCTCGATTCCATGACTGTGATAATAAAGATTGTGAGTTATAAAAAAAATGTGAGCATTTGTCTGAAAATCTGTTAAGGGTGTGAGCATGTGTCCTTTGAGCATTTGTCTTGTGAGCATGTGTCCTTTGAGCATTTGTCTGGTGAGCATATGTCTACGCACCGTACTTCTCCATGTTGTTTGGGGTGCAGTTGATCTGCTCTTCCACCTTGCTTATAGTCTGTATCAAGAGGTGACCATCATAGTTGCGTAGGTTGTGAAAGACCACATGCACGGCCGTTGTCTTGGAACTCAGCGGCAGCTTCAAGTTACAGGCATTATGGGCTGCGCCACTGTACTTACCTGTTATATGGCAGTGGTTGCAGACGGATTCCCCGCCCAGTTCCTTTTTACACACATGGGGGTTGCTGTCATGTTGGCTCTTTTATCCTCACGCGTCATACGCATAGGATCAGGCTTTGATAGAACTGCTTTAATCTTGCACTCTTCCTGTTGCAGGGCTCGCAAGAATTTCTCCACTGCGTCCACTGCGTTTAGTCCTCTGTACACCAAACAGGGTTCCGTCTGACCATCGCACCGGAAAACTACATAGCCATAACTGCATGGCTCATGTTCCTCTGTCTTCCTCTGTGTTATAGCTCCTGTTCAGGATATCGCCAATATCTTCTGTGGAGAGAACCACCTCCTGCTTATACGCAGTACAGGCTCAACATGCTCAGTTTCGCCATCGCCGGTGAGCTTCATGAGCCTCACCTGAAGGGCAAAATGAAACTTAATCTCGTTCAGCTCTGTAGGCTCAGCGGTCAGAACTTCACACTTCTGTCTACGCACATATCTTAAGAACATGAGAGCGTCCCTGCCGAGGGGGTGACCCTCAGGAACTTTTCATCACCCACCCACGCAGATTGTTCTTAACAGCCCACTGAGTCTTCTTCAGACGTGGCGTGGGAACTGGCTTTCGTGGCATGGGAACTTACTTTCGTGGTGTGGAAACTGGCTTTTGTGGTGCGGAAACTGGCTTTTGTGGTGCGTGAAAACTGGTTTCGTCACACAGACACAGGCCTTGCAGATGCGGCCGCAAGTCAAATTTCTTATTGTACACGCAGTCAAAGGCAAGGTGCTCCTTGAGAGCTTGTGGTGCAGCCTTGGAGCGTGGGTAGGTACTAACCCCAAGAGCTCAAGGTAATTGCCTTAGGCTTTATTTGCTCGCTTATGGTGAGCCATTTCCTTACAAATCTTTTAACTAGTGTAAAACAACAGCAGCGAGCAGAGTACTGTGTAGTAGGCTGGCTTACCAGGTCACGTGGACTGCTCTACCGGTTAAAACACCTGTCCTCTAATTCATGGTAATTCAGGGCGGTTGTACAGATCATTGGGAGTTTTGAGCTGGCATTGGTTGTGCAGTTATATGGTTGATCAGGATGACTTTGTTGGGGTTCTTTCTCTAGTGGTACGCACGTCTGTGGTTGATCTTGTCAAACCCGCAGTCCATATGCAGGCCTAATTTGTTCATTACCGTCTTCTTGCACACACTACAAAGAATAATAACGGCTCAGTGTTTCATCTTATATCTGTGTAAATCACAGAACCTTTGTGTACAGGGTCTGTTACAAGAGTCTCTTTTCCCTAGCAACATCCAAGAGTAGTATTTTGCAAACAACGCTTGTGTATATAGTATAGATGTTAAATGTCTAATTGAGAACACCATCTGGTGACAGCTGAGTGTCAGGTGGCACCACAAGCAGCTCCTCCTTTACAAAGCCACGGAGTGGTCCGTTCAACAAATAGTAGAGCACAGGCTCATCAGGCTTAGTGACAGAGCGTCAAAGCCGGCAGACAATGAGTGACCACACAGGGTCAATGGCACAACGGCGGCCCTGCCCAAGCTCACCAGGCTGGTAGAGGTAGCAAATGCCAACACCAGAGGAAAGCTTGTACTCTTTGAGTTCTACCAAGTGCCCTGGGACCACGGAAGAGGGTTTTTGAGCAATTATTTTTGTCTTTATAGCATCATATCATCTGGGTTTTTTGTTCGGTCAATCGGGTCACCTCATTGTTTATTGCAGAGACAACAGCTTGCAGTCGAGAAACCCACTCGGTCGATCGTTCCCAAGATGGAAATTTTAACTCCACGGCATACTGGAGTCCAAAGAGACGCTCAGCAAGAGTGCGGTTAAAGCATTCCACAAATGCTTGATCTCAATGGACACCCACACGGCCACGCCTGACGGAAGCACCATGTTTGGCCAGCAGCTGGTTCACTGCGCCCATAAACTCCCTCCAGGGGTCGACCTGAAGTAGTTGAGGCCAATGCAGTGGTCCTCACTTGTATATCCTTTCATGTGCACCTGCAACCTCTGTAGCTTCTTTTGTAGTCAATGGGTCAGTCGCTTTGTAGCGTGAGGCTACTGGCTACTGTTAGGGCGTACGTGTAAGTCTGGCGTTTCACGCTGTCATGTGGAAGAAACAAGAGATCAGCATGGGAAACCTCATTAGGTTGTTTTGGGATTTGTAGGTAGATCTGTCAAATAGCTTGCTTTGTAAGTTAACCCCGGGCAACTTCCTCAGAAACCCTTGCGGCTGCTGGAAGTTTCTTGATAGCAGTAAGGCGCTTCCAATACCCCTGGGGGCAATAGTAGATAATTTGCATGCGCCGAGTCATGTGATCTGTTGTTATATGCAAGTATGCTAACAAGCACGAGTCTCCAAATTGCCATATCATGGCTTGTTAAAAATCAATGGGGCCCAACCTCTAATCTAACACAGAGTTTGTATGCGCCACTACGATTGACCTATATTGTAACCCTGTGGGCAGCCAGTCCAGTCGCAGCCATACCCGGGATGATGAATGTCACCAATTTCATGGCGTTTAGGGCACGTAGCGTCAACTTGACTGATGAGGGTCTTTATCCAGTGGGCCGACGAATCTGCTCCCAGAGACTCATGCATAACGCAACATCTCGGAAAGTATGCTCGGCATGGGCCCCAACGGATGTAGCTCAATCGAAGTCTAGCCATGCTCAGTTCGCTTCTTGGCCTATGCAGCGTAGACTGAAGCTGCTCGATTACCAGATCATGGCGTTTATGTTCCGCGTCAACTTGACTGCTTCTTAACTTAGAGAATAAGAAGTTGCTCCCAGAGAACGCAAGGACGTTGACATGGGCACCAACATGTAGCGCAATCGAGGCCATGGTGTAAAAACTTGTACTAAGGTATCTTTAATACAGTCATTTGTATGAGGAGACTAACTTCATTGACGGTGATGAAACATTGGATACCTCGAGTACGACTATTACTGAAATGTCCGCTCGGTTAACAGAAGATCAGTTAGGATCCGCGAAAAGAAACAAATGTCTTAGTTAAGAGGTGGGAGAGGGCAATGTCCAAGAGCGGACTGTGAGCCACTCTTGAGTTCAGAAGGTGAACTTTGGGTGAAGTGGGGTCGCGAGTGGAAGCTTCTGAGATGGAAGGACAATCTCAGCAAATTCCTCTGGCCTAGTTGTAAAGAGAAGTACGGTGTACAGGTTGCGCAGGCATTTGGAGTGATCCCTGAACTACTATCTAAGGAGGCCGCAGCAGCCCTCTAAGGCGTTAACCAATCAGCAGCTGAGGCCGCAGATAATTTGGAACTACACATGAGAAGCCCCTAAGTCGCGACACAGCAAAGTGGCACGTAAGAAACAAGCTTCATAGAGGTTATTCATAACACTATAGAAGACCTGGCTATACAGACAAATGGTCTGCCAATCTGAGAACTTTTGATTGACAAGTCGATGCAGACTCAGAGGGGAGAGCTGGTCAACAACCTAGCTTAGAGAAATAGAGCATAAGCTGAAGAAGCTGCCAGAGTAGAGGAAACTCCAAGAGCATGAGCTTGCAAGCCTGCAGGAAGAAGTAAAACTAGAAGCTTTTGTGCATGAGTTCAAGGTTCAGTTACTCGATAATAAAGGAAGGCTATCGGATAACCACGACTTTCCTATTAGCGTTGTTCTTGAATCTAGAAGATGTCAATAAGAACGAGAATTTATGGACCTAGACAAAAAACACAGATCACTCAATCCGACCTCTCTCTTAACTCACTTAACACCAAGTTGGTGGTACTATGACTGGAGACCTTGAAATGCGAGATAATAAAATCCTTCGGTTGGGATACCCAATATCACCAAAGGACGCTGCTAATAAAAGTATGTTGATGACAATCATAGACTGCAGCACAGGGACATGAGACAATATGTAGACTCACGGACGAATCCCCTCATTACTATTGGGGTGGAAGCAAGTGGCTCCCTCCGTGATGCTACAGCAGTTGTTCCTGTTATAAATGGGACAAATCAACCGGTAGGTATAAGCAAGCCTGCTGGCTACCGAGCTGCTGTAATATCGTTTGACAAACCTTTAAACCTGGCACAAGGCAGTGTTCTTAACTTTTATACAACCACTCAAAACAGAGGAGCAACCTGTTTGGTAGTTTCACTCCTAATTGAACTAGTACTTAAAGCATACAGTAATGAAGACACCAACCGCACCTTAGGGCTGCCCCAAAGCAATGAGAATCCAGGTCATTCCTATCGGTTGAATGAGAATTAGTCTCAAGAAACTAATCCTCTGGGGAAAGAGATTGAAAAATGTTGTGCTATGTACAAAAAATATAGGCGTGCAGTCATCTTAGTTGATGCAGTAGACACTGCGTAAGTTACTGTTGGTATGTGTCTTGGCGCAGGCGGCATATGTGTAATGTCTACATTAGTTGCCATTCCTATTGCCACTGTGTTGGGTGTTACTGGGGCCTCTTTCGGGCTTCTTGGAATCGTTGGAAAATTTATCAGTCAGCGACTGACCATCAAGGTAAAAAAGCATGATTAGATCTGCGTTCTGGCGCAGAGCAAATTGAATACCATAGCTGACATTGTATCGACAGCACTTGAAGATGGCAATATCTAGGATCATGAGTTGAAACTCGTCTTAGTTGAGGTCACAAAATATACCCAATTGAAGGGGGAAATTAAGGCTAGATCTGTAAAAGCATTCTAATTTATGAAAAAAGATTCAACGTGGGAAAGACGAAGCATTAGAAGACAAAAACAAATTGGGTGCTCCTGTTTCTACACTGTCCAGTGGACTGTGAATGATATCAACCCACCTCAATACACAGAGTGATATCATTGCGCGGAAGTTTACTCACTGTATATACCAAACCTTTTGGCCTATTGAATAATCAAGGTTTGTTAAGTATAGAAATGAACAGTGCGTATTTCTGAGCAAGAAGGTTGTGTAAAAGAGTTTAAGTTATATATAGATTATCTGAGAGAAGAGTAAATGGAAGATACAGGAGAGATGTTGTCAGTAATTTTGAGACTAAGAACGATTACCTTATGGAGCGAGTGGAACACCTAGAGGAGCTTGTCAGCGGGTGTGAGATGCAAACCACGAGCGTGTGAAATTCTTGTTCCAGATATTACACGTCAACAGTGTGTCACTCTTCCCGTTTGACTCAAAGCGGCGGATAGCCGTGAATGCCATAGACACATTGACCTATCATGTTAATTTGCCAGCAAACTAACGTTGTAGAGTCGGGCCTGTTGGTAGTCGGACCAGACCCGCCTTTCAGAGGTAGCCATAAATGATGGAAGCCCTGACCAAATTTGCTATAATTCAAAGTGGAGTCGGGCTCTGTTGGGGGCTACCATCTTTTTTCAATCTCTCTCTCGGATGAAGCTCACCCTAAAAAAAGAACAAAGTGAGCAGGGAATCAAAACCCTGTATAAGCCATGATTTAACGTGTAGTATGGATAAGCAGCCGTGCGCCAGTACCGCTACTTTCTATACTACTCATATTTATTTAGATACTCACAGGGGCTATAACATATTGATGATTCACCAGGTAGAAACAATTTTAGGTATAAAATGCAAGGGGTCAAAATTGCAATATCTTGTATAGCAATGCTATAGGGACCCCGTGTGATAGGACCCAGTCTGGCACTTAATAGCTCTATGAACTCTTTTATGCTACTTTCAAGCTTACGCTGAGATGGACGGTAATCTCTGATGACAACAAGTGAACATACCTACTATGTTTGCTTCACTGCTTGATTATTGATTGAAACACAGCAGGAGGTCGAATTGCGCGGTAACTCGATGGAAAAGCCAAAGCCATTGCAGCAACAAAAGAAAGTGACATCAATGAACCGCCCAGTATAAGTCAAACCCATAAATGTCTGTCCAAACACATAATTAGTAGTAGCTAAATTAGGAGTAGAGCCAAAGGATACTTGTCTTACATAACATATTGGTATTGCAATATATGCCCCTAATTGACACCTACATATACCATGCTCCGTTGGCAAACTTGCTTCTCCGTTGCCCCCATCAACAAGCGACAATAGCTGTGGCATTGATCGTTTCCCAAATAACGTGGGGTGGCGCTTTGCTCACGCCTTGTTGATCAGGCATACGCAGACTGAGAGCGGACCAGATCTAATAGAGTCGACCATCCCGCGAGTATAATCATGTTTGGAACAGAAAAGAAGACCAACCCTCCTTATTCAGACGAGAAGCAAAACTCAACGGACCAACAAAGTTCATGTGTGATATTTCGAAAAGAATTCCAAGCTTTTGCGGACGGTGTTAGTATCGTGGGTTTCAAATATGCCTGTCTCAGTGGCGCTAATGTGTTCAGACGACTGATCTGGTTCCTATTAGTGATAGGCGGGGTCGCGTTCATGGTAAGTCAGATTCGAGGAAGGATTCTCTATTTCACATCGAATCCAACTGCAGTCGACATCAGATATAATTGGCAGAGCGAGATCAAGTTTCCAACGGTTACAATCTGCAACGAGAACAGAATGACAAAGTCGGCCCTCGACGCCCTGGGTGAGAATACTGATATCATTTGCAAATGCATTGTCTATAATGAATCTCGTTCTTTATATATGGCAATGATATTAATACGGATTATGAATTAAATTTCTGAATTTTCTCAAAAACCCTAATTGCTCAAGTAAGAGATTTAAATCAAATCATTAACATCTAGATAGCTTGTTAAAATTCGTTGCGCCGAGCAATTAAGAAAATAATCGATTCAGAGTATCGTTGAATTGGAGTGTATCCTGTGCCATTTTTCAATGTGATTGGTGTGTCCATTCAATGCGTGCTGATCGTAGCTGACCCTCGAGTCCGACAGACTGGGTCAAAATGAGAATGCGATGTGGTGTTGATTAATTCGTGTTATCCGGTGAGTCGTTGTCAACTGGTTCAAATGTCAAACTATGAAGTGTTAACGAATGTATATATTAGGTATGCCTACAAAACTCTCTTGAGGAACGGACAGAAAGAACCCCATATTTGAACTTACTACATCGTATGGCACTTAACACTTTCCCCGGTTGTGGGTACTTAGCTATGGCAGGATGCATATATGTTGTGTACAAGCACCACGTCACGGCTTCTCGTGTATATTACATCCATAACCTGTTTTATCCACTTAAATGTGACTTAATATGTTGAAAAGGAGTCAGGGGACATAAACAGCCATGATGGAACTAATGCCTTTAACTGATCCAAACGTTCCATTGGCCGAAACACATATTCCTCAAAGAACATATTGTCCTAGGACAACTCAAAGAATCAATGATTTCCACAATAACCTCCTATAAATAAACCAGACATTTATACAATTTCCATTTTGCTCGCTTGAATTCAACTGATGGCCGACATACCGTCCGACCCCCAAACCGACCCCATCCCTATCCCCCGGGGTGGAGGGGGGCACTTGGTCTTAACTCAGGCCCATTAAAGCCCGTCGTACAAGTCGAGAGGCCGAAAAAACATACTCCGTTGCGCGGCACATGTATACTACCTCTATACGCTTAAGTACCCCCCCCCCCCACACCGGTCTCTATCCCAACCCCGACCCCACCCCTTTCTCACACGAGACTGCTGCCTGTCGACGCTAACCATGGCTTGATCAAATCTGTCCCACAAAGTATTGTCTGCATTATTTGCTTGCAGAACTTGCAGATATCTTGGAGCCTGTGTACCCGCCTTGGGAAACGGACAGTTACTACGCAGCAATAAATAAAACAGCACTTTCCGTTCTGGAGCAAAACTCTGACCACGAAGAACTGGAAAAATTTCTGGCACCATATTACTTCGCCAAGACCGTGAGTGTTACTAGGTCGCTATCGAGCATTCGCAACGATCCCAAATCTAAGCAAATAATAGCAAACAGTATAATTACAATCGTGAGATCTTCTCGGACGATGAATAAGTACCAAATACAATCGCGTTGGTGAAATAAATTGAAGAGTTCATTGCTATAGAGTGATACTTCTTGGCGGCAAGTATCAGGTTATCATTTCTTATGTCGTGGAGTTGTTTATTGCAACATTTTTGCATAAGCGTCTCATTAAAACGAATCGGATTTTACTTATTTTCCGTGGTTGCCTGAACGAGGTTCTTCGATTTTACGACTGTCTGTGATTTAAGACTTTTTACTTAAATGGAAGTACATAATCTGATTGAAAATAAAGCACTCGAAATTCATCCCTGCACGGAAAACGAAGTAATACGCGCATGCACAGCAGAGCTTCCTTAACCCTATTCGCGGCTTTTACTTCAGCTATTACTTCAATTATTCATTTTGAAAATTATTACGCAGCTCCATTAGTTTCAGACAAAGATTTAACTGATCCACAGAACTATCGTCGAAGTCGAGGCAAAGTTTGTAGTGTGATCGTTTTACAGATAATTAGTAATCGATGCGTGTGTGCTTGTGTTCTGACGGTTGACCCTAGCCCAGTGACCAACATAGACGGTAATTTTCCATGTTGTGACTGCAGTTTGGTTCCATACAGTTTGTATTTACCTATGTGAATCCATCTTGGTTCATAAGAGTTAGATTACCTATATGCTGTGGTATGTCTATGGACACTGATGAATCTGATCGGCGTGGCTTGTCTTACGGCTGATGGTATCTTAATTTAATAGGCTAAATGTCACAAGTTGGCTCTTGCAAATGTGATGTAATATGACTAGCTAAAAGTGGGACAGAGTTCAATATAAATTTCTTCGGATATTCATTATCGTTGTCAATAATGTAATTGTCTGATGTCCCCAATAAATTTACCTAAAGCCTAACGATGACTATCCTTATAGGCAAGACAGACTGATGGTTATTACATTGTGTACATGACATGGGTTGTTGGTATTAGTTATGGTGAATCTTTCCCTGTTGAAGGAACCCGACGAACATTTTATACAAGCACATTCATTTCTGTTTTGTAGCTAGCTTTGATTATATGTGAAAGCTACATTCAAGACCTATCAAATTACCCAAAGTCTAGCTCTTTCAAACCAAGCTGTATTCACATCGGTATATACCGTCTATATATACGTTGATCATTGGGATACTACCACCCCATATGAATCATGTAGTTTTGCTTCTTTCCGCTGATCGATCACGACCAACATTGGACTCAAAGCTGGGGAAAAAAACATCTCAATGTATTGGGCATGGCCTTGATGTTAAAAAGTTACATTTATACAGGCGAGTGAGGGTTACGATTTGCAAAACAGTCGAGTAATTGTACGATATGCGATGTCACCTAAGGGGCGAAAAACTTACTGGTCTCTATAATTCTTCTACCAAGACGACTAATAACATATATTTTCAAATTACACTGCTCTATCGAACTGTAGATTGATTTGCAGCTTAAAATATGGCATTCTATTGACGATGAAGCGATATTTTCATTTGCTTAAAGATGGCGCCATGCTTCGCATGCACCATTAATTGAAACCCCCATTGAACCTTGATAACTTGTCATTCACCATCTACTTTGCCGCGTCTGCTTTGTGGTTACAGTGCGAATTCGATGGCAATGACTGCCCTGGTGATCTCACATTTAAGACCACAGCCTTGGGCATGTGTTTGCAATTCAATGCCGGTACGTGTTTTAAGTTATCAGGTAATGCGATGCATCAGCAGAGAAGGCCAATGTTTGCGCGTTTACTGACAATTGACATTTTCATTTGATGCAGAGGGAAATGTTACCTTGGCTCGGGCAGGACAGAAATATGGTTTGGAGTTGGTATTATTCACAAACGATTCGGACTACGGCGTAATAAACTCTGTTGGACGAGGATTTCGGGTATGTTATAGTTCTTTCATTTTGAAACTTATATGATTTTGTATGTGTCCCATTTCTATATAATTTGGTCGCAGAAAGTTAGTACCCTTACAGTTGTTCAACATGTTCATGCAAACTGATAAATCGAAATTGCATGTTATCTTGGACAGATTTTAATTCACGATAGCACTGTGTTCCCTAACATGGAGGAATGGGGATTGTATGTACCCGCAGGGATGGTGCAAAACTTCCCGCTTACAGTTAGGAACGTGAGTACCAGTTCGTGCAGGTTTGAGGTAGCGCATGTCGAGAGTATAACAGTTGTGACCTGGTGATGGTCGTATTGTGTTATACTGCACAATGTGTGTCATCGAGAAATAAATCATTAGACATAGTCTTATCAAATCAGTATAACAATGCTTAGCGAGCACAAAGAGATGCTTCTATGCGTACATTAACATTAAAGTGCCTATGACACCAAATTTCCATGATAATTTTTATGAAACCGAATGAAAGACAAAGTTGCAATTACTCTGTTTTTGTGGTTCACTTTCCGAACAAGTCACCCGAACCTAACGTAAATTGAATTATAAAGTCGATTTTTCGGCACCCGCCGCCATTTTCCAAATTTTCGGCCCAGCACCCCTTGACGTCACTTAGACAACTTGTCGCTGATAGGTCTGCAGTTTTCACCGTTAACAACGGTGAATGTTGAAGTTTCGGAGAGCGATGTATTTGAGTTGGACGATTTGGCGATGGAATTTTGGGTTGAAGAGTCTCAAATGTTTGAGAATTCAAATCCAGAGGATATAGCTGGTATTGTTCCGTACAGATTCGAACCATATCTGTCCGAAAACAGCTCCAGCGAATCTGACAGTGACTTGACTGATTCTCGTGTTCCGAGGAGCGATAATTCGGACATGAACCGTCTTCAAAACATTGACTGGTGAGTCCCATTGGAATTGTAATCACTGCATGAAACTATATTTTCCTTTGATTTTATATTATAAATGAAGAATACCTTTTTCGTTTGATTCCGTTTTCGTTTTTCTTGGTGGTATTCAATGTGGTTTTAATCGCCAACGAACATGGCGAAAAATATTTTTTCTGTTGTCATGCTTAAAATACTTTTTAAAAAAAATTTATGTCATCCCGATTAAACTATCAAACCTGCTTGGTGGAACATTTACACATGTAATACAACCCTTTTCATTGACCACCCTAATCTTAGTCTTAGACAGAGTCTTAGACAGAGTCTGGCATGTATTTGATAGGTTTTTGAAACCCTGGTTTTAGGTTCCAATGTGGAGGCTGCTCAACCATGCCAACTGTCAGGGAAAATAGAAAATTGACCAGAAATTATATGTGTGACACAGCATCCAAATTTTAATGCTGTATGTCTCAATGACGATGTGTTGGAGACAGCATACTGCACCTACAAGCAGCATCATGGTCCATACAAGGGAAACAAGTAAGTATTGACAGACAACAAACTCCAAATTATAAATTTATGTTAAAAAAAACTTCCCCAAACTACTGGGTCATTTTTACTCAAATGAATGACTTTTCAATTCAGACTGAATTATCAATACAGTTTATAACAGGATAACATTATTTTTGTGACTCAATAATCAAATCTATGTTTGGGTTAAAATATAATATTTATTCAGCACTGTAAAGATGTTTAAGGGGTTGTGTATGGTGGTGTGTTACAGCTGGAAGCGTTACACTGGATATAGGCAGTTCATCCGATGGTGCTACCATTATCTTGGAAAGAACAATCGTATCCCTATACTATCCTGTGTGACATCAATTATCCGAAACACACTTACAGAGGAGACAAACAATTATGTGGGATATTCAGATGAAACTAGCACTCAGAGAAGCGTGAGCGGAACTGATTGACTGCTTGGTGCTTTTCTGGGTTCTTGAAGGTGGAGTTCAGATTGGATGGAATCTCCAGTGCTTCCATCTCCTCATCATTTATATCACTGACCTGCATATGCTGACTGTCGTTGCCAAAAGATCTTATACATAGCCTGTATTATATGTATATATATGTGTTAGTTGTTCATTTGCGAGTACAGATTATAATTTCCACATAAATGTGAAATCTAGAAACAATCCCTACCATAAGTTGGATCATTTAGCACTTTCCTCACTGTATGACCTCCTCCCTTGTGTTTGGGGTAGTGGAGGCTGCACAAGTCCTCACCCTGGGCTGTTATTCTTTGTTGTCGTCCAGCATTTTCATTGAAATACATAGTTGCAATGATAGATCTGAAATCATTCATGAACCTTTCTTTCAGTTTGAAATAGGATAAGTTTGTGCTTTTCATGTTTGATTCATGGGATGTTTTGTGATAAGTTGGATTCAGCAATAAATTAACTTCATCCATGACTAGAATGAATGACGTGAGGAAAGATACTTCATGAAATTAAACAGCTGATTTAGTCCACCTTGATTTTGTTTATGGATCCACTCTCAGGTAAAACTTGTCCCATAGAACTTAAAAACAATCCTACATTTGAATAAAGGGGAAAATCTAACTGCTAAGCAGACTGGGATAGTTGTAAGATTTACCGTTAAAGCAAGCCAGGAGAGCTGAAAGCATAGGTTTTTGAAGCGAACTGGTTCAGAAGGCTGCGGAAAAAGCCTCTATTTAGGAGGTCTGGGCATTGCTTGATAGTCTCTTGATGTCCTTGCACAATCTATTGTTGGTGATAATCTTTTTCCGATTCCATGGTACACCTCGTATCTAAGGACTTAAAGAGCAATATAACTGTAAGATTTTTTTTTGTGTTTCAAGGAGAGGTGAGTCAAACAAAACAAAGTCCTTGTTTATAGAACAAAATTATGGAAAAAGTAAACCTAGAAGAGATTTTGGATACTATGTGGCATTATTTTATTAGAAGATTAGCTTTGTTAAACTAATTCTGCCGATGCTTTCAAAAGGAATGGATTTCTAAATATATATTTATATACCACTTACTTTCACTGCTTGCGTTGGTTGGAGGTGGGGGGCGACGTCATTATCTAGCTGGGTAAACCATACTTGTTTTTATACATTGCAACATGTCAGCTCACCTTATGGTGCTCCCTTTTCTCCACTGCCTTAGACTTTCTGACTGGTGGCGAATCCGTGCAACCTCTCATGAATATGGTAGGAATAGCAGCTGGAAGAATATTCCGGGAACATTTGTACCCAAATCCGAGAGCTTCTCTCACTGCAAGTGCCTGGTCAAAACATTCAGGTCCAAAATGCTCGCTACACAAAAACGAGTGGGTTGTCGGACCCGGCCAATCTGCCCTTGCCCTTCACGGTTGACACATGGTTTCTATGGAAGCTGACTTGGGCTGCAGAAACTGGGTTCTCGTATCTGCGTCATTTCCGGTTGACCTCGGCTCACGCACGAAATGCCGCTTCGCTCCAAAGAACGTTTAATATCTCTTTTATTATTCATTGGAGGCCAAAAACTCCAACACCATTCGATCCTCATCGATTTGTTCAGTTTTTATTAAAAAATCACATTTTAAGTGTCATAGGCACTTTAAACCCAGGCAATGTCGTCATTATCCGCGCTTATGGTAGCTGCTCTGCATGATCCGCGTACAAACCCCACATTTGGCATACATTGACACATACTTGTATTAGTCCAATAACCGCTTGTACACAGTAGATGTTCCACCAATTCCTAACGACAATTTTGCCATGTCACAGATAACATCTCTCCCTAAGCCGTTCGGTAATTGCACTGATACACCAGGGTACCGACACAGCGTATGCATCGCACAATGCAAGTCCAACTTCTTCGTCAAAAGCTGCAATTGTAGGATCCATTACCTACCACTGGAAGGCACAAGTAAGTCCATCATATGAACTTAGCATGTGTGTTGCCTTACATGCCAAAAATAGTATGTACATGTGATGCATTTGATAAATTTGAACGTGTTGATAACATATACTTAGTACAAGAGTTGTCTTACAGGTAACATATCTGTCTGCTCACATCTGGACTACGTCAACTGTGTAAAAAATGCAACGGACGTCTGGTACGACCAAGGTCTGGAAAACGGTTGCGGCTGTGACCGGCAATGCCACCAAATCGTGTACGAACAGAGACTGCACCAATCCGTTATGTCTGCTAAATTTGCTTCGTTTTTGACCACTAATCTCCTCAAGAGTGATGGGGATCCCATGGAAACTAGCCAGGCCTACACATTGCTCAATATATATTTGTCTGAGCTGAAGGTCGAAGAGGTCATAGCAAAACGAGCGTATACTGTGCAGGCCTTGTTTTGCGATATTGGAGGGGCGTTGGGGCTCATCCTTGGAAGTACTGTACTGACTTTGTTCGAATTTACAGATTTTTTTATCACAACGGGATGGAGATGTATGACTCAGAAGTCTAAACGAACGAACCATAAACAGATACGAGTGAGTCCCCAGTGAGACGAGGGACAGCAGTGAACATGACGGAGATCTAATTGTGATAACAATCGAACACACAGGTACCAAACGATGTAAATAACATCAGCAGTCTGGAAAATATGAAGACATTTACTGTAGCATACTGATGTAAATATCAAGGTCAATATATGTATGTATGTATGTTTGTCTGTATGTATGTATACATGTACGTATGTGAGTGTGAATGTGTGTGTCTCTCTCTGTCTGTCTGTATGTATGTATGTATGTATGTATGTATGTATGTATGTATGTATGTATGTATGTATGTATGTATGTATGTATGTATGTGTGTGTCTCTCTCTCTCTGTCTGCATGTCTGCATGTATGTATGTATGTATGTCTGTATGTCTGTCTGTCTGTATGTATGTATGTATGTGTATGTATGTATGTATGTATGTATGTATGTATGTGAGTGTGTATGTATGTATGTCTCTCTCTGTCTGCATGCATGTATGTAAGTATGTATGTATGTATGTATGTATGTACGTATGTATGTATGTATGCATGTATGTATGTATGTGTGTCTCTCTCTGTCTGCATGTATGTATGTATGTATGTATGTATGTATGTATGTATGTATGTATGTATACATGTATGTATGTATGCATGTATGTATGTATGTATGTATGTATGTGTATGTACTACGTTTGTATATATGTATGTTTGTTTGTATACATGCTTGTATATATGCGGTGTTTTAGTATTTGTGCCACAGCGTCTATGTATACGTACGTGGTAGTAATATTGCAATTAATATATTGATGATAAAGTGTAATTATATATTCTGGATAATCCGTAATTTGATTATATTTCACAGTCTACAGCTAAATATATTAATAATGCTTGATGTATTAGGTTGTGGAGGTTCTCTCATCATGACGTGACAATGCATCCAGAGAGACAATCGAGTTAAATATGTTTTTAATGATCTACTCATCTTCTGTTTGGGTAAACTTTAAAATAAGTTACAGCTACACCTGATCGTCTAATGGGAAACATACAATGGTGCCTTCTGAAAGTATTGCGTATTATTCAACTGTTGTTGATTGTTCAAATCTATCATTTTAATGAGGCTATATTCGAATATACTACATTAATTTGCCTTTCAATCAAGAATTTGTTGTTGTCAACAATAGTACAGTTTCTAGTTTAAGTTGATGGTGGGGTGGTGCAGTTGTGAAGTGGAGGAGGGGCATTTGTTCGCCTCCTGTAGCTTCCTGTATGATGTTTATACTAAATATAAATCTATAAGAAGACAAGTCGTGCCGACATATCCTGAGTAGTATTGGCCCGATATACCTACATTAATGAATGACCAATGAAAAACACACGATGAACAAGATACCCACAAACCTCATTGGTCATCGTTAACAGAGAAACGATCATTGTAAACAATCTACATGGCAAACAGTACTGTAGCAAATTTATAGCCTCGCATTGCCATATCCACAGTAAGTCATATACAACAAAACCTACTACCATGCCAGAACAGGACAGTTCTACTGTGGTGAATTCTTCTTTCATGTTAGTATAAGTCCAACAGCTAGGTAGGAGCATCTGACTTACTTGATACACAAACAAACTGGCATCGACAAGCTAGATGAGGAGGAGCCAATCCCTAACATGTGTGTGTTCATTAAAATGACTGTAAATGCACGAGATTGAGGGGAAGAAGAGCCGTCGTCAGGGAGAGCTGTTACTGTTGCCTGGTAGAGCGGCCACGCTTGGCCTTCACACTATACATCTCAACGCCATCCGACTGTCCACTCTACGAGATCGCTTCTTGCCGATGGTATAGTCGAAGTCAAGAGAGGTTGGTGTGTCCTCTGAGCGTCGCAGACTAGCCCTTCTTCTCTGCGTAATGTGTGCTATGTTTAATGTTGTTGAGATCAAGGTTGCTGTATTTTAGCTTGCTGTGTTTTAGGTTGTTATATCTAAAGTTATAAAGTTACCCTGCATAATGTTGTTTGGTCAAAGGTTGTGAAAATAGTTGTTGGATATAATGTTGTGTATATGGTTGTTTTGTAGTAGGTTGTTATGCATAAGGTGGTTGGACATTATATTGTAGTGTCTTATATTATTGACCATAAGGTTGCTGTTGTAAAGGTTTCTTTCTTTGAGATTCATGTGCGTGATATTATTTTGCGCGCAGTTGTAGTGTGTATGGTTGTTGTTGTCGTGAAGCTGACGTATGCACGGTTGTTTGGCGTGAGGTTTTTGTGTAAAGCTGTCGAATGAGATGGAAATACGTTTTCCATTACAAATATCGCTAAATGCGTCCCTTACTGTGACGTAGCGTTAAAACGACTGATCTGGTTCCTATTAGTGATAGGCGGGGTCGCGTTCATGGTAAGACAAAGACAAGCACCACGTCACGGCCTCTCGTGTATTTTACATCCATAACCTGTTTTATCCACGTAAATGTGACTTAATTTGTTGAAAAGAGTCAGCATGCTTCTCAGGGGACATAAACAGCCATCGCCGCGATACAAACTAATGCCTGATCCAAACGTTGAAAAACGCTTCCAAAGGCCGAAACACATATTCCTCAAAGAACAGTATTTTCCTACTGGACGACTCAAAGAATCATTTATACAATTTCCATTTTGCTCGCTTGAATTCAGCTGATGGCTGACATCCCGCCCTACCCCCAGTCCGTCCCCACCCCTATCCCAACCCCGACCCCAACCCTCACCTCGGAAACCCTGTCTCACACGAGACTGTTGCCTGTCGACACTAACCATGGCTTGAACAAATCTGTCCCACAAAGTATTGCCTACGTTATTTGCTTGCAGAACTTACAGATATCATGGAGCCTGTGTATCCACCTTGGGAAAGGGAGAATTACAACGCAACAATAAATAAAACCCTTTCTGTTCTCGAGCAAAACTATGACCATGAGGAATAATGACTGGCGCCACCTTGTGAGTATTACGTGGTCACTATCGGGCATTCGCAACGATGACAAATCTAAACTAATAATAGCAAACAATATACTAACAATAAGGAAGTCTTCTCGAACGATGAATAATTACAGAATACAATCAAGCTGTTGAAATGAATTGATGAGTTTATTGCTATAGAGATACTTATAGGCTGCAAGTATCAGGTTATCATTTATTTTGTCGTGAAGTTGTTTCTTGCAACATTTTTGCATACACGTCTCAATAAAACGAGTCACTGTTGTATTATTAAACTGAAGCGGATTTTTACTCATTTTCCGTGGTTACCGGAATGATGTTGAGTACAAAATGGACAACTAACCTACCCATCACCATAACGTACCCTCTCAGTCATCAGTTGATTGAGTAACTCCTTACAGCTGATACTAATAATAAACCCCAGCTTCCCAGATTCACCTACATGTCACCTGCCACTTCTCCCTTCTCTTCATACATACCCCATATTCCAGAGCCACATGGCCATCCTGCCCAGGCAACGCCCGAAGGCCCCAACCCTCACAGACCTGGCTTACTGCATGTCCCATGAGAACTGGGATGGCGTGCCTTAGTTGTTGAGGGAAACACTTCGAGTCTTCATTATTACAAGTGGGTATCGTGTGCATCTCCACACCACAGATCACGATACAACAATGAGGCTTTTCAATTTGACGACTTTCTGCGATTTAAGACTTTTACTGAAATCACAGTACATTATCTGATTGAAAGAAAACCATTCGAAATTTATCCCTGCACGTTAAACGAAGTAATACGCGGTTTTTTCCTCAGCTCGACTCGTTCTAATGATTCATTTTGAAGATTATTCAGCAGCTCCGTCAGTTTCAGACAAAATTTTAACTGATCGATATTACTATCTTCGGTGTTTTTGCAAAGGTTGTAGTGTGATCGTTTAACAGAAAATAAGTTATCTTGTTGGTGTTCTGGCGGTTGACCCTAGCCCAGTGGCCAACATAGACAGTATTTACTTTAATTGAATACTTTATTAAATACACATGTAAATGCAGTGGTCCATATGTATGCATTTAACATAACATACGACAACTATGTGATATATTTCACATCGGTATGATTAAACCAGTTTATCCTAATTAGTGACCTATAATACAAACTGCTAGAAAGAATAGACCTGACTAGATCATTGTCAACTTTTTTTCTCACCTACAAGTGAAACTGTATATGAGATTGCGAATGACAGCAGAACAGCTTGGAACCTCCATAAATGGACACAGTACTTATACTTTCATACTTGAATAATCCCAGCTGTAGCTTGAAAATGTTATGATAAGCTGTGTAAACTTAAATCAAAGAAGAAAAAGAAGAAGAAGAACCGACAGTAAATATACATACACATAGCAAAAGTTAATTCACAGCCCACACACACTGTCAGGAGACGGTCGTGGTTTAGCCACAGGCGGCTATCGTCTAAAAACCACGACGATAAGAGACTACACGAGGATCATTTAAAAACATAATAAGTCAAATCAATTTGTTCACACAAAAATAGTCTATGGCATAACAGAAAATATTGACTGAAACATTAATAAAGTATGATCCTTCTGCATTAAATTACAATCAATACAATGGCTTCTCGAACAAAAAATGGTAGTGTGATAATTACTTATGAAAGTACACATCAAATATTTTTTTACTTGGGATAATACGGAAAATGAAGAGAGTGATTTTGGCCATTTGTTTCAAGTGTTACGAAATGTATATAGAGGTAACCTTTTTACAAATTTTGTATGTGGGATAGGTTTGACCATTAGATGGGCATCACGTGTGATAAAAACGGTTGATATTGCATTGTTGATGGGATGAATTGATGAATGATGATGGTAACATGTTATGTTTGTAATGGTACATAAATAAGGCTGCTCTATACTTATAGAGATCATTTAATTTTAATATATTGCTATGTTTGAAAAGGGGTTCTGCATGAGTGTTGTACGAAGGTTTGCTAATACATCTCAAAGCACGTTTTTGTAGTATTTCAATGCGCTTCATATTACTTTTACCAGCATTTCCCCATGCAAATATACCATGTGATAAATGTGAGTGATTAAGAGCAAAATGTAGACTGCGTAATGCTGATTTAGAGAGAAAGTCTTTTACTTGTTTGAGCATAAAAAGGTCATGATTTATATGTGTTTTCCAGGATAGTTTTTCGTCTATGGATATGCCCAAAAATTTATGCGCACAGTTATTTGTGTCTATCCTGTTGATTACTTCATCGTCTATTTTTACCTCACAATTACTTATATTTAAGTTTTTATTGTGCCTTCTTACCACCATAAACTTGTGTTACTAGCCGTGTGTTTAAGTTGTTAACTGCATTGTTGGCCTTTTGAAAGGCTGTTTCGATATCAGATGATGAAATTACTAGTTTTGTGTCATCAGCAAAGGAAAAAACGTTTCATTACAGGCATTGGAAATGCCATTGACGTAAAGTAAGAACAACAGAGGCCCTAAAATGGAACCATGCGGTACCTATTATTCCAAGCGAATACATTTTAGTTAAGTGTTTCATGGTTAATTATTTCGAAGGCTTTAGAAAATATTGGAAGTACATATTCATTGGGTAATTTATTGTTAGCATCTGCGCAGTAATTGAGCAAATGCAATATTTGATGAGTAGTATTGTTTTGTTTTTTTGGAATCTATATTGGTGCTTATACAGTAGTTTAAATTTTATCAGGAAGGATATAGTTCTGTTATACATAATTTTTGTTCAATTACTTTTAAGCAACTTGATAGCAAACTAATTGGTCTATAGTTATTAAAGACGTCACCGGATTTATATACAGGCATAATTTTTGATATTTTTAGTTGGTCAGGGAAGATTCCTGTTTTTAACTACACATAACAAATATGTGAGAGAGGAGTCAATATTATTGGAAGGGTTTTAGTACTGATTTCGTCATGGCCATAAATTGTTTTTGGTTTGTTATTTACTACAGCAGCAACTTCATTTTCAGTAACTTCTTCTAGGTACATTGGGTTTGTTAGTTGACTTGGCAAGTAGAAAGTGAAGTGTTCATCAGGGTAAGCTTTCACATATTGTTTTACATGTATTGGTAAAGTAATTGTTGAACTCATTGGCAATTATACTTTTATGTGATATTTATTCGCCACCAATTTGATAACTGTTGGGCAATTTTTGTCTGCGATGTGCATTTCCTATTGTTTGGCGTAGTACTGACCACAACGACTTGATGACCATTTTATTTTGTATTTCTGGCAAGCGACCCAGCGTCTGTACAGTAATAATTAAAAACAAAGCTAGAATGCAACATGGCGTCTTGTTAATATTCTCACACAAACTGGTAACAGAAGAATTTGCTAAATCCACCATTCGTAGTTGCTGATGTACACGGTCATGTTGTCCAGATCCTCTAATAGCGTTTTACAAAAAACCCCAAATCGAGCTCGGCGATTTGCAAACTAGTTTAAGTTGTCTGTCTCAAAGGAATGAGGTATTGGTTGATCGTGTAAATTTCAACACGCTGAGATTGAAAAGAACACCAGCGCATTAACCTCCATAGTCCTTGGATAGTCGTTCAGGAATTGCAGGTGCCTCGACAGCCGGAATCCGTACGAACTTATTAATGCAACCAAAATTGTCCGTTCTAACACATGCAAATCGCAAAACGTGGACTATTTCTTCATTAGACGATGTTGTACTACATGCTTGACAGGTCACTGCTATTACAATTTTAGATATTCCAAAATACGAGATGATGGTTACTTTGAAAAAAATTCCAACAACGGTTTTGCTATAATGTCATACCAGAATGTTCCCGTTCTCTGTTGTACTGCTGGGTGCCATTATTCACTTGTGTAGCTGATCTGGACCTGAGATGTGGACAGTCCGTTTGGCTACCTGTCAAAGTAGAAACAGGCTGAATGAGTGGCTGGACGATATCAGCTCTTAACCCGTGCCGGAACGAAAGGATAGTTTAGACCGCGTGGGGGTGGGGCAGAGGGGATCAACTAGGGTCAAAACGGAGGAGGGAAGGTGGACCTGAGTCTGTTGGTATCAGGGAACGTGGGGTAAGGCCAGAAACTCCCCGAACCACTCAAAAAGAGGTTTTCATTACGATCGAGGAGTTGCTGTCGGGTTGGGCAGGGGGCAGCGAGTCAACCCAAGGAGACTCCTGCCCTAAAGAAATAGGCAGATGAAGGAGAAAGGAGGTTGAAGGAGGGGAGCCGAGTAGCAGATTAGGTAGGGTAAGCGTGAGGAAACCAGGGTAGGGGGTTTTCTTCTCCGTATGGTGTTCTGCCTCGAGCAAGGGGCATCAAGAACCAGAAGGAGAGGGGGATAGCTTACCAGAAGGCTTCCAACGCACTGATCCACAAAAATCGCCCCCTAAACATTCTCTTTAATTTAGGTAAGGCTATGTTAAATATGGGAGACAGCACGCTCCTCTCCGACGGCCAAAACCTGAATTTGAATGAAGGGAAGAAGGCAGGGAATCCGTCAACGGCCCGAGTGGTCATGAGTTACAACACGGTGATTCGTCCCAACACCACACGGACGCCACATTACCGGACTATGTAATCTAGCCACATGGAAGCCAAAACTTCATAGTGCCCAGAGTTTTTCGAGGTAAGGTAAGTATAGTGGTTTAACGCCACACCAACACTCACGTGTTATATTGTGCCAACAAAGGTTAATAGATAAGATTGACCTGATTAAGCAGCCACCTTCTAGGATTAATGAAAATCAGAGATGTAAAAGATATAAATGGAAACGATTATTCTAGGGCAAGTCATCACCAGCCGAATGACTGAAACAGGCCATTCCAGCCTCTCGTCTGGGTGAAATCCAGGCCAAAGTAGTGTTATACAGATATGGCCCTCAAAAGGACCGCTTCACTCAACCACCTGGATCCCATTGTCTACCGACACGAGTCGAAAACCACGGCCAGCAGGTTGCTCCCTATTAGTCGCCTCTTACGACATGCAGGAGGATACGGTGGGCCTATTGTATCCCCGGGTGTTATGCAGGAATACCATACTAGAGCCCCGATGGAGCACGTCCACTCCGCAGGGTAATGAGTACATCCTGACTATGGTAGACCAATTCGCAAATTGGGTTGAGTGTGTACCACGACCATCACAAACTACAGAGGTAACCGCAAGAGCAACAGGAGACTAATACTTCTCCAGGTTCGGTTGCCCATTTCAGCTCTTTAAAGACCAGGGTTGAAACTTTTAGTCGAAGTTATTTACGGCAATGTGTGATACTCTCCACATCCATAAGACGCGTACGGCACCATACCGGCCGTCTGCAAGTGGAGAGATACAATAGGTAATTGGTAAATCCCAATGTTACATTGGTAAATCCCAAAACCAGTGGGACAAGCATTTACAGCCACCTGCAGGGGCCATGAGAGCTGCAGATGTGATCATACACACTGGGTTCATAACAACCAAGCTCATATTGGTGAACGTGCCAGCACACTTAGTGTATACCCCACAAGGCTGGGGAGGATGCGGACGTGATCGACCATACAGCGCAACTCACTGCATCATATGAAAAGGAATTACGATGTCCGCATATAAGAACGTGCTTATGATAGGGGCGATGTGGCGTACCTTCTACATACTGTTTCGTTGATAGGTAAGTGTAGGAAGTTAAGTGCACCATGGTAGGGGCCAGCAGCCATTGTAAGTTGATAACGGGGTACTTTTTGTAAGTGAAGCTGTGGAATGCAGTATTCGTTGTAAGCCATGATCGTAAGAAACAGTTTAGTTCAGTGCAGCGGTGGATTGCTGGATGCAGAGGAGCTCTGATTGTTGCTCATGCTCGGGGCTGTCAGTTGCCTGAATTGTTTGGTAAGCACGAGGATCCCAACAACATAACACCATAACAACATAGCTGAATTGGTTGTGTCGAGCAATCCTGGATTCCGAGGATTTGCAGGCTCTTGTCAGGCACAATGAATCGTTGGGTGTTTTTGGAATTTACATTCACTGTTTCAGCGGGTTTCTAGCCGTCATGCAAGAATGGGCTTGCCACTTGCCTGATTTATATTCCAGTGTCCCAGGAATAGTGGCAAGGATCGGCCTTCCACGGAGGTGAGGCCTCAAAAGCATCCCTCCGGTTACTACTGGAAACTGACGCCCCCTACTTTGATTGTCCAACACCCATGTATATGGAGTCGGTGACCTTTTCCCTTTCCCTAATGAGTCTTCGTCATTTCTTCTAGAGCCCAGAGAGAAAATGAAAGCGCAAGTTACGAATTTGGGGTGAAAATAGCGCCCCTAGCGAACAGAGGGAAAACTAACTTGGCGCGTCATCCGCCTATTTTTTTGTTGGTTAAACACTTCAATATTGTCAAGCCCCCTATGAGAATATGACCACTGTATCCTCCTATATGTCGTAAGAGGCGACTAATAGGGGGCAACCTGTTGGCAGTGGGTTGAGTAGATCGGTTCTTGTGAGGGTCATGTCTGCATAACACTACTCTGGCCCGGATTTCGCCTAGACGAGAGGCTGTAATTGCCTAATCCAGTCAATCGGCTGGTGGTGACTTGCCCTAGGATACTATATACATTTTTATCTTTTTCATCTCCATTGTCATTTATCTTAGAAGGTGGCTGCTTAATCAGGTCAATCTTATCTATTAACTTTTCTTGGCACCATAAAACACACAAGTGTTGGTGCGCCGTTAAACCCAATACTTACTTTACCTTTTAATATTGTCCAACATCTTCAGGTCTGCCGCAGTGATCGTTGAGGAGTTGTTAGCCAGCACAATAGAGGTGACACCAGGTTTACCCAAACTTGATAACCTCGAATGGACAGCAAACAGGGCAAAACAATCATCCCGCCCAAAGGAGTCACAAGACATTGACTTCACCATCAGCAGGTCTTCCTTTGGTACAGGTTCCTGCAAGAGAATGCCAGGGTTGGAGACCGTCATCACATCATCTTTGCGTCTGACAAACGAATACAACTGCTGCCAAAACGTATTTGGAAGCTTCTTTCAAAGTGGAAAAGGCGCCATTTACACAGTTGTTCAGTGTGCATGCATTTGCAAAATATGGTGACACGACTTCCTTTAGCCCTCATATTGATGTCTCACAGAAAGAAGAAAGATTAGAAGGTTATTGTGCCTGCATTACAGTCCTGTTTGCCTTCCCATCTGTGCGTCGCTTTGATGTCAACTCCGAGGCTGTAGTATGGGGTGCTTTTCCAGTCACCTTTTTTTTTAGGCCAGTGGGGCCTACCACCCATAGTCAAATCCAGTACCGCCACCTGCCTACCATTAGCCTGGTACAGGACACAACTACTATACTATCGTCTCTCCGTTAGGTCCTGGACTATACCAAGCCAAAACCCATGGACTGAATATAACTACAGCTCTGCCACGATAACTGGCTTCGCTTTTACTCGCGCTGCATAACTCGCACTCAGGTCTTGGACCTGCTATTTTATCTTAAGCTTTAATTTAATTAGTTTTAGTAATGATACTCACTGCTTGTGGTTGCTGAGTGGGGACTAGCCAGAGGAAGTAACACGAGTACAGGAGTAGAGTTACTTATTGGGTTTATTAAGTTTCAACAATGAAGCTCCCTGGAATCTCGGTCTGAATCTCGTCTCTCAGCTAGATAGCTCTCCCCTTGACTGACCCATGTATAAAGGCTCCCCGGTCAGCTGGCTTGCTTTCCCGTGAACCTTGACCGGTCCACACGATAGGCCAGGCTAAAACAATCCCCGCGCGACACGACGGGTCCACTTGGAGGGTGGACCCGCTTGCAAGTCAAGGGGTCAGATGTAATCCGGGCTATCGTACTGATAATCAAGGGGGATGCCATTTTAAAAACGTATGAGCTAGAATAGTATTATAATATTTAGCCCAAGATAGCGAGTTGATTTAACAAAATAGGAACAAAAACGGTAGTCTTATTGACATTCGCCATCCGTAATAGCGCGCATTCACAACTCGCTTCCATGGGTATAAGGTGAGAATAATATGAGAAACCATCTGGGGGCGTATATAAATCAGCCACATCTCAATGAAATCAGCTCATTTTGCATTACCCATCGACCACCATCTCTTAATATCCATACAATAAAATTCGTTTTCATTCCTCATCCGTATAGCAATTCTTATGCTAATTTTTCTTGCTTATGCGCGCTCCTTCGTTTCTGTAAGGTTACTCACTGCCTGTAGTTGCTTGAGTGAGGACTAGCTAGAGAAATAACACGAGTCCAGGAGTAGAGTTGCCTATTGGTTTATTAAGTTTCAATCGTCAAGTTCATTTTCAAACGTTCAAAATACTGCTTAAACACCCCAAAGGTTTACACTTTTCTGGAACTCCATGTCCATACTAACCATATGGTAGTTCCCTTATTTCTCACCAAATTGCCATACGCAGTAAAGCAAATAAATTTTTTTTATTTTCCAGGCGTAGACTACCATCGTATCCATAGATACGTGTTTAGAGATTCACTTCAACTCAATTGGAGTGCTCACCTTGGTTACCCCGTAGGTCCAGTCCACAACACGCTCACGCGCCCTTCCATAGTCCATATACCTCTTTCCCGAAAATACGCTGTCAGAAACATTTTCGATAACGAAATTATATTTCCAATAACATTCTACCTGGTAGCAGTCGACAATAATTCTTCCAAAATCATCTCCAACATGGATATTAACACTCCTCCAACATGTTCAACATGCGCCATTGATACACACCCATCTACAACAGCACCACTTGCGGGGCTACTCCCGCCAACCACTGCGCCCCACTAGCCGCCTCCATACGTAAATTCGGAGATATCGACGCCAAAATCTCGCCCACCCCCACGCCGCTCGGATTCAACACCATGCTCGACAAACAACATGCTTGACATCTCGAGCCACTACTTAACTCATTACCACGCATTCAATCTCCCTGCGCAAATTAACACCAAATCATTTTTTAATGTATCTTCACTGAACACACCTATATTTAGTTTGATGTCATGATATTACACACTAGTTACTCACACACATTAACCACACTGAGCACTCATTATATTTCTTTGTTTTTGTATAATTCATGTCACACATTATCAAGGCACACTGATCGCTGCCGTAAGTTCATTTGTTCCCAGGTATATTTACGCCATACAAGAGGGAGCTAGCGCCTTCACCCGACGCGCCAACGCCTTGCAAGCCAAAGCTTATGTCTTCCTGACCATGGATACAGAAGACATCCAGCGGCTCAACCAAACGTCGAAAAACGCACATTTCCTCTCAACCCTCAAGCGACACCTGGCGAACCCAATACGGCAGCCCTTCAGAGATCTCATCTCCACGAAACAACCACACTCATCAACTTTAACAATTTTCATGGCATTGGACCAGTGTTCTTGTATAAAATAACTTCTGCAAAATTAGTTAAATTCTTCCAAAATTAATAATTAAATTAGTTACAATAAGTTATTTCACCATTCCACCATTGTCAAGTATAGGCTCATCGGTTTTTTCCATGTGGTTTTAGTGCGGAGTAATACTGTGGAATGTGATTAATGTCAAAAGTTAAATTTCAATATGTCACCATTAATAACCATATTGTATAATTATTACGCAATTCATATATATAGCTAACAAAATTAGAGAAACACTTTTTGTAAAATTATTATAATCTCATCATCACTAATCCATCTATGTTAAATATCTTTGTTATGGTGGGTGGGCTTCTTATGCTAGTTATGCTAGCAAACATTTGGAATAATAAAGAATCGATTCCAATACCTTAAGATTTTGAGAGTCAACCCAGCGCTGTGACTATTATTTCGGTATGTTTTGTTCTCCATGATATTTCTTGTTTGCGCAACGATATTCGGTTTGCTAATGTGACTGAAGAAGAAGAAGATATCGAGGTGGGGCGCTTGAACAAAATGAAGAAGGTTCTGCTTTACGGGCACATATTGCTAGGGAGTATATAGCTAATTGCACCTTATGTCATAATATATGACCCATACTTGTAAACTGTGAATACTTTATAGTGGTAATAAATGTAATTGTCTACCAGAAAGAAACAAAATATATACAAACCCATTTCTCTTCTCAATTTGTTTAGCCTTCAGGTTGTAAAACTCTTCCTGAGCCTTGGCTGTTTTGGTTGCCTGGTAAAGGTAGGCAAAAAAGCCATGCCGCATTCAATTGATCTGGTCCCGGTCGCTTTTTAGACTTTAACTGGACCTAGAACACAAAGTTAAATATTTATTATAAATAAGAATCGAGTATATTTTGGAAACAAACCCCAGGTCAATGCCGATCTTGTATTTTGTAGCCATGGTTGGTATAGAGCAATTAATAAATTGTATCTTGAACGGGACCGGGTTCATCCTCCTCGCTGTCCTTTATGCAGTCAGTGTAGCTGCTTGCTCCACCCGCGCAAAAAAGTTTGCCAGTCACGTCTAAAATCATTGAAATGATAAAAAACGGCGCTATAAATCACATTTCCTTAAATCTTCCACTGAATGGATGCTATGCCTAATCATGCTGACTAGATGCACTGAAACAGAAGATAACGTTTGCGTATGCATCGTCAAACAAGCAAAGCGTATATTAATTATTACAAAACTATTTATGGCTATATTAATTAAAGTAATTAGTATAATTTTTCGAATCAGATTTGTTGAGTGTCCCCCCCGTTGAGATTAAAAAAATAATCCGTAGCTTTGTAACGTTTCAAGAGTGTTTGTGACGCGAGCAGCATGTTGACCTCGTGGCCGGGAGCTTGGAATTTTGACGATGGGGAATAGCATTTAGGTGTATTTAAAGCAGATCGCTATTGATAAATTTATCCAATGCGCTATTGGATTAGCTAGCCAGATAGATTGCAGCGAGAGGATATCCCGTGGACTATGTGACTCGTTTCAGCAACATTAGAGCCTTGTCACTTGCCAAGACATGCTTTCAACTTGGTCGACTTGGTCACTACATCGCTGTTTCTTGGCGGGGTTCAACAAATTTTTTGTCGGGTACGTGAATTGGCTACGGGTGGAAAACATACACATTGCTCATTGTATATTTGTCCGTGCTGAAGGTCGAACAGGTCACAGTGAAACGAGTATATAATGTACAGACCTTGTTTTGCTATATTGGCGGGGCGTTGGGGCTCGTCCTTGGAAATACTGTACTGAATTTGTTCGAATTTACTGATTTTCTTATCACAATGGGATGGAGATGAATGACGTACCAACCAACCATAAACAGATACGAGTGAGTCCCCAGTGAGACGAGGGACAGCAGTGAACATGACGGAGATCTGATTGCAATAACAATCGAACACACAGGTACAAAACAAAACAACGTAAATAACATCAGCAGTCTGGAAAATATGATGACATTTGCTGCAGTATACAGATATAAAACTATCAAGGTCACACAAGCGAGGCAACCAACAACAGTCTGACAGGCGCGGTGTGTGTAACCTTGCAAGTTCGGTCCATTTTTTTCGATTATAGACCTACTTTGAATGCCCATAATTCAATGCTGAATTATGAAACAAGTTATTTGATCAACTGAGATCAATAACAGCCACGTGGACCTTAAAAGTACTAGTTTGTGAGGCCTTATTCCAATTATTTCCCACTATAATACTACTATCTATATTAAAGGTCAACTTCAACGATTTTCATCATTTCTTTATAATTTGTTTCAAATTGAAGATTAATAACTCATAAACCAACGGGGACCCATAATTCATTGCAACGGAATGCATAAGTACTAAAAATCCACCGATAAGGTTTCATTCGGAAGAAAATACGAAGCCATCTTCTCGATGCCATTTTGCCTCAGTTGGCCGCTAGGTGCACGTTGCGTGACGTCATTCCTGCTGCGCTGTCTCCAAGAGAATTTGACTGCGAGCGAGCGAGCGAAGCGAAAAACGATTGTTTGGATTTTAAAATTACACCGTTTTGATAAGCCATGTCGACTCTGGTGAAGTTTACGAGTCCCCATAGCATAACATTGGGGCAAATCATGTCCATGACTATTTATTTGAGCCAATACGGACGGGAGTTGAAAAATCCAAGTCACACTACGAAATGACACCGGGAGCTCTAATTAAGTCTAACTCAAGGGTCCGCTTCGGATGAAGAATCAACAAAAGATTTCGATGAATGGTAAGTTTTAGAATACCCTTCCCAAGCTTTATTGAACTATATTAACTGGTAAAAAAATATCGTTAGTTTCATTTACCCAATAAATTTACACATTCTGTACGTTGAGGATGGTATGTTGACAGACCTAACTACTATAGCCCTACAAGACGTCTGAGGTATAAATTCATGTTACCGTTACGACCGGAGCTAAACTACTACAACAAATAGTACTTGGCTAGTGAATGTAGCTTTGTCATTGTACCCTGAGCACATTGAATATTGTGGACAGATGTTTGCATGCAGTTTATAAAGTATTTTCCTTTTATATTCATACATTGTACCACAAATATAAATTTACAATGACTCTTTAATTATTTCTCTAACTTAGGTGTAGATGTCATTACTGCATCCCAATGGACGCAGCCACAGAAGTTTGGAGAGAGTGATGGCTCTAACGGACGAATGGACATGCATCACCAAGCATCCCAGATTCCTGGCTAGCTGCATGAATAAAAATGTGCTGGAAGTGTCCAAATTTGAATCTATTCAAATGGACAGACCTGTTGGAGATGAGGTCTCTACAATGAGTAAGTTAGCCATTATTGCTACCAAAAAGGATGGTATCATATTTATTACAAAGGGAACATTAATTCCACTGTGTAAAATATTCAGTGTTCATATTGATGAACTACAATATATTTTACATAGCCAAGAATAAATAATGCCAGTTACATGAAATCCAGAGGCAGAGCTTACAATAAAATTATGAAGTGAGGGAATGGTTGACAAATGACAATTGTTTTTTAGCTATACAACTTATTTTAAAACCATAGACAACTAATTGACATATTGCTTCAGATTATTCAGGTATCTAGCTTACCGACAGTTTACACTCTGGATATGGCACAGACTGGGCAAAAGAAACAGGAAAGTGCTGGCAGCCTGTGTGGTAACAGCTGTTAGAAAATCCTTCCCTGACCCGGGCGGCAAATATACAGGTTATCTACAATGGAGCGGAAGATTTCTTGGTCAGGTTGAATCGACACCTGTGAGCACCTACGAGAAGATCCTTTTCAGGTTTCTCGTACTGGGAGGCAATAGGTGGTGGGACAGTCCTGTCATCTGCAAGGACCTCAGCAAGTCTGTAGCTTGGATATTTTTGCCTTAGATCAAGCACCTGATGTACATAGTCTGAAGCAAATCAATGATATTCATATTTTTATGATAGTCATATAATAAGTAAGTTATATTATATGCCAATTTTTAATTGGGTAACAATGTTTGTGCAAATGAAACTTATTCAGGTTTTGGTAATAAATGTCAAAATAACATGTGTTTCATTTTAGATTAATGCATGTTCACACCAAAAGAAATTGGTACTTTGACAGGCTGGGGATTTTCCCATACCTGAACATGTTCAGTGTTCTAATAGCATTACTGCCACTAACAAAAATCCCTCAAGCCATAAACAAATTCCCTGCGGGCATAGCTCCTGTAAAAAATTGGCAATCCCACATCTTACGGTGTCCATTCACGCTGATTTGTTCAAAACAAGCAAAACTCCCCCGGAATCTTTGATTCTGACTAGGACCATCCTCCAGATCAACACCACTGTATATAAGCATTCTGTGAGCTAAATTTTTCTTCCATCAAATAAAACCCTGTGATTACACTACAAACAAAACAACATTTACCTAACAGTTCTTCAAACGCCATGTCATCATCAGTTTCCATCTCAGCATCATCACTTCGTCAGTGAAGTCATAGTCAGGGTCAGTTTCCATCTCATCATCGCTGTCCACCAGTCCACCAGATTCCTCCTAGGGCTCATATTGGGTGCCCCTGGTGACACTTTTGGTGAGATGGGCCAACTTGGGTACCTCTTGAATATTTCTTTATCCCAGGAAAGATAGAACTCTGTGTTTGTAGAGACTTGTCAGCCATCTATGGTATCAATACAATAAGTATGCTACAATTTCATTCATCATAGCCTTTAAGGATGCCTAGCCGACGTCGGCAGTACTTGAGTGTGACACCTCAGTCTGTGATTCACCACTGTCACTTGATTTATCTATCTGCTCAGCTGCCAATACCATTTCGGAGCCTAGGTTTCTTACGAAATCCTAGACTTTTGAGCAGCTCTGGGTCAGTCTCATAGGCACTTTTCTCGAAATGGTCAGAACATAGAACTGTCGTATAACTATAACTATAAGGGCAAGGACTCCAGTGTTTACGCTTGACTTTCGACACCCATATGCGGCGCATATGTCTTTTAGAAACAACAAAAAATCACGCCTGACTTCACATTGTTCCGACAACCAAACGCACAACAATAAGGTATAATCCACACCAAGAAAACGCACCAGACCGTGAAGAAAGACGAGTTAGTCACACGCTGTCAACCAACCGGGAAGGCTAAAGATGGCGATGAATATTCGCAAACAACCTGAATGACGTCACTGTTCGGAAATTCACGAATTTTACCGAGCGGTATCTTGTCAGATTCGACGTGGGAAATATACATTTAAAAATCATTTTTCTTAAAGAAAAAAAGCGCGCAGTCACCTTATTTTGGTCACGATTCCCTTTTAAAACATAGAACTTTGGAAAAATGGAATAAAAAAAATCTTTGTAGTTGACCTTTAAATATCGTTCAATGACCAAAAATCGAACTTTTTAAAAGAATTTTTACAATATGTGGTTAACTTTTGCTCATATAGGAAAAAATATTTGCTGTTTCACCCTAAAACTACCAGTTATTAATAAGTTGACATCCAGTTGTATCATTAGGAAGTTTTGCATAATTTATTTGGACCCAGTTATTAGATGAGAGCTCTTTGAAGGAGGTATGTCATGAATATATTCCGTAATGTTTTTGGCTTTATTTATGGTAAAGAGCTATTTTTCACCCAAAAACACCCCATCCATGAGCCTTAAAACTGATGTATGCAGTGCAGCATGCTGTTATTGTCAGGAGGGATTATTTTAATAATTTAATTGCTCTATATATGTATATTGAGGCCATATTAAAGTCGGGCAACGGTAATATATTTGCTGGAAATTTTGGGGAAAAAATTTACGAAAACATTGATTGTAAAAAATGTTACTCATACTCCTTTGATACTTTGCAAAAAATAGGAACAGCTTATACACTGCATAGATATACATTGAAAAAAAACGTGTGAAGCTTTAAGTGTCAATCCTTAACCATTTACTATGTGTACCCCCTTAAATTATTGAGAATAAGTGCGGGGGAATTTCCCAAAAAAAATTAACCTGACAAGTTTATGCTCACATTTGGCTGACACACATCTGCACCAACATTTATCTTTCTATTTTAAAGACATAAGCAAATATTATAATAATTGCATTCAACCAATGGCAAGTGAATGATAAAGTTGCACCTACCTTGCATTGCCAAAATGCTAGATGTGTTCAATAATATATCAGTCCAAGGTTATTCAAATAAATTGTAATGAATTGAAGTATCGTCAAGGTAGATACTCAAGCCAGAGTTCTTAACTAGAGGGGTGATATGATAGTGTAATAAGATTAACAATATAAAATATTACTTGTTATTGAGTTCCTTATATGGTTGTTCTATAAATTATTCATCATGCTCAAGACACATAGAAATATATGACTATAAGATGACAGTGTTTTGTAATTCAAGCAACTTTGGTGGATTTTTTATGCATTTAATCAAGGTAAGAGATAAGATATTCTATAAAATCATGTCACCCCAACATAACTATGTTAGTACTTAGCAAACTTAAAGATAATAAACACACATACACCATCATTCAGTAACTTGTATATTCTATTTACACATGTGCGGTCCGGAAAAGTTTGAAAAACTTACCGGACTGTGCTTTTAAAAATCCGCGTGAAATCTACTTGTGTGTTTCCGGCAACCACGGAATCACCCGAACTTCCGAAGTTACGTTGCATGGCGAATGACTAACGAACCAGCGAAAATTATAAATATTGACAGAAAGACGCAAGAGACGTGAAACAGAAAATTCTTGGGTTTATTTTCATTTTTGAGTGGGTACTGGCATAAATATTATTTTAGAATTTATTACTGGACCGAGGACCGGTGAACAATCACATTTTTTATCGGACCAGAGAAAAGTTTACTGGATGTCCGACGGGTCCAGTAAACCTTCACAATGTCTGCAACATGCATACAATGTGTCTCTCAAATTTTTTAAAGCCATCTAACATCACCCGATATATAATCTTTTAATATTGGCTCTTCGTAGACTTCTAAGTTGCTGTCATCGTCGTCTTCATCATCCTCACAGTCGTATGCTATTTGATGTTTATCGGTTGTTCGACTGTAGTCCAGCATTTTCCCCGTGAACCAGTAGTCTTCACCGTCATCTTCTGATGTAAAGCGGTGCTTGATTTTCTGCCCAACAAACTGTTCTGCTGACACATTTAAAAGTTGCAGATCTCCAGCTTCAAGATCTTCAAGAAGTGGAAACTTGTACTCAGTGCACATTGTTGTTCTCTTCCACTTGATGGTTCACACGTTTACCTACTAGATCCTCGGGATCGTGCACAATTGGGATATTATGTGCTTTCTTGGTTGTCTTCCTCCCCTGTGCTTTTCTGCCCTGTTTCTCAATCATATTTGCAAAACGTTGTTTCTCTGTCTGCCGAATTTCTTGGTGAATAGTGAGAATGTGGTTATGGAAGAGTTGGCTGGCACCACTTGTTGAGCTGTATCCTCTGATATGCGAATTGAGCATTTTATATTAGCCATCAAGGTATCTACAGACAGTTTCTTCCCAGCATTAGAAAGGTTCAGGATACCATTGGTGTTTTTGGTTCCAACCACATACTTACGGAATTTCAGTTGAGCCTCTAATGCCTTCCTCTTGTTGGCCTCATATTTCAATACATTTGTATCTACCTCTTCTGAGCTGTACCAAAGTCCCCCAAATGCTGTAAGCTCTTTTGTTAGTTGTTCTTTGTGCACACTTTGCCTGAGGTCTTTCTGATCTTGTTGCAGTTGTTTGTCTGCCAGCTTTGCTAAAAGCTGTTGCCTGATGTTAATCTTTTCTTGTAAATACTGTACCCTTTGTTCCTTCACTGATTTTCTGGCCTTGTCCATGAGTTCAGTCCTAGTTTTAGCATCCAAGGTGTGAAGGTGTTCATCCAACTAGAAGTATGGTTGTGACTCCACATTATAATACCCTCTATGGCATAGGTGGTTGCTGAAGGCATGATACTAAGGAGGCGATCTAATTCACCGAATGTACGCTCTGGCCCAAGTTTGGTATTTGGTACTGATCTTGTTTCTTCTATCAGCTCGGCGGTCCACGATGAGTGCTCTCCACCTTCCAAATGGTCATTCAATTGCCTTGTGCATATCACTAGGAAGGAGGACATGATAATTTCTAGTGCCTGTTTGGTGAGAGCATCAGTGCCCGGATGGGGCTCTACAAGACTGTCAAATACTTCGTCACGCCTCATATACTCTTCAGTTAGAAGGATCGCAGTTCCTTCAAGGACAAGACTAGCCTCAAAATTCCATTGTTGAAATTTGGTATACATTGCCTTGTAACGTGCTGTCATATCTGAAACATGGCCATTTTCTTCCATGGCTCTCCACAGTGGCTCAGTAACGATCTTAGCTATGAGACCCAGTGCTCTTGCTCCTGCTTGGTAAGTCTTCACAGCGACATCAGCAGCAACTGCTAACAATAATTTGTCGTCATCTTTGTGAAGTTGTGTGAATACCTCGAGATCTTTGTGAAGGTAGAACACACCAGCACTGTTGTGGAACAGGATGTTAAATCGGTTCCCCTTGAATGGCGCTAGTTGGACACGTTTCCTTTGACCTTGAGTTTGAAGAAAATCCCTGAATTCCAAAGGCTTCTCTGACTTCTGGCACCCACGATCTTGAACAGTTTTACAGATTGTCCATATTGACAATGTTTTGTTGGCTTGTTCTGAAAGGCCAACCAAAACATGAAGGCCACAGAAAAAATTGTTCATCGAAATCAGCCCTCTCTTTTCCTCTGTGGAAAGCTTGTCCCATCCTGCTGTGACTTGTGGCAATGCTTCTTCTCTCCATGCACCTAATAGATTGTTAATTTTTTTGTGGGTACTGGCCTGGTCGGTGATGGTGTTCTTCATTTTAACAATAACTTCATTTATGTGGTTATCCTGTGATGAAGTAAGCATGTTGGCAAGCATCTTCTTGAAGGTGTCGATGTACTGTGTTGCTTCCCCGCCTCCCATCTCTTGCATACCTAGAACTAGGCTCTTATCGTTTAGGGTCACCTGGACAGCTCCAAAGTGGTGGCCGTATTTGGTGGTTCCATCGATGCCCACGGTAGCATTTGTGGATTGGACTATCTCCCCTTTTAGATGTGACAAGGCGAGACTCAAGCAGCATGTATTTGGAGTAGCATGTGCTGGGAGACGATCGACAGTCATACCAGCCATTTTTGTCAATACAGTTTTGACGATGCGCTCCACATTGCGCGACCCCACTTTCAAACACATGAGCTCCATGTACACCTCCTTAACTGTGTTTGTGTACTTACCATCCATGAACGTTTGGACATGCTGTGTCTTCAAAAATTCCTCCACTTGTTCTTCATACTCTTGACACTTACCTTGCCAGAACATCAACTCCTCGTTTCTCCGTTCTATCTGCTCTTTGTACCTGTCTTCAGCCTGCGTTGGTTTGCACTTGAAGTAGGACAGCCGTTTTTGTGTACAACGTTTTGACCTTTTGGCTTGATTGATCTCTTCTTTCTGTTTATCGATTGTCTCTTGATGTTCTCTACATTGCTTTTCTAGTGCAGAATCGTCCAACTTCAAAAGGTCCAACTTGCGCGTAAGGTCATCATTTTCCCTATTTGACTGATTATGCACCTCTGTATGGCGCCTTCTTAATCTTTTGGCGTTAAACAACTTGTTTTGGAGATCCATCTGTTTGATCGCATCTTGCTTGCGCTTTCCCAGTAGAGATGTGTTTTCCCGCTGCAATCGTTTGATTTTTGTATAGTGTACGATTTGTGTTGTGACTGCTGTTGGCTTGGTGGTCGATCTTAAGGTATTTGATGAGCCCCCTGCACTAACATCCCTCTCTTCAGCATTTGTTTTGACTGCAGTTGCTTTATTATCAGGTAGATCAAACACCATATCATCTGAAATTTGGCGTTGTTTTCCTCTCATTTTCTTCATAGCTTGACTTTTACGAACGGCTTTGGTCCACAACGTCGATGATGGGCAAGGTTTAACTGCAAAGCGACCAAAAATGAAATCCGAGAAAATATTGTGGCGATGTTTGTGGTTTTGTAGATAGTTGAAAATTTCAAATACAAGCCGATTTGTCAGATCTCTTGCAGGGAGAAGCTTGGTTGACATGTTCGCATGGTTTGTGGCAACTATATCAATTTCTGTAATACCTATGCTCTTGTAGCAAGGTAGATATTGGGGCTCACTCAAATCACACTTTTGGGGGTAAAGGGGTTCACATACCTTAACTAAATCTGAAGTGTCTGTGCAAGACTTTAAATACTGGGTTAGGAAAGTAATATGTGGGAAAACAATATTAGAGTCAATAGAACGCAACATGGAACAGAATTGTTGCAGTCTTTGTCCTGTTTTTAGACTGCTATCACTATGTACATCTACAAATATACTGTTGAATATGTCTTTGACTTGACCTGAAATAAGTACAAAATTGTAATGAAGCACATATGATTATAGCACAGTGTTAATATTTGGCAACATAGTGGACGCTACATATCCCATCTTTTCGGGCCATGTCATGCGTTTGGATAAGCATAGCCCTACACGTCTGAGTAGACATATTTTATATTACCGTCCGACCGGGGCTGGGATAAGCAGTGCCATATGCACCCCAACCATCGTATATAACAAACAGCTGTCTTTGTTGTATGCCTAAATGTTACATTACTGTGATTTTATGTTAAAATGCGCCACAGTCTATTCCAAACGAAAACTGACATCATACGCAAGACTGCTCCCGCTCCGCCACGGAGATGAGACCCGCCGTCTTTAAAATGCACGCATCTGGCGTTGGCAATCAAGGCGGGTGGGGGCTGGTTACTGGGTCAGGTTTTTTTTAAAATTCTGAGCTTGTTACAACCAAATAAACACCCAATCAACTCATAATCTTTGTCGAACCCACCTCAGTAATGAATGATTCAACATTAGCAATAATTATTTTTGAATACATTTCACAAAAACAATTGTAAAACCAATTTGGTAGAATAAGTGCCCCCGGCGTGCAATGCCGCCAACTTACTCTTCTAAATATGGTCATGGAGGCGTTACATATATTCAACCGACGATCTTATTTTATTACATAAATATATAAATAACTCACCAATAGAAACGTGCACATTTGCTGCAGAAGCCATTACTAATTTGGAATATCTTAATAGGTTGAAAATAGCAGAAAAGTCGTCTGACGACAAGCTGGCAGCGTGCTTTGCTAATGTTCGCTTCGAAAAGGATTTCGCGTGGTTTTGCTTTCAACTGCTCGTGATATGGTTGGTTTGTCGGAGGGCTACGGGCTGAATACGTAACCAATCAAAAAGCTGTAAAAGCCATTGTGGGAGGGATAGTCTCTTCTTCCCGAAGCCGAGTGAATGGGGTGAATTTGTAAAAATACCGGCGAGTTATCCGGATTTGAAGCAGAAAGCCACGGATTTTACAGCTTTTAAATATCGATTTCAATGCCATTCACTCGGATCAGAATACCGTTTTCATTTTTCTTCAATATTCTGTCGTTTAAATGTGATTCTGATAAATATTCAGCCCGTATGACGATTTTCTGTCAACCATATAAATCCCGCCCCAATATTTTGGGCCCCGAAAATGACGACATTTTGCCATTTTCGGGTATATATAAGATAAGATAATATGATAAGATAATTTATTTATTAGCCCTATTCGGGAATTTGCTTTACAGTCTACAATTGACTCGTGTCTCTCTGTCATTCTCCTCGTGTCCCAGCCCCTGCCAGGCCCGTGTTTTGGCAGGAAAATTCCAGATGGCGCTGAAGAGCAGTTCCTTCCTGGTGTAGGACAGCATATGCTTTATTTGCACACGGTCAACACATGATTGGCAACTCACGTTACATATTGATGTGGTGGTCAGAAAGACGGCTGGTCGTTTGGTGACGTTGATGTAGTTTCCAAGGTCGAAGAGTGCGAAAGACACTGGAAACAGGACCAGGCAAAGCACGTGGCTTTCCGAGAAGCGAAGCGCGTAGTTGAGCAGCGGGAAAAACACAATGTCCCTTCCTGGGCAGCTGATGAGAAAGTCCAACAGATTCAGATATATCCTTTGATTCAAAGATGTTGTAGACGATCTTATTCACACACTGCACTAAAAACACAACAAAGGCCAAAACACGAGGAAAATGCAGAAAAACACGAGCACACACTAGATTGCGTGTCTTATTCACACACTGCACTAAAAACACAACAAAGGCCAAAACACGAGGAAAATGACAGAAAAACACGAGCACACACTAGATTGCGTGTCGCCGCGGTGCAGCGCCACCTAGTTATTTTTTATATATATATATATATATATATATATATATATATATATATATATATATATATATATATATATATATATATATATATATATATATACACACGTATGTATATGTGTGTGTATATATGTATGTAATCATGTATGTATATAATCATGTATGCATGAACGTATGTGTGTGTATGTATGTATCTATGTATGTATGTGTGTATGTATGTATGTATGTATGTATGTATGTATGTATGTATGTATGTATGTATGTATGTATGTATGTATGTATGTATGTATGTATGTATGTATGTATGTATGTATGCATGAATGTGCGTATGTATGTATGTATGTATGTATGTATGTATGTATGTATGTATGTATGTATGTATGTATGTATGCATGAATGGGCGTATGTATGTTTGTGTGTGTATGTAAGTATGTATGAATGTATGTATGTAATCATGTATGCATGAACGTATGTGTGCATGTATGTATATATATATATATATATATGTATGTATATAACTATATATATATACATATGTATGTATGCATGTATGTATGAATGTATGCATGCATGCATGAATGTATGTTTGTATATATGCATGTGTGTATGCATATTTGTATGTTTGTATGCATGCATGTGTGTATGTATGTATGTATGTGTATGTATGTATGTATGTATGTATGTATGTATGTATGTATGTATGTATGTATGTATGTATGTATGTGTATGTATGTATGTATGTATGTATGTATGTATGTATGTATGTATGTATGTATGTATGTATGTATGTATGTTTGTACGTACGCATGTATATATGTATGTTTGTATATATGTATGTATGTGGTTAAGTATTTGTGCCAAAGTGTTTATGCATATGCAGGTACTTTTAATATAAGTTACAGCTAGACCTGATCGTAAAATGAGAAACATATACTAACTAGCGATTTCCCATTGTTGACCAACAAGGAGAGACAGGTACATGCGGCCATGTGCATGTGCTCGCCTTTTGTAGCTTCTTGTATGATACTAAATATAAATCTACAGGAAGAACAGTCATCCTGTCAATTCCTGAGCGTTATTTGTCCGGCTTATCCAAGCCTGCGATATCCTGAGGCGACTGTCATAGGCCAAAACTGGTCATATGGTTTGGCTCGTTTGATATAAATAGAACTAACGGCCTGTTTATTGATCGCAAACCCTCAGTCACATCTGAAAACTCAGCACACACATTAATCTTACGCAGAGGTAGGTAAGGTAAGGTAAGTATAGGGTTTAACGGCACACCAACACTAGTGTGTTATATGGTGCCTACTTAAGGAGGGGTATATACGAGTACGAAAGGATAAGAAGGAGTCAAGGGTTAAAACTAACTAAATTATATTAATTGAATTATGTATAATAATTTGAGAATTGTATGGTCTAAAATCTATAGAAAAGTCCAATTTCTCTTGTGTATCTTGGATGGATTCACCCTTTCAAACAATTCTGAAAGGGTTTGGGCCCGGAAGAAGCGATTTCGGATCAAAATCAAATCAGCATCCCTTAGTAGAAAGGCGTGAGTTGTATAGGTGTGTCCTATACGAGCGCGAGCAAGAATAACCTCCTCTCTTCTGCTCTCTCTGCAGCTCTGTGGCCACTCCCCAAGTAAGGGCTGAATTTCGTGAAGTTTGTTTGGGATGGATTCATCCCACTGGTCCTGCCATTTCTGTTTAAAAAATTGGACGACCTGAGGTTTAAATTCTGTAAAGGGGACTTTGACCTCAGTCACATTCATGTTGAGGGCTTCCTTGGTAGCTCTGTCTGCCCTTTCATTACCAGGGATACCAACATGGCTCGGTACCCATACAAACAAAATATCCTTGCCACGATCTGTCAATTGAGAATATAAAAGCACAACATTTAAAATAAAACCATTACGTAAATTACTCCCTGGGATTGCCTTCAGGGCAGACAGAGAGTCGGAAAATACAACGAAACGCTTTTTACTTGATTGGGCAATAAGGCCAAGTGCAATGGAAAGAGCTTTAAGCTCAGCGTGGAAAATTGACAGTGGAGGTGGTAGGCTCATGTTAAAAACAGATTTCCCCATAATGGCTGCAGCTCCAATTTTATTGTCTTCTTTCGAACCGTCTGTGTAAATGGCAAAACGGTCCGAATATTTATCCATTATCTCTCTAAATTGGCGAAGGAAAAAATCAGGCTCGTGAGATCCCTTCGTGTTAGTTGTCAGCGATTTATCTACTGTTGGGGTTTTCAATTGCCATGGGGGGAGACCCTGGCACAGTCTCAACCGCCACGGCATTCAAGTTAGAGCATGACCCATCCAGCGATTCTCTGATACGCAGACCGAACGAAGGGATAGCATTCGGCCTACTCTCATAAAAATGGATATTTCCAGGATTAAAAACAGCATCAAATGCAGGATTCTTGGGGTTGGACCTTATGCGTAAGGCATACTGAATGGCAAGCTGCTCCCTCCGAACCCCAAGTGGTGCCTCGTTGGCTTCCACATGTAGACTGGGAATGGGAGAGGTTCTGAAAGCCCCGAGGCAAAGCCTCAGAGCTTGGTTTTGGACAGTATCCAATTTTCTTAGATATGAGCGACGGGCAGCACCATATATAAAAGAGCCATAGTCCAACTTGGAGCGCACTAGTGACCGGTAAAGCCGTAAAAGGACTTTCCGGTCCGCTCCCCAATCAGTATTGGACAACATCTTTAAAAGGTTGATTGCTCTAAAACATTTCTACACGGAGGTAAGAAATGTGAGCTTTAAAATTGAGCTTCCTGTCAAAAATTATTCCAAGAAACTGGTTTCTTCCACCACAGGAATAACGTTCTGGGTCAGGATGTAGGGTTCTCTTCTGGCAGAAATGCATACAAACAGTTTTTGATTTCGAGAATTTAAATCCGTTTTCATCCGCCCATTTTTGGATGTTATTGAGGCTAAGTTGAAGCTGCCTCTCAATTGTGCTCATATTTTTCGATTTAAAATAAATCAAAAAATCATCCACGTAGAGTGAACAATCCACACCTGGCTTGATGACATTAACAATACTATTAATTTTGATATTAAAGAGAGTAACGGATAAAATACTTCTCCTGATCACAAGTATCAGAAAGGATGGTGCCAGCACGGACTTTAAAAATTCGGTTCTCAAGAAAATTTTTGATAAAAACAGGCATGCGGCCTTTAAGGCCCATATTGCTCAAATCCGATAGGATTCCATGTTTCCATGTGGTGTCATAGGCCTTCTCCATATCGAAGAAGACCGACACCACATGTAAAAAACTTTCAAGACGGACCAGGTGATCCGTCGTGTTACGTGTGAGACGGAAACCGCTCTGGTACCTGGAAATTAGTTGGTTTCTTTCAAGAAACCATACCAGGCGGCTGTTTATCATTTTCTCCATCGTTTTACAGATGCAGCTCGTTAAGGCAATGGGACGATAGTTCGTAGGAATGGTGCTATCCTTGCCTGGCTTGGGTATCGGGATAACTATAGCCTCTCTCCAACCATCTGGGAATGTTCCAGATTCCCAGATTCCATTAAAAATGTCTAAAAGTACTTGAAGTGATTCCTCTGGAAGGTGTTTTAAAAATTGATAGTGTACATCATCGGGTCCACTAGCTGTGTCATTCGATTTATGTATCGAATCTTCCAACTCCTTTAGTGTAAAAAGAGAGTTGTAATTTTCATTGTTATTTGAATTAAAATTAGGATTGTTTCGTTCCCGATGATGTTTAAATTTTTGAAATTTGGTACTATAATTATTGGCAGAGGAATTCTTTTGGAAGGCATCGCCTAGAGTATTGACAATGTCCTTCAAATTGGAGGCTTTGGAACCATCTGGTTTAACCAGATGTGAGAGAGTGTTGTCATTTTGCTTTCCCCTAATCCTACGAACCATGTCCCATGCCTTTTTTGTGGAAGTCTTGCTGTTTAATTTCGAAACAAAATCGTGCCAAGACTCACGCTTGCTGCTTTTGATGACGCGTCGAGCTTTGGCTCGGGCTACTTTGTACAGGTTTTTGTTGGCCTCAGTGGGCCGCATTTTTTTGAACCTGTACAGTGCCCGTTTGCGCTCTTTGACAGCGTCACGGCATGCATCAGAAAACCTTGTTTTATATATCCGTTTAGAATCTGTCGAGGATTTCGGTACATTTTGTGTGGCTATATTAATCATTGATTGTGTAAAAAAGGATACCGGATCTTCATCTATATTTTCTAAAGTATCTTTGTTGATAATTTCCCTGCACATAGAAGTAAAATTCGGCCAGTTGGCCTTATGAAGATTCCATTTGGCTACCCGCTCAGCAGGCATAGGCCTATTGATGTTTAAAAATATTGGGAAGTGGTCACTTCCACATTGGTCCTGACCAGTTTCCCAATCAAATTCCATCAAAAGGGATGGAGAGCAGAGGCTAAGGTCTATGGCAGAGAATGATCCGGTTCCAGGATGGAGATAAGTTTGAGATTTATTATTTAATATAGCAAGATCATTTTGTATGATGAAATTTTCTATTTTTGGACCACTGTCGTTGGTGTCCTCACATCCCCATAAATCGCTGTGGGCATTGAAATCGCCAAGCAGCAAAAGTGGGGATGGAAGTTGACTGATCAAATGATCAATGTCTCTCTGTAAAATCTTGTAGCTGGGTGGTAGGTACAGAGAGCACAAAGTGATGGTTTTGTGGAGGGTAATACTAATGGCTATAGCCTGAAGAGGAGTGTCAAGAGGAATGGGTTCATGGGGGACACCGTGTTTAACAAGCACAGATGCCCCTCCCACAGCTCTTCCGTCTCTTTGTGATAAGGATGTTTTATTATACATGGTATAAAAACCCTCTCATTGACATTTGATCAGTCTCCTTCAGGAAAGTTTCCTGAAGGCAAACAGCAATAGGTTGATGGTCATATAGAAGAGATTTTAATTCATCATAGTTGGACCGAAATCCTCGACAATTCCATTGGATGATTTTATGTGCCATCAGGGGGTTTATGTGGTGGTCTGCCAGTCCGCCTTGGACTGGATGGCACAGATCTTGGTTTGGAGGACGGCCTCATGGAGTCTACGTCCTACCTCTGTTGGTGTTGCTTGGTTTTATTTTACTTAAATTTTGATTTTGATTTTGATTTCCAGGAGAGCTGTATTGTGTAGACATGTCTTTTACATTTGTTTCAGTGATAGTAGTGGGTTTTGGCACATTAGTAGCCACCCTCCTTGGCAGGGCGCTGCCATTGGGCCACGTGTAGTCGGTCTGGGTGTCGACTGACACTGTGGCCCTCTTGACAGCGCTAGCATATGAGGGTTTGGTGCCCTGCTGCGCCTCCACTAATCTGCGTGCCTCAGGGAACGATATGTCTCTGGTGTGTCGGATCTTTTGTATTTCTTTTTCCTTGATCCATGTAGGACACAGCCTAGAGAATGCTGGGTGGTCCCCTGAGCAGTTAATGCATTTGAAAGACTGTTCACAATCATCTTCTTTGTGGCCCTCCTGGCTGCACTTGGCGCATGTTGCCGCTCGTTTGCATTTACTGTTGCTATGGCCGAAACGTTGGCATTTAAAACATCGCAATGGGTTAGGAATGTAGGGCTCCACAGCAACATTCAGGTATCCGACTTTGACAGCTTTGGGTAACTCAGTGCTGTCAAAGGTCAAGATAACCGTTGCTGTGGGCTGTTTCTCCCCATTGCGAGTAACAAAAATTTTCCGGGCTTCAGTTACTTTTTGAGATTTAAGTCCATCTATGATTTCTGCACCGGAACACTGTTTTAATTCATGACAGCGGATGACGCCCCTCTTGGTGTTGAGGGTTTGGAATCCCCGCTAGTAGCGTTGACTTCAAAAGGCATCTCGCATGGCTGGCCCGGTCACTTCAACAAGGAAGTGGCCGGACTGGAGTCTCCTGATGTTTTTGGGGACTCTCAATTCCTTTACCAATTGCAAATGGACTTAGTGAGGTAAGTGGTTGATCTTCCTCAGCGTTTGCAATCACCAAAAACCTTGGCCATGATGTCAAATTTTCGCTATCAGAGTCCGTGTCCGAGTCATTAGGTCGATTCCGTTTGGAAGATAATCTTTCTTGAGTTTGTTTTTGAGCCATGATATTATGATAAAATTTCTTCACTGGTGCTCCTCACCCACCATGGAGCCCAACATGGGGGCGTCAGCGGTGTGCGTCTCAACCAGCACACATGACGCCAGGGATACACCTGTGTAATACTCAAATTAATAGTAAACAGCCCAAAGAGCTGTTCACACATCAACTCAATTGACCTGTTAAGCAGCCGCCAGGGATAAATGAAAAAGAAAAGGGGAAAAAACCATGTGGATAAGAATGAATGACAAGAAGTGGAATGAAAAAGCAATAAGTAGTGAAAACAAATATCCCATGGCATGTCACCACAAGCCGATTGACTGGACCAGGCCATTCCAGCCTCTCGTCTAGGTGAAATCCGGGCCAAAGTGGTGTGTTGCAGATATAGCCCTCGCAAGGACCGCTCCACTCAAGCACCAGGATCCCATCTTCCACCGACACGAGTCGCAACCCACGGCCAACAGGTTGCCCTCTTTTAGTCGCCTCTTACGACATGCAGAAGGATGCAGTGGACCTATTCTACCCCCGGACCCTTACGCAGAGAACAGCCAGTATTGGATGAAGCAATATTAAAGCTCGCGCCAATTTAGATGGATTACCAGGATTTGAGTGATGGATCTGAAGAATTGACACCAAGGATTACTGTTAGTTCCTCATCTGCCTCATCATCTAACACAGTTGGTCCCTCAGTCACAAGTAAATGAATTAGTCCCAGTGAACATTTAATCTGAGAAACAATTCCTTGACAACGCAGATTAGCATTTATTCTGAACCTTTATCATTGAGATGTCCAGCAAATGGGCACAAAATCAGTCAGCCGCTATAGACTTGATAAAAGCTGAAAATGTTGCAGTAAATACCAAGGTGATATTCGTTATCTCCCTCAAAGAATACTGTAATATTTGTCTGGTGTAGCTATGTTGATCAGTACACCTAAGCATCTGACAAAAACATGTCAGTCCTTTAAAGTGAAAAAGCAAATTGGAATCATAGGAATGGAAATTATTCCCGAACATTTATTTCAGCAAACTGTGACATAATATCAATACAAGTCTTATTGACAAAGAAACACTGATGCACAAAACAGTTAAGTCTACAAGCACGGGACATGCTAACACTTATTGCTAGTCTCACATCAGACCATCCGTACATCCTACGCATACATTTAATTCACCAACTCTGTTGCCGAGCATCTGCGATGGCATAATTGTACATGATATACCAAATTTAATGTATAACCCATGAAAAACAAATGATGAACAATGCCTATCAAACAAGACACCCACAAACCTCATTGGTCATCTTTAACAGATGAATGATCATTGTAAACAATCTACATGGCAAACAGTACTGTAGCAAATTTATAGCCTCGCATTGCCATATCCACAGTAAGTCATAGACAACAAAACCTACTACCATGCCAGTACAGGACAGTTCTACTGTGGTGAATTCTTCTTCCATGTTAGTATAAGTCCAACAGCTAGATAGTAGCATCTGACTTACATACTTAATACACAAACAAACTGGCATTGACAAGCTAGATGAGGAGGAGCCAATCCCAAACATGTGTGGGTTCATGCTTGATCTCATTGAAATGACTGTAAATGCATGAGATTGAGGGGAAGAAGAGCCGTCGTCAGGGAGGGCTGTTACTGCTGCCTGGTAGAGCGGCCACGCTTGGCCTTCACACTATACATCTCAACGCCATCCGCCTCACGGTCCGGAACCTCAGCTGTCCGCTCTACGAGATCGCTTCTTGCCAATGGTATAGTCGAAGTCAGGAGAGGTTGGTGTGGCGGCTGAGCGGCGCAGACTGGCCCTGCTACTCGTCTGGGGGGTGGAGTTTCCATTGACTGCGGGGCAGAGAGTTACGCCCTTTCTTGGATGGAGGAGGTGGGGGGTGGAGTTTACCACGATTGAAGTCTGTTGGGGTAACACAGTTACGAGGTTTCTTAGGATGTTTAGGAGGTGTGGGGGTTCCATAATCATCTCATTATATGGTCTTGGTCACATTCTTTAGATAATGAGGATATTCTCTATCACTAGCGATGATTCACCACGAGCTGAAGTCATCCCTGTTGACCAAGCACAAAGACATACCAGATTCTCTACCACTGACAGACATACTGGACAGGCCACTACTGACAGCTATAGAGGTGTTTGAGTCCACTATTGAAACATACTTAGTTTCTAGTCCACTATTGACAGATATACTTAGCTTGTTCTCGAGTCCACTATTGACAGACATACTTAGCTTGTTCTCGAGTCCACTATTGACAGACATACTTAGCTTGTTCTCGAGTAAACTATTGACAGACATACTAAGCTTGTTTCTCGAGTTCACTATTGACTGACATACTTAGCTTGTTCTCGAGTCCACTATTGACAGACATACTTAGCTTGTTTGAGTCCACTATTGACAGACATACTTAGCTTGTTCTCGAGTCCACTATTGACAGACATACTTAGCTTGTTCTCGAGTCCACTATTGACAGACATACTTAGCTTGTTCTCGAGTAAACTATTGACAGACATACTTAGCTTGTTCTCTAGTCCACTATTGACAGACATACTTAGCTTGTTCTCGAGTAAACTATTGACAGACATACTTAGCTTGTTCTCGAGTAAACTATTGACAGACATACTTAGCTTGTTCTCTAGTCCACTATTGACAGACATACTTAGCTTGTTCTCGAGTCCACTATTGACAGACATACTTAGCTTGTTCTCGAGTAAACTATTGACAGACATACTTAGCTTGTTCTCTAGTCCACTATTGACAGACATACTTAGCTTGTTCTCGAGTTCACTATTGACTGACATACTTAGCTTGCTCTCGAGTTCACTATTGACTGATTCTTACTTAGCTTGTTCTCGAGTTCACTATTGACTGATACTTACTTAGCTTGTTCTCGAGTTCATTACTGACTGAGATTTACCGAGCTTGTTCTCGAGCTCCCTGTTGAAGAAAACTTACCAAGCTTGTTCTCGAGCTCACTATTGACAGATACATACCTAGCTTGTTCTCAAGTTCACTGAGCTGCTGTTCTGCTTCCTTGAGCTCCTTATGCTTGACCTTCATCTCAGGTGTAGCTTGAGTGGCCAGCTGTTCATCCAACTCCTCTTGGGCACCCTCTGTACGCTGCATGGCAGACTTCAGACTCTCCAACAAGTCTGAAACACACACGTCACCATTATTGAAATATTAGGAGGAAGCCTTATATATTGATCCTCAATGGAAGGGTGATGTTCAGGCTGATGAGCACATAGTCCTCTGACAACAGGGGTTTACTGCCTTTACCAGATGACACTCGTTGGGTTATTCACCAATGATATTGGTCATATGAGGTAAGTAGGAGGGAGGCTGGTACCTATCTGAGTGATGACAGAGTGGTAGGCGTCTGGTAATGGTTCACTAAACACCGCTCCACGCAGCTTCTCCAAGGGCAGAGCACGGTTCATCAGGCCACCAAATTTACCGTTGCTTCGGACGCGATCTCCCCCTCGAGTCAGTATGGTGGGGCAGTGAGTATGCTTCACAATCTGCAAACACATCCAGGGATGTTTTCAAAACAATCACAGTGAAAATGTATCAATGAGCGAATACAAATACTGAAAGATGATATCCGTTCATGAAGCTTGCCATGATAAGGTGTTTTGTTTGCATGAATGGGCCGAGCTAAAACAGGATTATCAAGCAGACAACAGCGAGATCTCACCTCCTGTCTGTAAGTATTGGCATCTTCTAGGTTGTCCAGAATGATGGTATCTCCCAGTAACATGCCAAAAACTGCCACACACAGATACACCAATAGGATGAGGGAACAGGGTTTAATATACATGTGAAAGATGACAAAGCTAATGATGCACGGTCAGCGAGATTGAAAGTATCGACCCCCCCGACAAGAAATCCCCTGACAGCAGCATCACACACCTCATGTCAGACATGTCACCCCTGACCAACTGTAGCTGAAAAATGCACATCCTGCTGCTGAATAGCACTTAACCAACATTATCAGGTTTACAATGATGAAACAATGCCTCCCCCCTACACACACACATATCCTCACTTCACAGCAGGATCCTACTCCCCATGGCAAACCATGGCCTCTCTTCCCCCTCAGATCATCGCCTGGTGGGCCAGACTCACCTATGCTGCACTCCTCTGAGTGATGAGGGAACTGGAGCAGGTTGCGAGCGTACACAGGGTTACCGGCCGGCTTCCAGTTGGGTCGGATGCGGATATGTGGCAGAGGTTTACTCCAGTCGGGCAGGTTCTTGCGGTAAATGGAGTCGAGGGGCAGCACCTGCTGCTTACCATGAGAGTTCTTGTAGATCTCTTGAGCCTGCTCGTTATACACAAATCAATATTGGATTAATCATATACCAGTAATATCAATATGACATGATTATAAGGCTGCCATGGCAATAGCATGTTTATCAGTAGACCTGAAGGAGGTACAATCAGTTAGGAAGGAATGGTCAGACACAGCTAGATGAGTGAGCACCTTTTTAGTGGTGTGAGTGACAACACAGTCCATATCAGCTGACATGTGCCATGAGAGAACCCGAGCAATATCACTGTCCTTCACCTCCGCCAGGTGGGCAATCTGACACAAAACACAGGCACACCCTGACATCTAACAGTCAAAGATATGAGGCTAACGAGCATTTGGAGGAGTTAAGACTAGAATTCTCCTTTACCTTGCCTAGGACGTTGGCTTCCTGCGGTGCTGGCTGAAGACCACACATACGCCTGGAAGATGTACGGATCTGTTCCTTCTGCTTGCTGCGAGCTACTATCAAGTTCTCTGTAGCAGACACCTACATGCAAAAAAAAAAAAACCACCCACTGCAGGTCAAATGTTTGCATACCTGGTTTTTGGATGTGAGGATATTCTAGATGATGGTTTGGGAATGAAATGCATCACACAATCCCCAATCACCTCAGTATCATGGAGTTATACTTATTACCAAGTCAAACATTGATTTTTCATTAATGGACCCCCAAAACCAAGAGATTGTAGGCTGGAGAGATTAGGTAAAGTGACACTAGCAAAGTGTGGGGCAATAAGAGAGATTTGGAATATCATGGAACCATTGTAAGGTGTAGGATGAGAAAAATTACACCAGTGATGGGTAAAGTGATGGAGATTGGGGATAGTGATGTGACAAGTAAGGGGAGAGAGATTGGGTATATTGCCACTAGTGAGGTGATAAGTAAGGAGAGAGAGATTGGGTATATTGCCACTAGTGAGGTGATAAGTAGGGAGAGAGAGATTGGGTATATTGCCACTAGTGAGGTGATAAGTAAGGAGAGAGAGATTGGGTATATTGCCACTAGTGAGGTGATAAGTAGGGAGAGAGAGATTGGGTATATTGCCACTAGTGAGGTGATAAGTAAGGAGAGAGAGATTGGGTATATTGCACTAGTGAGGTGATAAGTAAGGAGAGAGAGATGATAAGTAGGGAGAGAGAGAGAGAGATGGGTATATTGCCACTAGTGAGGTGATAAGTAAGGAGAGAGAGATTGGGTATATTGCCACACTAGTGAGAGAGTGATAAGTAGTGAGGTGAGGGGGAGAGAGATTGGGTATATTGCCACTTGTGAGGTGATAAGTAAGGAGAGAGAGATTGGGTATATAGTGAGGTGATAAGTAAGGAGAGAGAGATTGGGTATATTGCCACTAGTGAGGTGATAAGTAAGGAGAGAGAGATTGGGTATATTGCCACTAGTGAGGTGATAAGAAAAGTAAGGAGAGAGAGATTGAGAGAGATTTGGTATATATTGCCACTAGTGAGGTGATAAGTAGTGAGGAGAGAGAGAGAGATTGGGTATATTGCCACTAGTGAGGTGATAAGTAAGGAGAGAGAGAGATTGGGTATATTGCCACTAGTGAGGTGATAAGTAAGTAGGGAGAGAGAGATTGATATTGCCACTAGTGAGGGTGATATAGGGGAGAGAGAGATGCCACTAGTGAGGTGATAAGTAAGGAGAGAGAGATTGGGTATATTGCCACTAGTGAGGCGATAAGTAAGGGGTATAGAGAGGTGATTGGGTTGGGTATATTGCCACTAGTGAGGTGATAAGTAAGGAGAGAGAGATTGGGTATATTGCCACTAGTGAGGTGATAAGTAAGGATAGAGAGATTAGGTATATTGCCACTAGTGAGGTGATAAGTAAGGAGAGAGAGATTGGGTATATTGCCACTAGTGAGGTGATAAGTAATGAGAGAGAGATTGGGTGTACTGCCACTAGTGAGGTGATAAGTAAGGAGAGAGAGATTGGGTATACTGCCACTAGTGAAGGGAGGAGAGATGGGTTATACTGACACTTGTGATAGAGCTGGCAGGAATATGTAATGTCCTCAGCTCTTGTCTGACTTTGTTTTCATCCGCCTGTGCCTCATTCAATGATGCTGTAAACAAACCCTACTTATCAGTGGGTGATTTCTCCAGATTATCGACCATATAGTATACTATGAGATCAACCAAATGATGACTGACAGCTACATAGTTCTTGACACCAGCAATATTTACCAATTAATGTCGATTGCCACATATGATGATGATACATAATTGACAGAGCCATGGCGTATACTGCTATATAGTAAGCAGCTTAGTAAAAATGATATCATTTGTTGTCTTTGTATCATTACAGGTGACGTTTAACTATTTGTGGACTGAGTGGGAAGAAAGACATACTCTGTAGTTCTTTAACGAGCTGTGAAGTAGTGTCGAAGAGAGAGCGGTATGTCTTGATGGCATTCATCAAATTATCTCTCTCTTTGGACAGAGCTGCCATCTGTGACTGCTTCTTCACATCTGAACAACACACATTCAGGGTCCTTCATGAAACTCACATCAATCATATTTGAGCACTAGGACCTTTCATCAACACGCTTTCAGATTCCATTTTCGGGGCTTGGTTACTGACTGACAACACTTGTAACACAATACTAAGGATCATTATAGTAATATATACATGCATGTTATATGTGTATGTGTGTACAACAATATGTATGTGCGTGTGGGTACAACAATATGTATGTGCGTGTGGGTACAACAATGTGTGTGGGTACAAAAATGTGTATGTGCATGTGGGAACAACAATGCATATGTGTGTGTGGGTAGTACAATGTGTATGTGGCTACAGCAATGTGTATATGCATGTGGGTACAACAATGTGTATATGTGTGTGGGTACAACAATGTGTATCTGTGTGTGGGGGGTACAACAATATATATGTACAAGGGGGTACAACAATGTGTATGTGGGTACAACAATGTGTGTGTGGGTACAACAATGTGTATGTGTGTGTGTGTGGGTACAACAATGTGTCTGCGTGTGGGTACAATGTGTATGTGCACCTGGGTATAACAATGTGTATATGCCTCTTGGAACATCAATGTGTATGTGCACCTGGTCCTGTACTATCAAGTCAGTATTACTACCTGAGTTATCAGGTAGGTGCGTTACAGTGTAATCAGGTAGATGAATGGATGGACAGATGGATGGATGGATAGGAGGATGGATGAGTTTGTAGAATGCGAGTGCTGGGATTAAAAAGTGGGCTCAAGTTAGGGACTGGTTGGTGGGTAGGATTGTAATCCAATAGATGAAGGGGAGATTGGAAGTGTGTTCCTCTGCGATTGGAGTATGTTACGGCCACACTACACTGATAGTACACACCGTGATTACACAAGTACTGCTATTTGCCAGACAAGTCAGGTGCACATTAACAAAACAGCTCATTTAACACAGACATCACGTCCAGAGCCTCCATCTCATACTCCCCCCCCCTTGGTATGCATCCACCCCACAATCAGCCGATCATTCTTGTGAATTATTCATGGACCAGTGGCCACTACCTGCCAAGCGGGATCGCTCTCAGCAATCCAATAATGATCAAACTAGAAACATCAGGAAACCCATTTTCTGTTGTGGCCCAGTTTCCATGACAACCAGACCAGCGGCCCCCTGGGGACAAGGATACTGTGGTAAGAGGAGAATTAGTTCTGGCGCTAGGAACCCTCATACAGGTACGCTGGTATCAGAATAGAGGTACCGTTAGTGGCAGGGTAACAGCACAGTGGAGCACTCTACTAAATATCCACAGAAACCACGCGTTGTATGGCGCTGTAGGTAACAAACATATAACAGTGACAACCTCAGTCTGAGTCTGATCTTAAATATCCAGCCGATGAAGGATACCAAGAGCCTAAATAAGACACCAGGTAATATAGACACCTATATCGAGTTGACCTCACGAGGTACTATCTCCCTGGATGCGTGGATAGAGTACCTTAATGACTCCACTAATACGCGACAAAAGACGCAACTCGCCGTATCTGTGATAGTTGGTGGCGAACTCTCGACATCTGTAAACCATCACAAGATGGATAAGGCATGCGACGTCACTATCTAAATCAGACCTTCAGATGATGTGGAATACATACCAAACAATTGCCACACTGGAGAAGTGAGATAGCTTAACAAGAAACAGAAACATACATTTCATCGTTGGTGGGTTAGATCTGGAGAAAGGATGCGAGAGAGTCGAGACAAGAACGCATTAGTCGAGGGCGTCAATTTAGGCGATGAGGTGCGCTTCCGTATCAGTCCTGACGTCATCACTGCCACGCCACCCGACCACGTGATCAGCACATCAGCCCTCAGGCTCCACAGCTCCGCTCCGAACGGCACCATTAAGGCCAGTAAGTTGCAACCCATCGTCAACCAACAGGGCTTGGTGGAGCTGAGTCTCTCCCGAAGAGGCCTGGTCGTGCTTCCCGGTGATGTGCTGACGCTCCTCAGACTCGAGGTGCTCATCCTCTGTAATAATCGTCTACAGGTACTGCCTGCCGAGATTGGTCGCCTCCACAAGCTGCGGCAACTGGACGTCAGTAAGAATAGTCTCCTTATCCTCCCTGACACCCTCCTCAACCTCATACATCTTGTCGAGCTGAACCTCTCCTGGAATAAACTCATCTCTCTGCCTCATCCGCTGAGCCAGCTCAAGAAGCTTCGCGTTCTCAGACTGGCCCATAATAACTTTGAGGTGATGCCGTCCACGTTGGGGGAACTCACGGCTCTGAGACAGCTTGATATCAGTCACAATCGTCTGTGGCATCTCCCAGAATCCTGCGCCGCGTTACGTCATCTCAACAACGTCAGTCTTGCTGGTAACATATTTGATCAGCTTCCAGTGAGTCTGTGCGAAGCGGAAGGCATAGAAATTCTGGAGCTCCAGGGAAATCGGCTCCTCAACCTCCCTCCACATATCACCAAACTCCGGCAGCTGAAAGTATTAAATGTCAGCCACAACAAACTGGAAGCTGTCCCGGCCCCAGTCACAGAGTTAGCCCAACTCCACACCTTCAATGTCTCCCATAATTATCTGAGGAGCATTCCTGGAGAACTAGCTCGCCTGCCCAATCTCAAGGACTTATACGCCCGTTCAAATAACATCACTTTTCTCCCTAACGACTTGGGAAACGTACAGCTGCTCGACGTCGCCCGCAACCATCTGACCAATTTCTCGGTGGCGCATATGAGACAGCTGCGACATCTCGACTGCGGTCATAACGTCCTCGAGAACCTGCCACTGGGCGTCTACGTTCTGCCGCATCTTGAGGCGCTGAAATTGAATTCCAATCGCATCAGCTACGTGTCTCAGGATATCGTGTTGCTGCGGAAACTGCGCATACTGGACCTGAGTCATAACTGCCTCACCAGCCTCCCGAACGTCATCGAGGAGATGCTTCAGTTGGAGGCGTTTAATGTGCGCGGGAACAAACTAGGGAAACGTCCACTGGTGAGAACTAACAAGGACACTGGAGGGGGTATTGGAGATGACGGAGAGCTCCAGTCGCAGCCCTACAGCTTCCAAAGACCCTACCCCAGTATGTACAAGAAGAACCAAGGACTGAGGGCCACCAAAGGGAAATGGCAAAAAGCCCATCATAAAACACCACCCGTGGCTCCTCATTCGAGACCGAATTCTCCTAGTCGTTGGAATCCGCGAGGTAGTGTTAAAGCCCGAGAACGCCCACCACTAGACTACAGGCCCAGATCCGGGTCCTTATCAACACTGATGGCGGTGACCAGGCCGCAGAAGTTCAGCACAAGCGCAGATGACCAGGTAACGAACAAACGGCAAGTAACTCAGCCCAGTCAGGTCAGCATACAACAGACGAATCCCATAGCAGAGATCTCGTACCCACAATGCAACACAGCCCCGGGTACCCCGCCACCTACCACCAGTACTCCAGTACCACCGCCCCGCAGGAAAAAGAGTAAGGGCAAGAAGTCGAAGAATAAAAAGAAAGAAAGAGAGAAAGAAGAGACTGACACCAATGCAACCACTCCAGGGAACCAGGAAGCTGCTAGTGTGCTAAGTAACGCCGTGACCGTCAATGAGACGGTCGGCGATGAGCTCTCCCTAGGGGAGGAGGATTTCGACCTGCATCCAGTAACTGTCAAGGACGAGCGACTGGCTGGTGTGTGTGTCGAGGTGGAGGGTATGCTGAATTCACAGATGCTTCAACCCATCATCTCTGCAAGAGGCATATTCCCACGTAAAACGTACAGCTTTCACATTACTGTCGGCCGGGATGTTCCCACGTTAAGCATGCGATGTAATGATCAACTTCATTTCAATGAATCTGGTTCCACATACCCAATAATCTAGTACCCCACATGAGGTAATTTAGTTGTTAATGTGGTTCCCCATTACGAAATAATCTGGTTGACCACTTAAGTTCCCACACAACATGTATTGGTTCCCCATGTGAAATAAGCTGGTTTGCAGATAGTTCTCCATACGAAATAATCTGGTTCCCCATATGGAATATCTATCAACAAAATAATCCGGATCCTCACACGAGCTGATTCCCCCTTAGAAAAACAATCTGAAATAATCCTATATGAGATCATCAGGCTTACTACAGGGTAATTTGGTTCCCCACATATAGCTCGATCCCCTCGCCCACCACCCCCCCCCCCCCCCCCAATCCAAAAAAAAGATGCTGTGATCCCTATATGGGATGATTTCGTTCCTTACATGAAATTGTCTGGCTGCCCACATTCAATATGACATCATTAACTTTCCCTAGATACCGTATTTCTGGTTCCCCTACGAGGCTTACTCTCATTCTGTTTCTGATACACAGAGTGAATGAGAACGGCACGATGAGGACTCTCCAGGCGTTATCTACCTCAAGACACGGCACCTCTCTCTCAGAAGCACCCACCTCCATCCCGCCAGCCACGTCTGATGACGTCATCCACATGAGTAAAGACATCTACCTGAAGCGAGCTACTGCCATCAGCGTGACCACCAGTAATCATGCCACCAAGATCGACACGTTCACTGTCACATCGGCCGGCGGACTCTTCCGCTCTACTGTTGACCCTAACGTATCTGTCTACTTCCCCGTTAATGCCGTCGACAAACCCATCGCTCTTACCATGCAGGTTGGTAGAGCAGTGGTTTATTACATACAATTCTCTTTTTCTACCCCATTACAGTCAATGACTTGGTTATTGTAGATAAACTAACGCAGCATTCCATAATCAATCCCCCACCACATCACCCACCTAAAGACTAAACATTGCTAACAGTTGATAGAGTAACGCCACTTTCCATACACCCTCTACTAATGCAGATAGAGAGAGTTTTCCTAGAAGCCCTCAAAACCACAAGCCATCGACCTTTGTTGGACAACCTCGTGGCAGTGGCACCTATTGTACACATCCAACAGAGTCGTAGTATCAACTTCCACCACCAGGCGACACTCACTATACCAGCACCTCTCTCCAGTCACAAGGGGACGTTGCACTTGTTAACATACTACCAGAACGGCATGTGTGCGCCGTGCAGCTCCGCGTACAAGGTACAGCATGGATATCTCACATTGCAAGCCTGGCATTTTTCAGGGTAAGTCACTCATCAGGGCTACTGAACAATACAACCCTGCCCTACTTATGGTATGTCATCCATAAGGGCTGCTGCACAATGCCAGTCTGACACATAAGCAGATAATAGACCACTTTTTTTTATCTGAAAATACCTATAGATTAAGTGATCTTACTGGGTTAGAATATGAATTGTCTTATCATACACTGTCATTTTGTCCCTGCAGAAAGGGGGCTGTGACCACCAAGTCCAAGTGTAAATACAAAGCCTGCAAATCAGTGGAATCTATGCTACACGAACTCGGTTCTAATACTTCATACCAAACCCGCTATAACTGTCTTACAATTAATATTGGATAAAATGTCAACTATTCAATGATATAATAAAACAAGGTGTCAGCGTCTTGATTTCCCCTCCACTTTAGGCTTGGCAAGTCATGTGTAAGGGGTCAAGACTAGTGACAAAGTGCAAACACTATGGTTGTTTTCTATTAGCTGAATGCGTGATAGATGTTGAGTTTACATTAGTAATAATGACAGCATACACTCTCATAAATCTCATCAACCTTTGTAGAAGAGAAAGATGCATAACACTTGTAGGAAAGGAAAGTTACACTAAAGTTATAGAAGAGCAGGGGGCATTACTGTTGTTGGAGAGGAAGGGGCATTACTGTTGCTAAAGAGGAAGGGGCATTACTGTTGTTGAAGAGGAAGGGGCATTACTGTTGTTGGAGAGGAAGGTGCATTACTGTTGTTGGAGAGGAAGGTGCATTACTTTTGTTGGGGAAGGGTTCAAGGGGAAGGGGCATTACTGTTGTTGAAGGGGAAGGGGCATTACTGTTGTTAAAGAGGAAGGGGCATTACTGTTGTTGAAGAGGAAGGGGCATTACTGTTGTTGAAGAGGAAGGGGCATTACTGTTGTTGGAGAGGAAGGGGCATTACTGTTGTTGGAGAGGAAGGGGCATTACAGTTGTTGGAGAGGAAGGGGCATTACTGTTGTTGGAGAGGAAGGGGCATTACAGTTGTTGAAAGGAAGGGGCATTACTGTTGTTGGAGAGGAGGAAGGGCATTACTGTTGTGGAGAGGAAGGGGCATTACTGTTGTTGGAGAGGAAGGGGCAACTGTTGTTGGGCATTACTGTTGTTGGAGAGGAAGGGGCATTACTGTTGTTGGAGAGGAAGGGGCATTACAGTTGTTGGAGAGGAAGGGGCATTACTGTTGTTGGAGAGGAAGGGGCATTACATGTGTTGAAGAGGAAGGGGCATTACTGTTGTTGGAGAGGAAGGGGCATTACTGTTGTTGGAGAGGAAGGGGCATTACTGTTGTTGGAGAGGAAGGGGCATTACTGTTGTTGAAGGAAGGGGCATTACAGTTGTTGAAGGGAAGGGCCATTACTGTTGTTGGAGAGGAAGGTGCATTACTGTTGTTGGAGAGGAAGGGGCATTACAGTTGTTGGAGAGGAAGGGGCATTACTGTTGTTGGAGAGGAAGGGGCATTACTGTTGTTGAAGGGAAGGGGCATTACTGTTGTTGAAGGGAAGGGGCATTACAGTTGTTGGAGAGGAAGGGGCATTACTGTTGTTGGAGAGGAAGGGGCATTACTGTTGTTGGAGAGGAAGGGGCATTACTGTTGTTGGAGGGGAATGGGCATTACTGTTGTTGAAGAGGAAGTTACTGTTGTTGAAGAGGAAGGTTGCATTACTGTTGTTGAAGAGGAAGGGGCATTACTGTTGTTGAAGGGAAGGGGCATTAGAGGAAGGGGTATTACTGTTGTTGAAAGGGAAGGGGCATTAATGTTGTGAAGAGGAAGGGGCATTACAGTTGTTGGAGAGGAAGGGGCATTACAGTTGTTGAAAAGGAAGGAGGCGCTGCCATTGTAATAGATGGTGGGCAAGCTAATGTTGAAGGAATCAAGTACCTTTACTATTGTTGAAGTGGAAGGGGGCATTACCACTGTAAAAGAAGAGGACATCACAATAGAGAACAAACGGCAAAAAGAACTCAAAGTTCTGCTGCTTTTGACAAGGTTTTTAATTAAACGCTAGGACATGATTTGACCATAACGTTTACAGATAGATAATTAGATACTTTGTCCTAGTAACTGAACCACACAAATACCAATTACCATTACCTTTGTGGAAAAGGAATGGGCAAAAGCAGAGCGGGAGCATTGTAAAAGACAGGGGGTGTGTAACTGATGAAGAAAAGGTGAGGGTGTTACCTTTGTAAAAGACAGGTTTGTGTAACTGATGAAGAAAAGAAAAGGGTGTTACCATTGTAGAAGAGGAAGGGGATATCGTATGGCAGCACTGCATCAGCGCAGGAAATGGCAGGGTCCAAGGAGCATCTCAAAACATACTCCTGTCCATCCTTGCCAGGTGTGTTCTCTTGAAGGTGTATGTTCTGTAATCACACCGTACACCACTTCATTTAGACTCAGGGTAACTTATTAGAGAAACTCAAACCAGGATTTCAGCTGTGGAGGTATTGAAGATTACAGAATACAGTTAACAACTCTTTTGTTAAAAGACTACATTTGTCAAACGTAAAAGGCCAGCAACATTCCAGCCAGGGAGCATGACTTACAGTGAGCGTGGCATGGCCTTTAGCAATGGGCACCTGCAGCTTCAGGGTGTTACCAAGGAGACATGGTAGCTCATCTCGTGTGTTCCTCTCTGATGATAAGTCCATCACTTCCACGTTCAGCTTCCCGGTCACATCGTTCCCAGTCCCATTCTCATATTGATCCTGTATCCATAGCATATGGAAGAAAATGAAGTGGATCTAGACTTCCATATTGCCATCATGATGAAGGATCAGACACCACTTCTATCACCCACTATGAGCACACTCTTTACTCACACAGCATAAGGAAACAAGAAAGTTACTGACTTAGTAAAGCGGCTCTCTAATATGAGCCTTTATCTAGAATAGTTAGATACCCTGAGTTGGAGTTGCAGATTGCGTAGGAGACATCGTGAAGCCTGGTTACGTGTGTTGGATACAGTCGGCATGCCAGGGGCCTGTATCGGCTGGATACTATATGGTTCCTCTGCCTCTAGCTCGATGGTGTCCTGTAATACATGCACACATCACAGTAGTTTGAACAGAGAGTGATAGGTGGAGGTAGCAGCATGATAAGACACACAGGAAGGTGACTCACCAGTGTCTGCATGATCTCATGCTTGCCGTCTTTGTAGGTAAACATGATATAATAGGAGCCAGCCGTCTCTGGGAACCTCTTATCACTGTCAACACATATTACAAAAAGTCAGTGGCAAGACCTTGAATACATGACTTAAGTGATGTTCCCCACACAATCTGTCACTACCCAAGGAAAGATGATGATCAGTTCATTTTTTCGGGGGCTCCTTTTCGTGGTTAACAAAAATTTATACGGCAGATTTCGTATTTTATTTGCGGAGTTGACAGCAGTGCAATAGATTAAAGATACATTTTTCACTGATGTGGTATAACTATTTTGTTTCCATTTTTGTGTAGCAGCAGAAATGACTTGATTGTAATCCTTAACTTGGTAATGCGAACACCAATCATGGATAATTCATTGATATTCACCAATTGAAAACAGACCCAGAACTTTGTTTACAAAAATAGGCAACCAAGTCAAGTAACTAAGGATGCATAATTCCATTTTGGGTAATATAACTCAACCCCCGCCCATTTTAAACTTCAGATATCTGGTAGCATTAACAACATTTTGATCACAAAAAGATTTTTGATGATTTTCTATAAAAAACACCTTTATGTTAATTAAGTAATCTTAAACACAGCTGATGTAAATATAGGAACAACTCAATGAGATCCAGCCACATGTACCGGAAGTGGAAGTTGCCGGTTGAGGGGTCAGTAGACTTGTCGGGAAGATAAGCTGTGGCACGGGGAGGGGGCTTGGGCATAGTAGTCGACCAGATCTTCATCGAGAGGAAGTTGGGTTTAGCAGCAGTGAGAATGCTGTCATCCTCCGCCAGTATCTTTACATCAAAATCTGCAAATACCGGTACCAACAAGATATGATTGGTGCATTATGATCTGGGTCGGGAGAAGCGTTATGATAACAACAGTGACATGTTTACATGCATTCGAAGACATTTGGCAGAGATGACAACATGATTTGGCAACATGAAATAAAAGAATACATCACATACAATGCATTACAAGCAACGGAATGAATTGCCATCTGACACCGAACCACTGACTATACTGACCTGGCATAGGACCGAACACAGTGTACTTGGTTTGTTGAGAGTAGGACACATCCAACTTGACTGGTTTAGTAGCATCAGCTTGGATGCTGATCTTAATCTTGGGCCCTGATATGGTCTGTCTCCCAATCATGGCTTTAGGCTGCAATTCATGCACTCCCCTGCAAACAACAACAATCACGGCTCTGAGGTGGTAATGATCTGAATGAAGAGTATGCATACAAATCTGGAGCAGTGAGACCATGTGGTGAGAGTGGAGAGAATCAAAGTGTGTGTGTAAGGTGCCCAATACCCACCTCTTCCCAGACACAATGAAGACACCAAAGTCAGCTTTCCCATCCTGGTCCGTCCTCACAGCTTGGGGTGGGGGTGTCAGCTACAAACAGAGAGCATTCAGTAAGTAACCATCCACTGTGTACACCAAAATTCAAATCCTTGACTTCCAAATTGGATGTTCAACACAAGACAAATGAAGACGTAAGTGAGAGACTTGTGGTTGTGGAATAAGAGCAGTGAATGTTACCCTGATGGAGGCTTCTTTGGCCACCTGTACTTTGATGTTGGGTTCCGAGCAGGGGTTGTCAGCTTCATCACACAGCTGTACCACCAGCGCCTGGGGAATCTCACTCTCATTGAACAGGGTTAGGGGCTGCAATCACACACACAACAGGTACAAGCTGCCGTCATATCATCAACATTAGCCACCAAAACTCCATCAATGTTCATAAGCACGGGTGTTGTGACAACAGTCATGGGATTGTCAAGGAATTGTTTTTGCATTTGAAAAAAAAAAGTTTTATGTTGTAATTGGGGAACAATGTCACACAAAGAGCTCTGCTGACCTGTTTGGTGTCCAAGCCTGGAATTGTGAGTTTGGTCGGAGGTCCAGCTAGTATTTCAACACGCACGTAGTCTGTCAGATCTCGCCATTTGACACAGAGTTCTCGGCTGCCTAAGTTGCCAGTCTTGTCAAACTTGATGCTATGAATGTTGAAGCCAGACACCTTTCACAAACACCACAAAACAAACACCCTGATAAAGTGATGGGTTCATTGGCGGAGCGAATGAAAACTGGCAAGCAATGATACGTTATGATGGTAGTACATCATAATGAGACGTCTGATGAATGTTACAAAAAAGCAGAGAAAAGTGAACCAGTGGTGTTATCTGAAAGCAACATACAAATGCTGACAGATGATGGTGATGTTGGCGGGGCACTACTACATTATGGGCTGACATGACAGCATTATGAGACTACCATGAATGATACTATGAGAAGGAAGACTTACATGTCCCAACATGCGCACAGTCTCTCTCACCCGCAGACCCGAGCCACTGATGAAGAGGTCCTTCAGCACACCTTTCTCAAACTACAATAACATCACATAAATCATTCCAATTATCCAGCAAGTCACTGATCCCAGCTGGCCAGCTGAATGTCAACATGAGCAGCAGTCAAATGCAAATATAGCACTTTGTAGTACCTTTTTAATTTCATTTCCGTGAGCATCCCTGACTTTGATGACGATGTCAGATGGTAGTTCCTCGCCCAGCCTCACTTGGTTGCTTCCTGAGCACTCACATTTGATCTCTGCTGGTTCACCCACCTGTGGTCTGTCACACCATCACTCTCCCATTACAACACCACCACTGTCAGGGGCCAGTTACAAATTTGATGTATACCACTATGCATTGGGGAATTTCCAAACAAGTAAGGCATCCCTAAGTCCATGGCTGTGTGGAGTGTGCTCTGTGGTTTCAAACACAAGAACCACCACAGGAACCACCCTCTGGCAGATTCATGCTAACCAGTGCTAAAGAGTTGCTTACTTGACTGTGAAGGAGAAGTTGACAGCAGACTGGTCTGCCAGACTGACATGACAGTACTTGCTCTCTGTCACATGAGTGGGCACCTTGATGTCAGGTAATCGGCCTTCAAGCACCTTCTCTTTGATTAACTTGGGGGTCCAGTTCACCTGTAACAGTGACTTTACATCAGCTGGGATGATTCAATGAGGGAACACGTTTAGCTCAGTTACCGGTACATTCAGTTGGGAGACTATCTGAGATTCTCCATTCAGCTTATGGGAGGACCACATTCGGCTGGAGACCATTTACATCATAACGGACCCATGGCGTGACACGGTCACTTGCCATAAAACGACACCTCACTCACGCGGGGATAGGTCTGTGACTGTTAGTCTTGTGAACCTGGATGCGGCTGACATCTGCACATCGACTCATTATTGGACAGCGATATATTCTGGCATGGGCTCTAGATGGTACATGTCAAGTTATAAACCACTCGATCACAATAAATATATCGGAACGTTATGGCTGCGGGCCAGGTAATAAGTCGCTATCGTTGGAAGGGATCTCGTTGAATACGGGATTAGGATCCTGGTCCGCAGCCACTTCAGTGGAGCGTGTCACCAAATAGCCCTAAACCCATAGAGCTCCTTGTCGTCAACGGAATGCTTAGAAAATCAATACCAAGTTCATATAGAGAAAAACATGCGCGCGCCTGCAATCAATACGTGTTGAATTAAACACGCAAAAGTAAGGCAGTGAGCGCAGCGTAGCCCCAATCGCGGTTACCAGGAGGTGCTTTTAACTGTAGGCTTATGTTGACAGCGTCAACACGTCAATAGGTGCGACAAGTGACGATGGAACTGGTATCAACTTTTAGAACCATTTGAGCCAACTCGACAAGCTGCGAGAAGTTTGGAAGGGACATGACAACACAGGAGACTTGTAAACTCGAGCTTGTCATTTCAGTTTCGTGCGCTGACCAAGGAAGTGAGGTTAACCAGGTATAGGAGATGGAGTAGCCGTTTTGGAATACTGATTGGGAGAGTGAACGACCTCAATAAGAAAAATGAGTACAAGCGAGGAACCGTTGTCAACGGTGACGGAGGTTGTCAGTTTAGGCACGACCGTCACGTCCGCCGACGACGCCAACTCCGCCCGAGGTCCAATCCTCGCCGCTATCTATGCCCTTCTGTTCCTCACCGCCCTAACCCTCAACATCCTGACCCTCATAGTGTGGTGTAAGGTGCCCCAGTTACGTCGCCCCTACCGCTACTTCACCATCAACCTGGTGCTTAGTGACCTACTGGGCGCAATCACATGGTGTTTGCCTTCACTCATCGCGGCGGCCGCAGGCACCAGCTGGCCGCTAGGATCGGGCCTCTGTACCTTCCAGGGCGTCATGTCCACTTGGGTATACGCGCTGACGACCACTACCTTCCTTGTGCTGGCTTTCGAGCGTTTCCTCAAGTTGTGTCACCCGTCCAGACACCCTCAAGCGTTCTACCGTAATGTCGTCATCATCCAGCTCCTCGCTGTCTGGTTCTACAGCTTCGTCCTAGCCATGCTGCCTCTGGTCACGTGGGGGCAACTCGATTTCATCGACTTCCAGTCGCAATGCCACTTCCTGTTTGCGCGCTCCACGTCGCATCTTGACTTCCTGTTTGTGGTGACCTTCTGCCTGCCGCTGTTAGCGTGTGGCGTGCTGTACACCTGGGCGGGTTGTAAGGTGTACATCCGGCGACGGCGCCAGGAGCGAGATGGTGAGACCAAGGTGATCTTAGAAGAGAATAAAAACGTGGCTAAAGTTTCTTACGCTCAGCGGCTGCAGAAGATGCAGTGTAAGTACAAGAAGAAGGGCAAATTAGCTGAAGAGGAGGTGAGTCGTGGTCAAGGGAAGCTGGAGGAGTCATCATCTGATAGCGAGATGAGTGATGCCGAGGCTCATCCCAACCACACAGTGACCTCCTACGAGGAGGGACTCCGAGAGATCAAGGCGCGCCGTGCTCTAAAGCAGCGTGTGTATCTGCTGAGGCGGCGGGATGTGGGGCTGGCCAACCTCTACCTCATCATCTGTCTCATTTACATGGCCTTGTGGCTACCCTTCTGGGTTGTGTCCTACATCTGGGTCTACGACAGAACTAGCGCACATGAAACCGTCCATACCCTGGTGACGTCCTCACTTATCTAGGGATCTGCTTCAAGCCAGTGGCTTTCTACTTCCATGGTCCCTTCAAGAAAGCAGCACAAGCCGTGTATCCGTGCTGCAAGCCTAAAGCCAGGGAGGAGAGACCACGGACGACAGAAGGAGATCAGGAGCCCGAGGGACCGGTCGTGAACGCCACAGGTGACCAGTACTGACCGATACCATCTACATGCAAATGAGGAGTCCTCTCACGAATAAGAATCGAGCAACACGTGTGTATATAGCTCCACCAACCAAGAAGCCAATGTTTGTGAAATCATCTATTTCATATCGATTTATACCACAGGTAGAGGAATACCATCAGTGCGGGCCACTCGATGTGTAGACCTCCATCATATGATAGCAGTGTGTAGAGCCTTATAGACAACCACCTGTATCAAGTGGATAGGTAACTGAATTTGAAATTTAATAAATATCACTTACATATATTTGATGCATTTCTAATTGAGAATCTGAGGTTGGGTTAAATGATCATCTATATCAGTTCTATGGATCGTTTGGCTGCATGACTAGCTAGGCCCACTGGCTAGACTGCAGATTTATCTAGACTGCATGACTAGCTAGGTCCGCAGCCTAGACTGCAGGGTTATCTAGGCTGTGTGATTTGGTTAGCTACAAAGCAGACTCGACTGACTAGCTAGACTGCAGGGCTATCTAGACTGCATGATTTGGTAGGCTGCAGGACTAGCTAGTCTGACAGAGACAGAAGAATAGCACAAGGCAAGCACAGCTATTTAAACAACATAGCTATGACAACACAATATTTCTGGAGAGTATATTGAAGTGTTTTCAGAGTGTACTAACTGGGACAGACAGACAGAGTCAATGAGCATAAGGAGACAGGTCAGACAGGATAATATTTTGTGCGCAAGATGGATGTTATTTTGTATTACCTTGAGGACTGCAGCAATACTGTCATTGGCTGAGAGCATTCTTCCTGCCTCATCAATGAGGGAGAATTCTGAAACACAAAGATACATTTAGATAGCGTAAAGGCTCCAATGGAAGTTTCAACACCACTTTAACATTTAACTATGTCATAATATCATGAAAAAGGTTGGATGATGATGATGAGGAGGAGGAAGTACAGTAATGGTCTGTGATACGCACAATAACCCTGGAAATTAAAACAGGATGCCAGCCTCCTTATATCTAACAGCCTGTCAAAGATTCAAATACAAGCAGCGATGAGGCAAAGTCTAACTCACCTAGGCCCTTGATGGACTCTCCAGCCACTGCGAACACCTCCTGACCATCCACGATAGACCCTACCTCTCCACTCTCACTGATGTACGTCAGCTTCATGTCGGCTGCTCGCGAGCTGGGGATCATCCGGATGGCACGCTCGATCTTATCAATGTTCTTCACACCCTGTATACACACATTCATTATAATGGTAGGGCTGCCCTTGTCAGAGGAAACCACAACTTAATGATGGAGTGTGGCTGCTCTGTGACCAGAGGAGATGGGTGTGGGTGTGGGTGGGTGGTGTGTGTGTGTGTGTGTGTGTGTGTGTGTGTGTGTGTGTGTGTGTGTGTGTGTGTGTGTGTGTGTGTGAGAGAGACATCAGACATCATGGTGTGTTAAATTACAGGAATCTCTGGTGGAATAGTACAATAGTATGCCAACGATGTGTAGACCCTTATTCATATCAAAGTTATTCAAGAAGAAAAAAAGAAAAACACATTAATGGTAGGCAGATTAATTATGTTGGTATATTGCAAAACCAAGTGACCGATCATCGACTATTTACCATTTCCAACAACAGGGATGGATATTAACGCTGGTCGGACCAGTGAAAGTGCCAGGTACTCTGTTCAGACGGACCAGTATAAATTATGGGTGATGTTCAATGTTACAACGGGACATGACATGCACACACTAGCCAAGTATCCACCTGGTGCTGTCTCAAACTCTCCCTACCAACATTGGATTTCCCAAATTCTGCTTTGAACATTCCATGGCAGGGTCGTTTGATGCAACGCTGCCAAAGGGTGCAAATTTAGGTGTGTCATGATTGGCCCGTTTTGGCATACATTTTATGATCTAACTATTTCACTATTATTGTGTAATTGATAAGATTACTCTGTGGGGAAATAGTAGTGTAAAAGCTGAGATCATTATTGTATTTGACCCGTGCAATTTCTGTATGTCACCAGACAAGAAACTTACAAAATAAATACCCGACGGTTCACCATATAATAATATGCTATAATTATATGCATATCACAAACATGCATAGTTTGCGCAATATCCAATGATTTGGCAAGATGGAAATGACGGTGGTTGGTCAGTGCTGTTACAGAACACTGACACAAGCAGTTACAGAGGCAGTATGTATTCCACCTAGAATGGGAGTCTTTAACCATCTGTATAGCTGGTGTTGTTGAGACTATTGCTGGTTACTGCCAAATATATATTCAAGTAATATAGACAGATGTTTTAGCAGATTAATTCCTTAAAAATATGGATTCGGTGCGAAGGACCACGGAAAAATATCCATCCCTGAAGCAGTCTTTTCAAAATGAGGTGACGTAGAAATACAGATGATTAACTGACCACTATTTCTATTTGTGCAGTGATTGGTGTTTCCTCTTTGATCTTCTTAATGATGATTGGGGGACCTCTTAAGACACCTTTACCCGAGCTGGAGCAGTCCAGAGTGTAGACAGGAAGACCAGGCGCCCCCACGAACTGATACACACCACAACAACGTTCTCATCAACATGACAAATATCAACATGGCTATACACCAGGGTTGGATGAGGCAGAATTGATACAGTTGCAAGTGATCATTGAATTATGTGTCGAGTTATTTATATATCTCATACTCCTGATAACTTTAAGCTACTGTGTACAAGCTTAGTCAGTGGGTGGATTAGATTTCAATATGCAAGCCTAACATGGTTATATATCACACTCCCAAACAATTGAAGAATTTGAGAATAGGACAATATAGGGAGAGAATATTGAGACTGACCTCACAGTTGACTGCCAGTCTTGGCTGGACAGTAACGTTACCCGCCTGGTCACGCACCTCCACATCAAACGGAGCTGGGCTACCATTCTCTATCTGACGAGGACCCTCCGGGAAGACGACCATGCTGTGAGGTGGTCCTGGATCACACAGCATACACAGCATGAGGGCCAGATAATACTCACATTATATCCCAGTAGTACCGGGCTGACCAATCCCCCATGAAGGATGGTACCATAAAGTTGATCTAGAAGGCATCATTATATTTGATTTTGAAAATAATGTTTTGAAAAGCATCAGAGGAAGTTTATTACCAGGAAGCATGCGAATCTTGAGCATCTGAACACTTTCATCCAGCTCCGACACCCGGATGACCAGGTTAAAGCTCTGGGAAATCACACAAAGCAAGCACGGTTAGATGCCACCTGTTAATGAAAGACCCCACCTGTGGTGTATCAATCAATGCTCAGGTATAACATCCAATTCCTACAATTCAATTCCCACATTCCCTCTCATATGTGTATTGTTTGGTATGATTAATTACTGGAGTGCTGCAGAAACATCGTCAATTAATTAGGATGTAGTTTTGGTTTACCTTGCCAGCACTTGTGGGGACATTGCCCAGGGCCACAATATCTTTGATAATCAGCTGTGACCCTTTTACCACTACATCTTTGTAACTGATTTCAAGCCCACTGGAATCAAACATTACAGGTGGACATTACACATTAACCAATGCATAGATATTCTTGCTGTTTTTGAAAAAAATATACCAACATGGTAGAATGATCACCTGGCTTCTAGACTGGGTTTGCAATGTGCACTGGGTTTTGTCAGATGGCCAAATTCATCTTGGAACTCTAGAGGTATTTGGAATGCAGCGCCAATTCGGAATGGTCCTTCCAGCATACCAACAGAAAACTTGTCTGCTTCAGCCTCTGTTGATACGGAACAACAGACAATGAACTAATGATAAGTGGATTCAGCCGATGATGAGGACAGAAGAGAACCTGCTAAGAACAACTGCTGTTATTGCAACGACTTTAACTGAAATCTGCAAATGGTCGGTTAAGTGATGTGTTGCATGAGTTATAGGCCCAACTTGTGATCAAAAAAGTATATCATCCCCCTTTGAATGAAGTGCAACGGGTCACAACAAAATTGCAGTGGAATGAGAAATCCTCACACATAATCACTCACCCATGACTGAGAACTTGATGCGGTAGGAAGGCAGATCTTTGCCTGCAAATTGGTTGGCACCTGACTCGTTCAACACAGCTTGTAGTGACAGAGTGTACTGGCCTAGATTCTTTATGTTACCCTCTGACACATAACATATCTTACTGTGAATACCAATGCATGAAATTACTTCACACAAACACAGGGCAGGAAATTCTTTCACTGGCTAAACAAAATGAGATATTTCTTTAAGCCAAGTGGAATTTTTTTGGGGCCTAAGCAAATATGGAGCCGGCTTTGCCGAGGATTTACATTACAATCCTGTTAAGGGGAGCCTTACCCATCCTCCTGAACCAGTATGGCCAAGTCTTGCCATGCTGACTGATGTGTTGTACAATCACCTCATCTCCGTTAGACGCTGTAATGTACAGATCATATGCACATGACCACAGCAGCCTCCCAGCCACATTCATATCCGTCAATAACATAGAATGTACACTCGAGGTAAGAAAACTGAATTGCATAAGAGATGGTGGAGTCAAGACATATAATGAAATTCATAATGTGACTATAAATGTAACTGTGTCAGCTGTACTCACAATGCCAGACGACCTTGAGTTCAATGAGGAGTTTACTCTGTCGAGAACCAGGTAGTTTGCTGATGAGTTCACCTTTCTTGTTGGCGATCTCCACCTTGATATCACCTGCCACAAAGACAATGCTGCAGTTCATTCAAATCTGCCGCACCCTATATTGGCGCGGGGGGTGCCGACCCCCATTCATGATCGCTTACTATGTAGGCGGGCAGTTCCACCATTGTTAGCAATTGTACTCAACTCTGCCGCACCCTATATTGGCGTGGGGGTGCCACCATTGAGGTTAATGACTAATGTTTCAATGATTTGGCAACTGCCCCGAGACAACTTTATACATTGAAAAGGGGAATATGTGAACTAACAAACCGCCATTTATATGTATGGGCAATCATAAATTCTTAATTCTCTTTCTATACATAGCCGGTAAATCGGTGATGACATCGAAGGCTTTGTTGTTGTTTTCAATAGTTGAACCAAAGCGCTCACAAGAACAGTGTCCCTGACGCTTGCGCAAAATAGTCCCACGAATATATATGCAGATTAGTAGCCATTTGTGGCGGGGATAGTGTTGTAAGTTGATAAATGGGGGTAAAATCACACACACTAATCACGTCACAATCAAAATGATTTATTCGACAAAAAGCATAATCATATCTTGGGGCAAAAACTGTGCCATCGTGATGTGGCAGAGTGTAAGTGAAGATAGCTTGCGGAGGTAACACCAGGCTCGCAACGGAGAGTGACATCCCACAATAAAACATAACTCACCATAGCTTCATCCACATTGCAAGTGCTATTCACTTCACATCCCCAGAACCCACCAAACACTGCAAGTGCTATTCACTTCACATCCCCAGAACCCACCAAACAATGCAAGTGCTATTCACTTCACACCCCCAGAACCCACCAAACACTGCAAGTGCTATTCACTTCACACCCCCAGAACCCACCAAATATTGCAAGTGCTATTCACTTCACACCCCCAGAACCCACCAAACACTGCAAGTGCTATTCACTTCACACCCCCAGAACCCAACAAACACTGCAAGTGCTATTCACTTCACACCCCCAAATATTGTGCCCAGTGACCATTGACCATTACCACTCTAGCTTACCTACAGTCTTCCCTGCTATTCTTTTCTCCGCAGCTTTAATTTCATCTCCTTCTGGCCAGGAGACATGAAGCTTATCTGGCAATCTGATAACATACAATGATACAGATAAAACCGTCAAGATTATGCCCAGGAAAGTATATTACCAATAGAATAATCAACATATGAGAAGTGAGAGAACAATTTTAGCAAAGCTGCTGAACCGGTTGTCAACGAGATGAGATGAATGACACTCACTTGGCTTCCTCATCTTCCAGGAACTTTCGGATGACATGCATGCTGACTGTGCGGTCTAATTTGTTGAGTGGCATAATCTTCACTTCATCATAAAGACTGCGTGGTTCCTGTATACAGCATGCAATCAGTATGGTGCACCCCGAACCCAGTGGGATAGTAAACAGACCTCCCTCAAATCACCACAGCTGATATCTTGACGATGAAAGTTGATGTACTGTGATTCAACGTACAATGGAGCAACCATCTTAACAATGATAGGATCTGATCCTCGAGTGTCAGGTGAGAATGCTTATCAGTGCTCACCTGTCTAACCTCGATTTCACCGCCAGTGGCGTACACATCGCCATCATACTGGCCGAACAAGAGGAAGCGATTGATGGTCCCATAGAGGTAAGGCAGGGTCTTGGTTATCCTCACCTGTAAACCAATCAAAGATAATTGGAAAGGTTATAAATGTATGCCATGTAAGGATCCCATGGGCTATAGATCATCAGTGAACACAATGTGTATACAACTCCAGTGTCTCACCAGCATGTCTTTCTTGTACACTTTGTTGTCCCATTCGATCTGACTGAACACCCCCCACGGTCCCTGCCGTGCCTTCACCAAATCTGGTCGAGTGATTGATTTATCAAAATGGCAGAATTTGATTTGTTTGTCCTGTGTTTCATGACAGTCTTTCACCCATGCAATGAATTCTTTTCCTATGTCAGTTCGCTTATCCTGCATAACCAGAATTCCAGCATTAGCATTGATTAATATATATTCACAGATGCCCAGCTTGAATTCAATCACCATATAAGAGGACAAGATTTGAGAATTTCAAAGAGAATTACATTTTTCCCGATGACTCTGGCATAAGCTGTGTTCTTGTCGCGAAGCTTCATTTCCAGGTCAATGAAGGTCAGCTTGTTTGTGCTTACTTGGAATTTATCGTTTGTCCAAAGAACCCCAGATATACTAATGTAGACAAAGAGCACTTGAGTAGATAGATATTTGAAAAATAGAGTCCCAACACACAATGATACAAATAAAGAACAGAGGTATGAGACCAAACATGCCCATTACTATAAGGCTGTAATGAGTGGGAGTACACAAGAGAGGGAGAATATAAGATGCCATAAATAATATACAACTTCACTGACCGATTGTAGCATTCTATGGGGAAATGTTTGCTCTTTTTGGTGTTTGCACACCATTCAAACCTGAAAAATGCAAACGCAACTAACAGCTTTCACGATAAAATATCACGGTCAAATGTGTTATAATAACCATTATATCATGGAAACAAGGGTCTAATAGGTCATAGTAACAATTATATCATGGAATCTAATGTGACATGACAACCATATTGACAAGGAAACAATCATAATATTATGGACAAGGGTTCAATGTTGCCAAATAACCACAGCATCCTAAATACAAGGGTTGAATTTGCCATATTGGAGACATCCTCAAGGAACAACATCCAGTGAACAAGAGCTTACTCATCAATGCTGGTGTAGGGTATTAGTCTACCATTCCAGTAGCATTCAAAGATGGGCCTCTTCCCTCTGGCAGGACGGGTTTCTGATGGTCCAGCGTAATCATGCTCGTCTTCAATGGGATCTGGTTCACCTGTAACGATGATCAGATGGATAACGTCAGAATCGCAAGTGCATCATCCTATTATAACCAAAGAAATATGAGAAAAATTACACTGATTTACGGTATCATCTCAATTGTTCCTGTTTATACACAGATGCCTGATGGAATTGTAAGCTAAGCCATGGCTCATTGTACCAGTCAAGCCAAATCCAATTACCCACAGTGGTTCACAGGTGCCTGTGCATCACAGGTAGAGCAGAAGCCCTCAACCTTTCTCACCCAACTTACCCACACACGACAGTAAGCTACTTACAGCGGGGATCATTAGCATCACTGGGGTATGTTTCACGGTCGTAGAGGAAGGGATGGTACCTCAGGACACCTTCCACCCGCCCAGTGCCCTCCACTGTGGCCTTGAACTCAAACGAGCTGGCGCCAGTGCGTATGTACTGAGACTGCATGTCGTCCAATATGTCCTTGAGGTTGACACTCTGGGGTTCCTTACCTCGACAGTACATCTTCACCTGGAACATTCAGCAAACATGACCTCATTAGCATTACTTTTATCAGGAGATCAGTGTTTTCAATGTTAAATAACAGATAAATGCATGTGTTGACCACAACCCCATTACAATACACATCAACAGTCAAGAGATTCATTGGTTCATAGTTCTACAGACATGAAGAGTGGCATACAACATGAGAGAATGTTCGATGTGATTTCACTCACTGTGATGTTGATTTTGGAGAACCAGTCATCTGGCTGTGACACACAACACACATGAAGATAGATTACTTGACATTGGTCAGCTGTCTTTGCCTGTAGCTCCCATAGAATGATTGAATGTATCTCTGGTTTCACTCTAACACACCCAACACGAATCTCACCAGTATGTCCACGTCCTTCTGGCACTTCATGGCATCATCGATGTTACCATTAGGCCCATGGATGTAGTAATGGTAGATGTGACTACAACAGAACACACCATCATACAGCCCAAGGCCGTCCAGACTAACATTCATCAAAATACCACGTCACAGGCAAACTTTTGTGGCACCCGAGAAAAGCTTTACTCAATGACAGAATGCTCAACAGATGCAGGAAACTTGATGAGACGGTGTTAAGTAAGGTGATGTACATACGCCAGCTGTCGAGTCCACTGGGTGAAGTTGTTGCGGAGGTAGGGGATATGCATTTGACTGACTCCCATAATGACGACTGTGGTGAAGCTCTCCTTACCATCCTCCTCTGTAATCACCTCACGCACCACCTCATCAGTCTCAGGGATGTGAGACTTGTCTCCTACCTGTAGAATCAGTGTCACTTACACAATCACATTATATTTGGGGTATATACCTTACCTTCAATATCTCAGGTGACATCTTGGTAAAAAAAACATCTGATGATGTTGATGACCATCATAAAGAAGCCATGATCAAGCTTTGACAGGAAGTTGACAATGAATGAATATTGTGATTTCAGGAACATTTCAACATTACCATACTAAACTAGTTACATTCAGTCAAAGGTACTTCCACAGATGACCCTAATTTTGACATGATAACTTCAAAATGCAACACCTTTCTGTTACGGATGAATCCACTATAAATAGCTTCTCTTTTCTTCTCCTTTTGTTCAAAGTCGTCTTTGGATATGATGAGTTCGTGTACATCCTGGTGTCCTCGGGGTCGAGTTATCATCTGAGGAAACACAATAGTTCCCGTCGATAACATGAGTCTATCATTTGATGAGGTTAACAGGATAACAGATGCAGTAATGGAGGCTATTAGGAAATTTTTCTTTTCAGCTATAAATCTTCCACACATCAAATATTCACAGTCAAATTCACAGCGAGGTTAGCATATGCCTATTCATTACGCCAGCAAGCAATGTATTTCCTGTTAGACAGAAATCAATTGAGGTTGAACAAATTAAAACTGGTTTATACATCGACACTCACACATGTGGAATTTCCAATAAAGAATATAGCTTGTTTTCCACCAACACCAAAGTAAGAGATGTCGCTGTTGAGTGATCTTGGGGCGTTGGCCATGAGGGGTACCCACGAGTCGTCATCTCCTGCCTCCGTATCCCCTCTATAGGACAACAGAGCAAGGCATCAACAGATAACTCTAACTGGCAGAGGCATAGTATGAGGTTGAAAGAGGCCTTCAGCATCTATAATGATATTTCGACAGTGAGTGATTGATTAAGAGATAAATATAGTGTTGTGGCTACCATGGCAACCCAATAGAGGTCAACCTCATTAACCCTCGCAATAAAAGCTGACCACACAACCATCACAGCCACTGCAGCTAATTACTTTAATCTAGATTACAAGGTGAACAATTATGAATGAAAATTAGAAAAGAGACTGACCCAAGACACTGGCGTTCTTTCCGTATGAACTTAGAGAGCCGATAGACAGCCCAGTTATTGAGCTGGCGGGAGGTCATTCCACTGCCATTATCCACCACCAGGATAATATTGTCATCTAGGTGCTACACACAACCACATGCCGGTATTATATCAGCCTAAGCTGGTCAGAAAACCACATGCAAGTCAAACATACTATAATCTGTTCACTTTCAACACTAACCAGGCGCAGTTCTATGTTTCTGTCTCCAGGATTATCAACTGTGGCAGCCAGAGAATTATCAATCAGCTCAGCAAATGCATATGCTGAAAACACACACACACACACATATAAACACACGATCAAATAAAAACTTACAGCCGATGTCCACTTAATGCAGTTCCCACACCTCTCAAAGGTCAAAGTTGAAGAAACAATCAGCAGTGAAGCTGCCAAGCAAGTGATTGTTATTGTAAAGAAAGAGATGCAATCCAACACATCATCTGGCTCCAGCAGTCTCTCTCATGAATACTGATAAGTTGTACTAACGGAGTGGGTTTTGTCCTTCTGAAGCGTAATACTCGTACATGCCACCCTTGACAATAGTGTCATAGTGAGGTAGGAAACTAACACGCTCCTGCACCTGTTCCAATAACTCCTGGGCCACCGACTGTAACACATAAAGTGTCTCACCAGCCTCCACAAATCCTGTAACAACCAGCAACAGTGAACATACAGATACAGGTAGCTTAACAATGATCATAACGTCCAATCATAAAGGTAAAGATGTGATTTAGATAAACAAATGATTTGAAGATATGTGGAACAATATTCATAACCTTATACTTTATAGTCATGAAATATTAGATATTTATAAAGAGGTAGCCAAACACATATGATCAATAATAACACAGGGGCCAAAGGTCATGCATGGCTGATTTTGTGTTAACAAGGAGCCATCAAAATAAGAGGGGTCCATGTGCAATTAGGGCCTGCTAGTTTTAAAAGAAAATGTTTCATCATTAATGTATCAGATTCACAAAATCCTGATTTGTGGATGTGACCTTTTAATTAAGATCAAAATTATTGTTAACATCTCTTATATAAGGTCTAATCAGACATACTATGTCAACAATTTGCTAGCAAGTATATTCATAACATTCCACATTAACAAAATCTACCACTCAAATGTATCAGATTTAAAGATTCCAAATTTGAGACTGTGACCTTGAAAATAAGGTCAGGGACAATGATAACCTTTTCAATGTGAAGGTTCAACCAGACACTACATTTTGGCTAAAATGAAATTGCAGTGGGTGTTCAAATAGCTAAGAAACAGCAGTTTCAATTTTTCATTGGGATAACATTGAACATAACACTTCATCGATAACTCAGGGGGTCATTGCCAAGTATATCAAGAATTCAAAACATTTCTGGCACGGTAACTTCTGTTATGAATATATCAAGTCATGTGTCTTAATTCACATTCCCCGTGAAAAAAATCATTATCTGTTTACAGTGTCAGCATGGAATTTGTTATTACATAGGATTCATATATTGCAGGGCGTCAATCAACACACTCATTATGTAACAAGTTTAGGTACATACGTAAAGATACGTCAGTGACCTCTTCTCTGGTAGTTGTTGTCAAGACAAACGATTCTCCTTCATCTATGCCAAGGTCCTGTAGCAACAAGAGATGAGGATCACACTCATTGTGATTCAAACTTAAGCAACTGAATTGCAAAGCCAACAAAAACACATACTAGATGCCCTCAAACAGCCTCACACCTGTCTATAAACTGCAATGGCATAACTAAATGCAAATTGTTTCTCTGGAAAGCAAAGTTGTTTAACTATCTTGTGTATTCACCCTTAAAAGCAGTAGGCATGATTGGATACTATCTATTCTGATGAACGTGCGTTTGAAGACAATCATTCATTCTCTGACTGAGCAGTATTTGGACGGTTTTTCCATGCTTCTTTTAACATAACACAGTCTTGTCCTCTTCTGCTAAGTAGAGTAAACCTCGACTCAGAGATGTAAATATTGTATTACCAAAAAGAAAGTTGCACTCATTGTCACAAGCATTCAATAACATTCTGTGTGGGGAACTTTTAGAAACAGTTAAATATGCGTGATCGCTGGGGTCATGATCTGATTACATGTCGTCATTGCGGCATATAGGGTTCAACTCGGACTGTAAGTTCAGCCGTACAAACAGGACTGAGTTATCGGGATACCCTCAACCGAGCATATTATCGTTCAGTCACCAGGCACGGTGATCTTAGCTTTGGAAGCATAATCCTAGGCTCGTTGCAATGCAGATGGCGTCATGAATGTTATAACGCTACAAGAAAATAGATAATTTGCAAAATTAATTAACTTGCTTTATATATGCTATGTTAACGATTAAATTAAATTTACACATATATTTAATTAGAAGTTTCACTTTCGGACTACTGTCAATGATAAACAAAGCCGGCAAACCTGTTTTATTTTTGTAATAAATGTATCATAATTTTTTGTGTAGATAGAAGAATATGTGAGATCGACTCCGCCCTCTTTTCTTCTATCTAAGACATATATCAAGGCAGGTTTACTGCCTTCCATCAAGGTATTGGCATCACTGACACGCTTTTCAGTCGACGCCATTTTCAATCAATGAAGAAAGCTGATGCCCGGATGTAAATAAAGCTAACAAGACGAGTCCTCCAAAAGACAAAGAACATGTAATCTTCATTTCAGTGGCTGAGAATACAATTCCACGGGAGACAACGGGCAATTCGGTTCAGCATATTATTCTTTGACCTGACGAAATAAATAACCCATCCTAATCATGGCAAATCTGACAACATGACTGGGAGAAAGCCGCACTGATTCATCGCATTCTTTGAAAAACATCGTCAGAACTAGTTAGTAGGGGTGGCAGTGATATCTGGTAAATTTGGAGTAGCGCCACTTGGTAGAGGGTTCGATTTATGATTCAACAACGCAATTTTTATCTTTCTATCTCAAGTGGTTCAAAAGTTACGGGGGATTTGAGCATGTGTGGGCTTTCTTGTGCCCAAACCGCGACCAGCGACGGTAACCCTCCTGTCGCCGGCTCACGCACGTTCGCTCTGCGGCCTGACGCCTTTATTCTTTGATCCTCTCTGCCACTTGCTGCAACTCGCATCGGCGTAGCTCCAATAGGCACGGTAGGCCCGGGCCTACACATCGTTTCCAAAAATGAATCGCACCATATTGGATCTATATGGGAGGTCCCCCGAACCCCCCATACCAAGTGGGCCTATACTTCGTAATAGGCCCAGCTACGCCCCTGACTCACCCGCGCTGGTTCACCCCGACAAACGCACAATATATCACTACACTTACCTCTAATCATTAACCGTATCGATGGTTATTACAACCCCCTCCATTCTTGGAATAATAAAATCTGACTGACGATCCCATCAGAACAGCGCTCTGATCAACATCCTCATACGAGATGTGGTCACGAGGCACCCAAATGGCTTCGAGATGTTAAATTACAGTGGTGTTCAACTTTATTTTGATGAAACAATAATTGACATAATGATTTCAAAACTGGTATGATTCCAAAATTAAGGCAAAAACGAAAAACACTACCAGTAATAAATAGTAAGGTGCACAAGTGAGCATTTACAATATCATGAAGGTAAGAAAATGTTATCTACATTAACTCACTACCGTATAGTTACACCCATTTAACATACACCTGCCTTAATTTGCCATTCTCAGCTTCCCGAAAATATGAGATAGTAAAGAGATTAAATAATTAAGGCCAGTGTGTACTGACGTCTTAAACGGGAGATCTAGAATTGAAGTAACAGGAAGGAATCAAATGAAGTAGAAGAAAATAATTTCTGGTACTTCCTTATCACTCTAGACAGACAACTAGATAAAGTCTTGGGTGCAGGTGGCTGGTCTCTGGGTTGTTGAGACAATAAAGTTAAATGCAGCCTTCCTCCTCCCGCTTTCTACGACTGTATGATTTCCCTGATATGCATTTTAAAATTAGTAACAAGTTACAGTAAACCAAATCTCAGCACACCCGCTACCAACTCAGAACACACTAAGTCACAACACACCCACCACCAACTCACCAGATACTCAATTCACAACACACCAAGTCACATCTCTCCGGTCAGAAAATCCTAACACACCCGCCATCAAAAACACAAACCCCTCAGTGCTTAAAAGAACTTTTTGTTTCAAGAAAGTGATGTTCAGTTCTTAACAGAAATTTTCGCTTCAAGGAAATGATGTTCAGATTGAGAATAGTTGCAGAGCAATTCGGCTGTCAATGGTTTAACCATATAGGTTATATGAATGGAGATGTGTGAGGGTCAGTTTAAATGCACTCAAGAACAGAGACACGGTTTGTCCGTTGATGAATCCTTTTGATCTATACCCGACAGCTCTGAGCTACTACCCAGCGGGCACAACAATCCATGTGGAAACCACGTGGAATTTTGGTGGATCAAGTGTTCCGATGTTATTAGGATCATTGAAATCCCAACGCCAACAAGTAGAACAGGGCGAATTTTCTCATTTCTCGATGATGTCCTAAGCCTTTTGCTGTGACTGCAGTAAACGAGATTATTGTGGACCAGTAGTCGCAAGTTACATGTATGTATTGTTTTCAACATGTATGAGACTATAGACTTTGAATATCTTTGATTATTGCCGAATATATATCTTTTGTAGTGTTTGTACAAGACATCTTCAGCGAGTAACTTACGGGGCAATTCTATCTGCGGCATCGTTGTGGTATCATTTAGATATATTTGTGAAAATAATGTTTAAGTCAGAATTGTTGCAGTAAATGGTAAATCTAATAGAAAACTATATGTGATGTCTTGCTCTGTGGTTGGTTACCAACATATGTTATTCTTTGCAAACACTTCAAGATTTTCATAAATAATGAAATAAAGTGTGCGTTAGCGTTCATCTAAAACAGTTTCAAATATTATGTGGTTTGCGTAAGTCTTGTGTCCACAATAAAGCATTTAATTTCATATAAAGTTTGTTTTGTACGAGACAAAATACAGTAATGTACGGGACAATGCTAAGTTTGGCTTATGAAAATGACCCGTTGAGCTGCACGTTCTTACCTTTTGTTATTATTCAACATACACCCAGTGACATATGTCTTACATTTAATTTATTATTTATGTTCGCACACACACAAATTAATGAAGAAAGTGTGAAATCGTTTTTGAGAAACTAACAGATTCCGTGGCGTACAGTAAACAATAGTGTTACAAAGTAATGTATTTCAGGTAATAACATAAACTTAGTGCACTTTGTTCATAACTTCAATGCACATTTTAGAATCATTTACATGCTATATATACTAAGTGTAACCACTTTTACAAACATACTATCAATTTTGGACCGTATTTAAAACAATATATACGCTGTACTACAAAATACATGTTACTTGAAGAAAACTGAAATAAGGTTGGTGAAACTTTATGAAAAGCAAGTTGAAACATGTAGTATTCGAGATAATGTATACCAGTCCGTGTATGATAACATGAAAAAATCGAAAACAAAATTGCCTATATGTCTAGTATTCTGTGAGATAATGTCTACCAGTCCGTGGCGAATGATAACATGAAAAACCTGCGAAAACAGTTCAATTGCCTATAATGTGGAGGTTCTGTGAGAAGTACGTTTTCTAATTATTCAATAAGTTGGAGCTCTAGGTTAATTAAAGGGCAATTGACATTGGAATGAGCTACTAAATTTTTTAAATTCTCGTTTCTCCTAAGTGTTCAATTTCATTATTACATATGGAGCAGATATTTGCTTGATCCTCGGTAAGTGAAAATATATTTGTATGATAAAGCCTCAAGCTGAATGTTGGAAGCTCTAGGTTATTGATTTTAATTTTGGCTTATATTCATATATAGCCTAGCCATATAACAAATGAATAGGCTTAAGAATCATTGGTTTAAACTAATAGTTGTATATTTTTATTTGGCTATATAATTGTGCTAGGTGATAGTTATTATGTTTATAGGTGAATTATATAGTTTATAGTTAATGCGTATTAATTTCTATTGAGATTGGTGGCTCTTTAAACAAAAATATACATATGATGGCAGCTGCAGGAGTTGGTGCACATTGGTGGGACTGATCCCAAGGACAGGGTCAATAATGTACAAGTAGGTACACATGTCTTGCATAATGAATATTCTCATGAGACAGTGAATCATTAAGAATATATGACATAAGATATTGGAGTGGATGTGACAAAGGTGATTGGTTGAATTTAATTTGCATGATTTTAATATGATCTTTTTTTATTTTATGTTCCAGAAAGCATTCTGCAAGGCCACACAACAACCGAAGTACTTGGTGATAACCCTGATGTGCCCACTTGGTTGAGTCCGTCGTGGCGCATTGCGCGCGACGTGACGAAATCTGCTTATGATGTTGTTCGCCGCGGCAGACGACTATAACGTCCGCCCGCTTCTGACAAAACGCATCAATATTCTTTTATATTTTGATACGTAGTTTTGAATATTCATAAAAAAAAATTAAACAAGATAATCACTCCACGGGAATATCTCTGAATTATTCTCGGGGGGCGTCAGCACTAAGATTGCGCTAAAACGCGGTTTTTGAATCGATCGTATTAAAAATCTGGAGAGAGTTACAATGTAATAGTAGTGACACACTGGTTCAATGTTGTGTCTACTTTCCACACATTGCAGGATTCAGGCATGCTCATTCAGGAACTATGACAGAATTGACATGTTTTGACCCTATCCCCGCAGACTAAGTCCTTACGAACGGCGCGCGGCCATCATATTTTCTCAGTCCTAAAACGGGCCGTGGGTAGACATCTTAGAATGCTCATAACATAAAACTGGAGTATTTTATTAAAAAAACGGTCTGGACGTGTATCTTGCAATTTACTTGAATAATGCATGTGTATATCCACTAAGTCGTGCTTCTTTTCAAACGTAAATCAGATTAACTTCCAACTGTCCAATTTTGAAACAAATACACAACATGCATTGAACACAGAACGATCGTGCGAACTAACCCAACGCAACATCGTAAATAGAAGAGCGACATTTTACATTGTTGCACAAGCGCGGCCGCATGCTACGACGTTCAGCTGACACCCCTATATTTAGAACACCACACGCGCGCTGGTATGCTCAGACGCTCCCAAACACCCTTAATTAAACATGCCCCTCAACCAAAACCACACCCACATGCACGTATGCATGTGTTACACACATTAAAAATGAAGTCACAAGGAAATGCTACCAAGTAAATCCGCCAGCCAGAATACATTTATACAGAACACCATTACCGAATATAGTTAAAGTGTCAAATTTGACAGGCGGTTAACGCTAAACACATTTTTCCCAGTCACTTTTACACCTGCCACATCCAGCAATTTGTTTTAATTGATTTGATAATGTCCAAAATGACCCGACAATTGGGGTACAATCGGTCGAACAATTTGTGTGTATTTTAAGAACCAAAGTTTCTGATAACGTTTTTTGGATTCAAAGAGCATCGAACTGTGTGATTTCATTGGCCACCTATCACAGGTTAGAAAGATTTCGTGTCAAGACGACTGGTCGTATTTAGATATCAGCCTTCATCTTGATAACCTAACCTGCGTACAGAAATAACAAAGTTAAATCTGTAACATTGCTCCCGACATAGTTAATCGTTTCCACGAATCAGGTCTTTTAGTCCCAGCGGCGCTGGTTTCGCAGCCCGGTCGAGTTGCAAGTGGGTACTGGGCTACTGTAACTAAAGGGATCTGCGTAAGCATTGCACCCATTCTCATTTATCACCATGGTAATATCTACTCGTTGTTGAAAGTGTCGTAAAACATCAGTATTCCATTTCATTTTATTTCTGAGCAGTCTCTGTCATCACGTCGGCATGACCTTTCTTATACAATAAATAATTATCATAACGTATAACGATTACTACTGATGGAAAGAATGCGAGAAGAAGCGCATCGTTAAAAACATATTCCCATCAATTTATGATTGAATAAAAATCACTACCGATTTGTTACCACAAACCATTAAGTCAGATAAGCCGCGGGCAACGTTAATGATAGATTACGCAATCCAATAGACCCACGTGACGTAAAAATGATCGTACATTTCTGATTAGAACATTCCAATGTATTCCATAAAACGTTTAGGAAAAATATTTTTAAAATATGTATTGAGTGCATTTAAGCAGCATCCATAAACCTTTTTCAAACAGGACGCGTAGCTATAATTTAGCAATTTAAAGTACATTTCCTCAAACGCTTGTCTTAGAAGTGCCATTCGCGCTGGTCACTTTGATCAACACAACGACTGTACTTATGAGAAGTTGGCCTTATTCCCCTATGTGTTTATACGCCAGAAGTGTACCTACAACGAAAGTCCTTGAATGTTACTTTAAATCACGTGCTTTATGCACGTACTTAACACAAAATTACTCCGCTTGGGTGGAATTATTCGCGCGTTGATTGACCATATTAAGTCACCCTATTTTTGAATGAATATTGCATCGAAATAGTTGTTTCCTCGTATCGAGAGCGCAGTTTAGAAGGCAAGGGCATATATATATCATTGTTAATTAACTGCAATTATCATCGTTATGTTTTTAGGGGGTATAGAGTTGGCTTTACTCCAATTATCATCGTTATGTTTTTAGGGGGTACAGAGTTGGCTTTTATACGTATCTGCAGTTTGACCGCCAATCTGTATGTATATAACACGATTCGAATCATCGTACTTAGCGACATTCCCCTAACAAGGTAATCAAGTTATTGTGTTTTATGGTCTAATGTCAATGCATAATTAGCAAGTATAGTTGATAAATTACATCGATTAACGTGTGTGCTTGTCCTGCATTAAGAATGTCGCATTCAACATATTGTCTATGTACCAGTCACGGCATCGCTGAAGGACTGTGTCGTTGGTACAGCCACTGATTTCTAGGAGGTATAACCACTGCCTTGTTGGTACAACCACTACCTTGTTGGTACAACTGATTTATAAGTACCTTGTTGGTAGAGCCACTGCCTTGTTGGTACAACCACTGCCTTGTTGGAACAACCACTGACTTGTTGGTACAACCACTGATTTATAAGTACAACCAATGCCCTGTTGGTACACAGCCACTGACTTCTAGGTACAGCCACTGACGTGTAGGTACAGCCACTGGCGTGTAGGTACAGCCACTGACCTGTAGGTACAGCCACTGACGTGTAGGTACAGCCACTGACCTGTAGGTACAGCCACTGACGCGTAGGTACAGCCACTGACGTGTAGGTACAGCCACTGACTTGTAGGTACAACCACTGACTTGTAGGTACAGTCATTGCCTTCAAGGTCATATTCTTAGCAGCTCATCATTTTGACACATGACCAAATGACAGCAGTTAATAAACATTGTCCATGAGTTCACGACAGAATCAGATCGCAATTTTTGTATTTTACCTTCGATGTCTTTTATTAGCACTGACTTTTCCACAAAAACAACAGCGATGGTATGCCGGGTATGCTCACATTGTTGCGCCGAAAGAGTTTTCTCATAACCGTAATAAGCATTTGCTCCTTGCCTAACATCAGACGATAAGAAATATGATCGTTATTCCTTCAAACCTTACATCAGTAGTGCAAACGATTACAAACGCTCATAACCAGACATGCTTGTATGAATGAGAACGATGACCTGAGCAGAATGTAACGCGCCAGGGGCGTGTAGTTTCGTCGTCGCATCTTTACTTAACCACATTTGTGAAATGTAAATGTTGGAAAGATCAAATGTTTCATTCCGTGCCACCAAACCTCATTTGTAGGTAATTTATTAATGACGCAATCGGAATGTAGGAATGGTTTTATTGGGAATCATGAAATCATATCAGCTGATAAACCAATGGACGCACATTTCTTCACAAGGGAGCGCTCAAAGATTGCGTAAGGCTTTTTGGCCGATTTTAGACACAATAACAAAACCCCTAAAGGCATACATAACCCCTGCCTTAAGCAACGGGCCAACCCCTAATGCGTCTGTTTTGCTTGGCAGGCTCCCATTGGCTACTATGCGATTTTGGAACTATACGAAGATACAAAATGTCTAACGACTGAAAGAAACCTTTCACACTTCTCTGATCTTTTACCGCATCTTCAAACATTACTTACGACTGCAGTGAACTCTGACAATAATCTAGACATCCTTTCATTCGTGATCCGTCCTCTTTTCCGCTTCCGTAAATGTGAAGTGACCATCCATGTAAACATAATGAATCCTAGAATTATGCTGGGTTTCTACGAAGCGCATGCGATGTCGAGAAATGGAACCAGTCGGTAATGCACGCTAAGCACTGGTTGCGATATACTCAGTCGATGCTATGACACAATTCCACTTTCACGACATAGTTTTCATAAAATAAAACACCACAAAAAAACCCATATAGCTTGAAAACATTGAACCTGACAAAAAAGAATATAACAATAATTGGTTAAAGACGCTCCGCATTCGCCGCCGGGAATCATGCTGACAGAATGGCTGGCCACTTCCGTTGGAATGTGCATATGAGTGGTCACGTGATTTGCAAGTGCTCTCCTGTCGACGGTTCTGGATACACGGATAACATCAGTGAATCCACGTCGCTCAGCTCTGTCACTCGGGGTCTCATCAGAGGGCTCTTTGTCACGTTATCCTCATTCGAGTGTAATTGCTTGTCACGTGCCCCAGCCACACGGGATCAATGTACACACAGTGGTCCTGCGAATTCATGCGACGCTCACTCTTTTCCGGTTTCATATTGAATTTTACCGCATTAATCGATAACAGCAGTTCTGTGAAGTGGAATGAGTAACATGCCGCATACTTGTAACTTTGATTAGAGAGGGATATGTCATAATGGTATATGCAGAACACATTAAATAGATCGTAGTCCTTTTAAGATGTATCGTGGTGTACATACTAGGGTACATGTCCTAAGCTTTACTAGTGGTGAAGAGACCAGTGTATATGTCAGAAGTCTCATAGAGCAGAAACCGGGGTACATGTCAGAAGTCTCGTGGTGAAGAGACCAGGGTACATATCAGAGGTCTCGTGGTGAAGAGACTGGTGTACACATCTCGTGGTGAAGAGACCGGGGTAAATGTCAGAAATCTCGTGGTAAAGAGACCAGGGTACATATCAGAAGTTTCGTGGTGAAAAGACCGGTGTAGATGTAAGAAGCATTGCCGAAAAGTGATCAGGGTACAAGTCTGAGCCATTGCGTTCAAAGACCAGGGTACGCGTCAGAAGCCTGGTGGCAATTGAGACAAGGGTACGTGTCAGAAGACTGGTGGCAATGAGACCAGGGTACGTGTCAGAAGCCTGGTGGCAATGAGACCAGGGTACATATGGGAGTGCGTTGCGTTCAAAGCCCATGTTAGTATTAGCCTCCAGAACCAACCGAAGAGACCTCTACCGGCCATTGTGTGTGCAAGCTAATGAAACTGGTGGCCGTTACTGTGAGCTCAGAGGTCTGAATAACGTATGGGATACATGTGCATGTAAAACTTACCTAACTTAACGGAAGTTTTTAAGTCGCTCTAAGGGAGTTCTTATAAAATTTTATACAGCACATCAGGCGTGCTCATCATTCCTTCAACGTGATATAGATATTATAGAAATAATACATATACGCGCTCTGTCTGGGTAAGGTTACGAACGAAGATGGCGCTTGCTAGAACAGGAATGCCGATAACATGAATGGAAAATGTTCAATGGATTAGATATTACAAGTGTAGATTTGGGTTTTTCCCAAGCTTCACAAAAACCTATGTGTAGGATAGAATTAAAACGAAATAGCTTTTCCAATGTTTTAACCCAACTATTGGCAGTCGATTGATGATGCTGTTTGACAGGTCACCTAGGGACCAAACAGTGGCCATCTTTGAAAATCTTTGTACATAACTAATTGTACATACAAAGCATACATGCGTTTGTACATACAAAACATATCTGAATATATATATATATATATATATATATATATATATATATATATATATATATATATATATATATATATATATATATATATACATTATTCGAATATGCTTCGCATGTACAAACGCCTTTATATATATATATATATATATATATATATATATATATATATATATATATATATATATATATATATATATATATATACATATATTCGGATATGCTTCGCATGTACAAACGCCTTTATATATAAACATATATATATATACATATATACATATATATATATATATAAATATATATGTGCATATATATATGTATAAATATTTATATACATATACATACATGCATATATAAACATACATGCATTTATATATATATATATATATATATATATATGAAAATATATATATATTAATACATATATACATTTATATATATATATATATATATATATATATATATATATATAAATAGATATATATATATAGATATATATGTATAAATATTTATATATATACACGAATGCATATATAAATATATAAACATACATGCATTTATAAATATATATATACATTTATGAATATATATATATATATATATATATATATATATATATATATATATATATATATGAAAATATATATGAATATATATATATGTATATATATATGTTGATATATGTATATATATATACATATATATATATAATTGTTTATGTATATATATATATATATATATTTTATATATGCATATATATATGTATATATATATATATATATATATATATATATATACTTATATATATATATATTTGTGCGTGTGTGTGTATTAATTAATAGCAACAACACCAGTCTACGAGCAGAATTTTCAACGCATGTGATTGACTGCCAAATGTGTTAATGGTCCTCACACAATTAATATTGTTGCACCCACATTCCCCGTCAGCGCTTAAAATATATAAGACAAACCATCTTGAGTGACTTGCTGGAAATCAGGAACATAGTCGATATCGACATACAGAAGGAAGAAAGAACATATTGTCCGACGATGAATCACCTCTACCTATTCCCTGAACATTAAAAACATTATATATATTTTCTGGAGTTGGCCATTCATAGTTCTTAAAGCAAAGAGTTTTTCTTGTTTCCTCTGTGTCCGACAAAACAATAGAACATCCTTCAATTCAAACCATGACCGGCATTGAAGCAAACAATAATAGCTTCGGTTGTTTATTGGTGGTGGGTAATTATTCATACTGTCGACGTCAATATATGTTTAGAAACAGCTTGGAAGGTTGTTTTCGTCATGTGGATGAGGTATGTCCCCCCCCCATCCCCCTGATGATGACGAAGTACATCAAACAAGTCATTCTAGCGGCTGAACAAAGGCCAGAACAATGCAGCAACAATACTAATCATGGAACGATGCATCTTTAAATATTTTACATATTCTTTTCAGGTTGACTGAAACAAGTCCAATGATGTCAATTTATTTTATGCATGTTCATTCTGAGGGACCTGGGGACATGACAATAAGTAACTTCTTTGAGGAAGTTCTGTGGCCGTGGAGGTCCGCTAAGCGAGCCATTCATCTACGGAAGGTCCGGTATAAACACTGACCATGGAAAGCATCATGTACACAATAAACTAGGATGATACAAAACAAACCCTACCTACCTGCTGAGGAATAAACACTAACATCAGTTTAATACTTGACCGTATACAAGTGACTGGCCATGATCCTCGCTTATTGCATCGGTTATATCAAGAATGATTACTATAATTAGTTTAACTGTTGTTCTGTCAGCTTTTTAACTCTCTGAATAACACATAACAGCCGATGTATTGACAGATGCTAGACTTGTGTCATTTGCTACCTACAGGTGCTTAGGGCCAATGGGGCTTCAGGATATGGACACAGCGAATGAGATATGGACCCTATGCACAATATATGGACACTGGTGCGATGAGACTTCCAGTACTGAACCTAGCAATGAAAAATAAGAAAAAAGGGAAATCGATTCGATTGGCGTGTCGAGCTGGGCACGTCACATGCCGTATCAACTCACGGGCGATTTTCGACGCTTAGTTTTCGTGTTGTGTGTAGCGTATCCCAGCATGGACTGACCACGCGGTCGGGATTCGGTTGACTTAGCTAATAAAGATGCATACAGCTTGTTATGAATAATGAAGCAACTTCATTTCAAGCAAGTACAAAAGGTTGACCTTGTATTCATTGTGTTTACACTGTGGTTAATTGTTCGTGAATTGATGATTATCCAGTTCAATTTCGGTAAATTTATCAAAAGCAAACGGCATGGCTTGATCAGAAATTAGATCAGAAGTGTTATGTCAGTCACAGAGCCAACCAATTATAGAGGTGATCATATGGGAGTCCCATATTCCATCATATGGTCATGGAGGAAATGTTTACCTCTTCAGATTATTTGGATCTCGAAATAGAATGTAAGATTAGACCAGGCTATATATGACAGGGGCCTGCAATCTGTTTGTGCATTTGCTGTGTGGGGGAAAAACTATAACCATCTCGAGTTATGTCACGCTGTGCATTTCGTTGCCCGTCTTTTTCTTTGTTATTATTTAGGAGTTCTTCGGTGTATCATCATTGTCTAGAGCTAGACCGTTTCTTCCCGTAAAACGTCCCCGGCAAACCCCTTGTGTGCTGGACATGAAACGGCATTCAACCTGAGTCATTAATATTCCTTATCTGAGCAACACACGGTGATTGCAGGCGTCTTGTACCGCGACGTCTACCCAGTGATCTGCCCTGAAGTAAGGAAGTCGTAAGGTGCTTACTGCCTGCGTGAGATGCCACCAGGTTGGTCAGCGAGGAAATAGGAACACAGGTTTATGTACTACCGTGAACATATAAACGGAATATCAGTGATTTACAGCGAGGCATCGCGGAAGAGCGTAGTGTATCATTATGATTCAAGGGGAAATATTGTCAGGGGAGAAGAATTACAGTCATCAGCTGATCCCATTGCCAGACTCGTCTTAGAGACCAGTGAACCGAGCCAGTCGTTAATCACGTGACATCGTTGCGAATCACTGATATCAATGCATGCTCGCTTTCATCCACCTTTTCTGGAGATTTCATTGGCGTTTAGACCATCTAGGATATTCATAGAACTATTGCATGGCGTGATTGGGCATATTCTGGTCTCTTGGCATAAATTATTGGTTGGGATATTGCTGGAGATCATCCCGAAGCAAGTCAGACCCTACCTGACCATACCGATGACAAAACTATGCTGCCTCGCAATGCAGCCTTCAATCACTCTGCACACAGAGGGTGTTTCGTGGGAAATGCTATCCATTTCTGCACTGGATCCGCTGCGTCTGGAGACTTGCCCTAATATGCATAACATTCTCAGTTAAGTGATTGGTGTCAACAATCGGCTGTACATCACACTGTACTCTTGTGGGCAGAAGTTATATGTACACATTATCGCCATATAGACTGATAGACGTTAACATATATGATTTCCATGTATGTCAGCTGTCGTCCCCTCGTCCGAGATACACAACGTGATGTTATTTAGCTTAGTTTCAGTTCGGCACGCTCGGGGAGGTTCTCTTGGTTCTACAAGGTGATGTTATCCAGGGGAACACTCATTGTCATTTCAGTCTGATATAACACATTCTATGGAGCTAGATCGCTCACCCATTTTTTTTCTTATTCTTTCAACATAAGAAATATATTATACAAAATTATAATAGCTCGCTGTGCGTATTCAGGAGCGATTGATAATTCGATGAACACGCAAGCGTGTAGTGCGTCATCAGCAGTTAATGTGAAATAGGTTACAGGTGTTAGTCCTCTTGCATGTCGTACCGTGTGATTATACACAAAAGCAAATACAAGAGGAATTACCTGTTGGGCAGTGTACACATGACCCAGAACCAAGCCCCATAATCCTATTGCCAATATTGTATTGACTATAGGTATACCAACACGGTGGGTTATATTTTGAATTGATTCATACCGGAAACTACGTCAGGGGTCTTCTGTCATGACAACTTATGTTTTGCCAGCGCTTGGCTGTGAAATCCTCTGCCAGCATCGCCCAGTCCACCACCAGCACCTTGCCCCCTTCTCACAACCAGCAAACCAAATGTGAACAAGCCCCTTCGCCAAGTAGGGCGTCACTCCTCTTTCCTCAATTATGATAATTACCAGAGCGTACCAAGCGGGGTTCTGGTTTCACGTGGGCGTTGTAGATGGCCCATATAAGGCCCATGTTTAGCGCCGGACCTTACTCACTGGAACTTCACCGACCTGAAACACAGCCTTCAAACGAATCTTTTAGTTTGCAACGACAACGTAATAACTTAATCTTTTCTTTTCGTGAAATATCCGAGTGACGAGGATGAAGATTGGTATGGATCGAGTGACGGGGATGCTGCTTCTGGTCGTGTGCTGCCTATCCCTTCTAGAGGCCAGCGCCCTCAACAAACGCAGTCTGCCCAGACAATACTTCGAGAACGAGCTGGCCGAAAAGGAGGTAGGTGTTTCTGATATGACTGTCCTTAATAAAGAGTAATTTTCTTAGATCTTCACAATTGCTTCTTTTCTGTTTCGACGATCTTATATCACTTAAAGCGTATTCTTTCTTTTCTTTTCTTGTTTTCTTTTTAGTTTTCGATGCAGCTATTTTTCACAATTTTCTTTCTCTTTCATTTATGTCTGAGTTCATTTCTTCACAACTGAATATGATAAAGATATTGTGCTTTTTGTCAAATATATTGATAATTTTGGCTTAAAGTTAGATGGCAGATCATGTAATGATCATATATCAGAACGTGGAAAGTGTTATATGAAAAGCCAAGCCAAAGAATTTGTGCATAGCAATAAGTAGCATATTTTCGCACCGCAAGCGAGTAGTATACATTCATCGGCCGCTTGACAGCCGTGCATTCCGCTAGTTATACAACTCTGTGCGCATATGATTAGTTTCTCCTAAGTAATTTTTCAAAAAATCTTTTTACGGACTTTGTGAGAAATCAACGTCTATACATATGTGCACGGGTTTAATTAATAACTTGTGGGAATAAGGTAAACCCGTTGCGTGCATACGTTAGTGGCGACTAGACTAGCCCGATGGTCTCTTGTCTTCGGCCCTCGGAATCTTGTGAGTCGTTGGGGTCTGTTTCGCAACACATCCCCTCAACCCTGAGTAGCTACCTACTCACCATTTTGCGTCTTTGATGTTCGCTATCTACTAACAAAACTTAGTGGTGCACTTAGTTAATCGATTCAGTCTGGTGTAGTCTTTTCTAGAATTAGTTGTCAAGATTCATTGGCATATGCTTGGTTGTTGCAATAGCTAGCAGTTGGGGGCATTCTTATCATTTCATTGCTTTTGTACACGTTTGTTACACCCCGTTATGTTACAAGTTTATATTTACTTTCAGAGACTGACCAGAGTTATTTACGGTCAATTTAGCCCTTACACCTACGTGCATTTTCACATTTTACTACAAAAATCACCATGCGTCATCACTGGAGCGGATAAAGTTTATCATGAATTTTGCCTCAAAAGGTCATTGATTTCAACTAAGGCATGTCAATTATTTGATGGCGATGCAAATAATGATATTCATTGAGCAAAGAAATCTAGTCTCTATTCGTCCAATTCAATCATAGGTTGCCAATTCCGAAACACGGCATTGAGCTCTTCAAAACCAGGATATACCCTTAATTGACACCTTTCGCTTATTTTCTACAATCAATCATTCGAGAATCACGAGTTTATCGACAATAATTTCATGATAAGATGATAAGCTTAAATGTTGTTATTGGTAGGGCACCTGTTAAATTCACTCGGGGCAAAAATTCAGGCGTCTAGCTCAGACATCAGCCGGTAAACATCTCTTATATTGCAATGGCTGATTCGCCTGTGTAGGTTTCACTGTCAATATGTAAATAACACTAGTTTGTTATATATAATAATTTCAATCATGCATTTAAAAAACACGATAAATTTTCTGAAAAGTTTTACAATGCAATGTGTCACCCTCTGGAAACGGACAATCGTTTCCTGGAACTGACCCAACACCAACAGGTACACCCGACTCGAAAAGTGTTTATGCTTGGCTACATCTCATTGGTACCATGACGAAAATATGGAGGCGTGAATCGGCTACATTTGCCAAACCGGATAAAGCAGCACACGTCGGATTTGAGTTCGAGTGTCAGTAAATTTACATGTATAAATAATCAGGCTCTACTCTTGATGCTCTCTGCTGATCTGAGCAATCAGTATAAAGCAAAAAGAACCCACTTTTCCACTTTCCGCTCAGCTATGGCCGCATGGCTTTAAAAAGCTGCAACTGCATCAAACATAGCTACAGTTTCACTTTTGTCCTGATATACATATGATGCAAGATGGCGAGCCAGATGGGGCCTTGAAGACCCATCTGTATTTTCTATCGGGTCCCTCGACCCTATTCACTGAAAAGTCTCATGCTAAAGAGGCATTGATGGAATTGCTGTGTCTGCGCATCTGCTATCTTCAAATTAGTACATAATGTGAGCATGATGATGCATGCATCAACCGGTTCAAAGGTTTCATGACTGCGTCATCTTCATATTCAACCATATTCTACATTTATATCTAAGAATTTATAGGGAATTTTAACAAATTGCTCACACAGAAACACATGGACAAAGTAGTAGGAGGTTCTCGTCCAACCTTGTAATACATCACCGCTTTTCCGTGACTGCCCCTCAGCACAGCTTCTTAGCACCCTGCCCCTGACCATCTCATTGGTGGCTATTTAGGGCTTACCATGCCCTATCCTCGATTATGTCCCCTCTACCAAGTATATCAACGGATCCTGTCATCGGACGTGCGCTATTCTCTTTCCAATCCCTACTTAACAACCAGACTTTTATGCGGCTCGCCATGTAAAACCCCATAATTTATGTGAATAATTGACATAAAGTTTGTATGTTAACGCTAGTAATGCAATTATTTATTTGCCTCTCGGTCAATATTGATCGAGAAGGAAAACTAAATGATTCTGCCGAAGTAAGCAGGCTTGTAGTGTGTAGCGCCGTTATATTGTTGCACGACCCACATCATTTTATAGGATTAACTTTCTGTTGTGCCAATATGATAATGAATACAAAACCGCGATCACCAGCATGTTCATCATAGTAGCGACTGATACGTCGTGTGGAGAACACTGGGAAAACACAGCGAACAAACAAGCAAACAGCAAAAATGAAGCATTATTACTAACAGCATCCAATCTGGTCCAATCGTTCTTCTTGCCTTTGTGTACTAGTTCTCTATTGCCTGAGAGTATAAATTAATTCCCTCTAAATTCATACCTTGATGCACCGGTGAAGTTAACAAGAATATTCTTCGACTGTTTCCAGCTGCAGCCGCTAACTGAGGGCCACGATTACACTAGTAGACTCATCATGCGCCTCATCGATACCGCCATTGAAGATGCCCGGGAACGAGGCTTACGAGAAGAAGAGCTTCAAGGACTTATGCGCAAGCGCAGTGGCATCAGGAAGTGCTTCTTCCACGCCGTCAACTGCTGGTAAAAAAAACGTCCAGTTGTCAGTCATCCTCTGCATCTGCTGATCGCTGTTTGTTTTAAAGAACACAATATATCCCTGATAATCAATGTTAGGGATTCACTTAAAAGTCTGTATTTCTTATTTGTTGTGATATATGATGTATAAAAACTAAATGGTGGAACACATTTCAACAATATCAAATTAATTTGAGATCAATGTAAGATAGTGTTCACAAACACCAAACTAGCGTTGATATATTTTGTATTTTGCGGGCACGAGGAGGTACAGAAAAGAAATATTCCTTGAAATATCTGGACTTATTACAGTCTTGTAAATAAACCACAATATTTTCTGTAGACATTTGTTGTTATCAAAATGTGGTTAAGTTTTACTTTACATCGAAATTCAAATAAAGCAGTTCTGATCAATTGTATCTCAAAATCCAGTTATATGTCAACAGGGAATCGGCGATTAAGCAACATATCGAATAGCAGATGTTTTATAAGCGTTCCACGAAGTTTTCGCATATAATGTGACCTGGGGATACATTGTTGCAGTTGCATGTAGAGACTATTTAACTGGTGCGTCAACAGTAATAGGCTCTACCAAAGTCAGGTAGATCCAACAGTTCTGACGTCAGGTACTAGCTGACTTGTCGTGCCAATATTAGATCATAGCTCAGAGCATATACTTACTGCAGGCCCAAGCTAACAGGCTGTACTCACGCCAAGTCATAGTTAAAAGACAACATTCATGTCAGGTCAAAGCTAACAGACTGCACTATCGTCATGTAAAAGCTAACAGACTGCACTATCGTCATGTAAAAGCTAACAGACTGCACTATCGTCATGTCATAACTAACAGGCTACTGGCTAACAGGCTATATTAACTACAGACCCAAACTTACAGGCTGTACTCACGTCAAGTCGAAGCTAAGAGGCTACATTAGCGTCATGTTATAGTTAACAGGCTCCGCTAACGTCAGGTCATAGCTCATAGGTTTAACTAGCGTCATGTCATAGTTAAAAGGCTGGTCGATTCCATCAATAAACATTGGCGTCAGATGACAACCAATAGGGTGGGGTAACTATCCGTATAGCTTGAAAGTGTGTGACATAAGCCATATAAACCATTTTAATACAAATAAATACGTCCCCAAACACAGTTACCAAAAACATATCTACCCTAAGATCAGAGGTACATATTAAATTGTCTACTCGAAGCTCTAACCGATCAAATTTGTAAAAGAGAATCACGCCAAAAAATGATTTCAATATTGTTCACATTAGAGATTTCCCATGACTTTTAATGACGAAAGAAGCCAATTAGTGCAAAAGGGTGATCAGAAGAAATACTACCCCTGCCTTTGATTGTATAAGAAAGGTAAGGGCTTCATGCCTTGAGTTTAATCTCGAATAGTTAATGGAGAAGTATATTGCAAGGTGTTTGGAATGGAGGGGTCGTGTGGGGTAGTGGGATTTCAAAACCTAATGGATTTATTAACACTAACAAAACTGAGATGACACCCCTTTTAACGATAACCACGCCGCGAGTGGACGTGTGGAAGATGCTGATGACTGTTGATTTAAGTGAGGCGCCCATTCAGGTGCATTAGAACACACCACTGAAAGATCGACCAGTTCATAAAAACTAATAAGGAACTTGGATTATCAGCAAAGGGCATGCACTCTAAATCACGAGTTTGAGTGCTGATACACGAGAATGATTAGTTCGTGTCAGGGTGATTGACCCTCTACATATCCATGCGAATATTTTTGTAAACAAAGGTGTAAGGCTGTTTTCAAGGCCTATATATCGATACATTATGGAGGATTTTATACCGAGAAAGTGTCATAATCGTGTCTATTAAGACAAAAAACTGAAACAAAATAAGAATTATACGAAATCGCCATAAAAAAAATCACATTTTTATACTAATTAGGATTTATATTGCAGCTGGCGTTTTAGGTGGCTCCGGTCAGGTTGGCATTTCGACATTGTCTTGAAATGTCAACAGGAGACTCTCTCTTAAGCAAAGACGAGATCTCCAAAGCATCTAAAAACCTTAAACTCATTCTAGTAAAATTGCAAAGGGTTTGGGTGGTTGGTTTGTGTCATTAAAACCCTACGGCGGGATAGTGCTTGCTGTCGGCCTCTTGTGGAAGATTCTTGCATACAACCGGATACAGCCTTCAAAAACAAGAAGGCAATTGGCAATCTTAAGAACAATGATGACGAAATTCTAAGGTGGTCGATCAAAGCAGCCTCGTTTCCAGCAAACAAAGAAACAGTCAACAAGAACTGTCTATTTAGGAAACTACTTCTCAACAAATGTAAGGAGGTGGTATGATGATGTTATCAGTACGGTCAACAAACAGCCAAGATCCATGTCAAACTATCCCTAATAACGAAAGGTATTAAGTTTCGCTACATCTCATTCAAAGCATCAGTCATTTTCTCTATTGTCATATCAAATACGAGGATACGAACACCGTGAAAGGTGTACTCACGGTAGGATAAAAAGAAGAGAGAATGATCCGATCACTAACTTGTGAGGATGTCACGAATACTGGGCAGCCACGCCCGGTCATACTTGCAGCAATCCTATAGGTGATTGATGGGATAGTTAACTCGGTACCTGACAACTGTTACATCCAATCTAAAGCTGTAGTTGGACAACCGCCATTTGTTTCCATAACCTGTGTGTGTAGGATTCCTAACTTCTAATGCATTTCCTAGACAGTGTCCAGCTCCCCTTGGCGTCGGTTGATAATGTATTCATTGCAGATAAGTCGGTTGCGAGAAAGACAAATAATGTAATGATGACAGTGGTCATAGTGAAATAACGATTGTGAAAATATTATAGGTAAACAAGCCCTATCATATGTAGTAAAGATATATAGATCACCTCCAAATATTGCTGCAGTTGCAAAAGCCAACGCTCACATATGCAGGCGCACAGGTTTAGAACAGACAGGTTATACGTATGCACAATGCAGTCATCAAAACATAACTCTGTCATTGTCTTAGTGACTGGTCTGAACCTTAGATATCAACTGAAGTAGGTAGGCGCAAACTGGCGCCCCATTCATGCCAGGGCGGGCAGCAGTGTGACGTCATCACCACGGACAACGCTCACCTGCTCTACGCTTTCCATCTGGACCCCGGTCATATATTTGTTACCCCAGTCAGCTTAAAAAAACGGCGAGGGGAAAGGCGAATATATATACGTATATAAATATATATATATATATATATATATATATATATATATATATATATATATATATATATATATATATATATATATATATATATATATATATATATATATTATATATATATACTCACACACACATATATATATATGTAAACATATGCATAGATATATATGCATGTATGTATGTATATATATATATATATATGCATATATATATATATATTTATATATATATTTATATATATATATATATATATATATATATATATATATATATATATATATATATATATATATATATATATATATATATATTTATTTATATGTTCAATTTTTTATAAACCTCATTAATATTTCTTTCGGAAAACACTGACATGAGCAAGTATAGATTGTTTCTTTCTAGAGTCCTTCTTAAGAGTCCTGGGACATACCAGAATATATGTCAGCTCTTTATAATGTAATATAGTTGATAAGGATTGAAGGTAGAAGCAGTCCGAGTTAATTATCTGCGTTAAAAACGAAACAGCATTGACAGATCTTGACAGATGGCAAAGAAATAGGCGCGGTGCCAGCAGAAACCGATCGACAGTCTTGATAGACTGGTCTTCTGACGCGAAAATTCTGCTGGCTCCTTTCGGCACACTTAGTTTCTGCTCTTTCGCGCATGCTCAGAGGATGACACAGAAAAGGCTTGTCGGACTAGAGGGAAAATAGGTCGGTTTTGTATTCACCCTGTTGCACCATGTTTTAATAATTCCCATTTCCATGGATCTGGATTAGTTATAATTCAACATAATGCTTTGAGGACTTGCAATGAACAAAACCACAGACTATGATTTATCATGTTCATATGCAAAAGCATTACGTCTCCATACAATTATATAATTCCCTTGCTCAAAAACGTTCCGAAAACGCTTCGTAGGAGCCAAAAAACAAACAACATACATTATTTCAAGGCTAAATTTGAACCAAGGATATGTTAACTAAATATGAATGGCCACAATCGTTCATCATACAAGGAACGTAACTGAAATGGCACCAATCATCCGGGCTGAGTGCTAAATGCAATACATATAGATATCTACTCTTTACATGAAGCATCATGCCAAGTCCACCCCTAGTCCTGTAGTGAGCTAGGTGAACCAGAGGTCGCGCGGCAAGGTACAACATCCCAAGCTATACCAACTGGGAGACATATATTGTGTGATGAAATTACCTCATATACCAGGATCTGAGGTTGTGTTAATTCATAAGGATTCCGAGACACACAATAATTGCAGCGCACTGTGAGTCGTTCGATGTTTGATCCACTTTACGCCCTCTAGACAGCAAATGATAGTATATTTGACGAGATTTCTGCCAACAATCTGCTCTCAAATTGAGTATACACAAGTTGTGTCACCCAAATTAATTCGGGATTAGCTATCCGTCATTAAACGCAAACTGACTAAGCTCAATGAGGGCTTGGATTACCAGGATGACGCAGCCATGGGTAGTCAGTCGGCCCTGTTTTAATACAAGATGGCGTGTCTGTGATGTACGCAGCAATACAATTAGAAGAGTGGCATTTAATGTTCGTTGGGATGACATCAAAGTATTCCAACGTCAAGTGTATTTCCTTTTTAACCCTGACCAAATACGTACGTTTTCTTGACAATTCCTTTATGTATAAACAAGTATCAAAATATATCTCTACATGGAAAAACCATCCACAACTCTTTGTCATTTCTTCTTCTTCTTGTCGTTGTTTAGATGTTTAGACCGGAAATGTTGCCCTTATGGTCATAAACGGAGCGGAAGGACTTGAATTAGTAGCCCAGCACACGTGACCATCGCTCGCGCTTACAATGGCTAAAACAGCGGCCATTCTCTGGTGATCCATGTGGGCGGACTACAGCAATTCACCATCGCATGTCTTCTCTTTACTGAATACAGTTCACAACTGTCACTTACCATTGATCAGGCACAGACAAATAAACGAGACAAATCCCGAACGCCTGCCGATTGCACGCATAAGGAACACACATCATGCGTGAGGCATTGTTCAGACCGTTCACCGTTCTGAACCAAGAACGGACCGGGGCTTATAGGGGTGCTTCATTTATATGAGCAAACTTACGGCAGCCATTTCGTATGCTTATTATCAGCCGTATATTTGTGTCTGCATGTCAGGCAAATCTTATTGAATATTTACCATATTCCTTCGTAATATTGTCATGAAGCTAACTCACAATTGGGACAATGGTGCATTTGTCTGGTTGTGTAGGATTATCGAACAGTGGTCAATAATAGTTGCATAACATCAACTCCATTAGCATAAAATCAGAAGTCAGGTGCAGAATGTTTAAACCGAATAAATCGTAGATTATCAGGCTATTGTGCAACAACAGACGCTTAAGTTAGTACACAGCGATCACGAACAGGTGAATATCTAATGGGCGGGAGGCTGGGAAGTTTATGCTAACATATCGCGTTAGAAGGCTCCTGTACGTTATTTGTGTTCAATACCTTTAATCCGACTTATTCAATGTAAGCAGCAAGCCTTAGATTATTATAATTCTTTTTAGTGAGAACTATATCGTATTAACGATTTTCTTAAAACTGAATAACCCGTTGGTAAATCATGTTCAAGCTAGCTTTAATGAACAATCATCAATAGGTCAAAGACAGATCAATCTTGTTGTATTCGCAAATTTAATACCCACGCCCTCTATTCAAGCGCAAACACAGAAAATACGGTATAGTACTGGTCATTAAGATCATCTTTGGTTCAAATGAAACAATATCAAAGTGAAACAGAACCCAAGGTTACCTGGTTGCAGCTGGCAAGTTGTTCTATTCATTGAATAACGTCCGAGAGAGCGGGTAGCAGCGTGACGTCATAGATATCTTCCGTGACAACGCTCACCTGCTCATTTCTATCCATGTGGACGCGGGTTATATATCTGTAGCCTTAGCCAGCAAAATCCAAAGGCGCGAATAAATACGATTTGAAATAGTTTGCCAATAGATGTGGTTCTTTAAACAATCAGGAAGAATACTAATTTGTAATAAATGCTTGCTTTCAGGTATAGCATCCGACGAATTGTCCTAGCGCTGAATTGGCGACAACAATGCAGTGCCATGGGTCAAAGTTAGCGAAACTTTATTCGACTGGAGGGTGCGGTGTCTATTGAATTTTCTAGGTTTGAAAAGAATGACCACTGGCCGCTAGACTAGTCAACACTCATTGGGCTCAAATACTAATAGCTTTGACAGTCGCGGCAGCAGTAGCGCCTGATAGGGAATTATTCATCAGCCATTTTTAAGTGAAATCTACTTCACATCACTTCCTTATGCAAAATGAACCATAACTATCGGGTATTTTTTCACTCATCCCAGAGACATTGCCCGTCGTCCTACACACAATCAGTATGTCACTTTTAGCTCAATAAGATGAAAGGAAAATAATTCCAACGAGTGGATTTATTGTGATACTCTAAGAAATGCTACGGAATATGAGGTTAGGTTCCATTCGTTTAAATGCTTTTTATTTTTAATCACAAAGGCTATAATAGGGAAACAATATTCAAATATTGTTTCCTATCTTTTTATAAACAAAGATCGTTCCAAGACTGAATGGCTAAAACAGATTAGATGCACCGGGACCTATGCTGAGTGTCCATTGTTGCTCGACACCAAAGCCAAAAGTTGCATAATTTTATCATTACTCGCTGCCATCTCGCCATTAACACGTGGTGGACACCTACACTTAAATCCACGTTATTATGGTAATACGTAACGGATTTATTATCGCAGTGTAGGAAAAAAGGCAGCAAATAGAAATGTTGTAACAATAGCAAATCCATTTGGCATGTTAATGGAATGACCAGCAGGTATGCATGGGACGCAAAGAAGGCAGAAAATGGAAGGATAACAGCGGTAATAGTGAAATAACACATGGGTAAATATGCCGTGCTATATGTAGTAAAAATAGAACTCGTCGATAGTTCATCTCCAAATATTGATGCAGTTGCTATTGTCGATGATTGCATATACAGGCGCACAGGTTAAGAATAGAGGGGTTATACACATGCTACGTACAATGCAGCCTTCACAACAATACTCCGTCATCGTATTAGCGACTGGTCGAAACTTTAGATAAAAACAAAGTGGCCAAGATGCTTAATATAATCCGCAGACCGGCGACCCAATCACGCCATTGAGAGCTGGCAGCAGTGTGACGTCATAGACATCACCACGGACAACGCTCACCTGCTCTGTGCTATCCATCTGGACCCCGGTCATATATTTGTTGTCATAGTCAGCTTGAAAAGACGGCGAGGGGAAAGGCGATTTAAAATACTGAGGCATTAAATAAGGTTAACCCATCATTCAAGTAGCTCAGGTGTAGCTCAGACATGCAAGGACGTGGTAACCGCCCTTGCTGGGAGAGTTACAACATAAATAAGTCCACATCTCACTTCATTTGACCAGAGGGTGATCTATAAGGCTAGTCAATATGGTATTGGACCTAGTCGCAAAACAAATGATTCTGGTCGCTGTACACCAGCTGGGCCTCGGCGAATAGCATCGGCTGACTCACTCTACATTGTCCAGCGTTGTATCGCCTGGAGGTATGGTGTGGGAGGCCACGTGAGTCAGGTGGAAAAAGTAAGGTAGGATGGTGTAATTAGGTAGGTAGGCAGGTAGAGTAGTTAGGTAGGGTTGTGAGGATTGTTTGATATGGTTTGCGATTGGCAGCAGGGTTGTTAGGTGGGGTATTTTTTTAGCTGATTGGAGCCGTAAAATTTCGCGCGCTCGTTGTCGACAGCGTAATGCAAGATACCGCATGTTGGCAACGGAATTTGCAGTGAAGCGTGGGAAATGTTCTTCCCACCAGAATTCGGAGTAGAATTTCGCCGAAAAGTTATAAATTAATCGAATAACAAGTATTCGCCGGTAGGTTGGATAAAAAACCCACTGACGTTAAATTCAGTTAATACTTTCACCTTTGGAATGTATAACCCGTCGTACAAGGTGAAATAGTGAAAATGGCGAAAAAGCGTACCCCGTCGTACAAGGTATTATGCAAATGTATAACCTGTCGTACGTCGTAGGCAGGGTAATAGACTTAGTGTAGGGAAACATCTCAAAATCTGATCAGCTGATTTCTGATTACAAGCAGTAACAACTTCGCGCGCTTGCACTGTCGAGCGTGTGATTCTCGGCTCGTCACATAGGGACCATTCATTGCATTTGCATTGTCAAGGATCGGCGGGAAATCCCGGAAGAAAATCTCGACATACTGAAACAAAATATATTTCAAACCCGCTGTACAGATGGGGAGAGAAAAACATACCCCGTCGTACAAAACGAAGCCCCCAAAAACCCCGTCGTACAGATTGCAGCTGAATAACATCCCGGGGGTGGGGTGGGGGGGGGGGGGGGGTTCTCTCTATGTGGAGGTAAGTAGGGATGTGCCGCCAAATTGGGTCGGTTTGTTTGGCATTTTGGTATACAAATGGGTTCTTATTTCTTAAAGATAGGTTTAGCAATGGGTCGGTTTTTTTGGCAATGACCTGGTATACCAATAGGTAAGTATTTTTGACAGCGAGTATAGCAATGGATATTTATTTTGTGATGGGTATCCAATATGATGCTCAATATTGGGTGTTTGCTCAAGTCCCCTGGGTCAATGGTGGCCAGCCCTATCAGTCAGCGTGGTTGCGTTGTTTCAAAGATAGGTTTTATGGCATGATAAGCAAACAGAAAGGCCGGTCCGTACATTCGCTTTCCACTGTTTCCTGCAATATCGTCCACCTCACGCGCCGGACGTCCTGGGGCGCTCGTTGATAGCCTGCGGGCCCGAGTCACACATCTTTTTATTTAGTGTCCGCTATTTAATTAACTGCCTTGCCGGTACGAACCAGCGCATCGTTGGCAGTCGCGAAGCTTTATAATCGTACTTTTTCTTTCTGAATCGTTAATGTGGATGGGTCCCTTGTAGCTCCTCGAGGTGGTCTAGATATAATTTGGGATCATTAATTTTGGTATATGTGTTAGTGACCCTTTTAAATTTTGTGTATATGAATGGGTCTTTTGGGATTTGGTATGTAAATGGTTCCCTTTCCTCACTTTGGTTTGGTATAGATATGGCGGCTCACCCCTACCCTTTTCCAAGGAGAGAACCCCCCGGGAAAAACATACCCCGTCGTATAAGTATAGTCAAGGTCCCCTAGCCTGTTGGCTGCGGGCCCTGTTTACATGTTAATGACATTCAATAGTCTCGCTTACGGCGAGAAGCGTAGCTGAACCCCTGGAGTCCGGGACGCAGACTAGTATAAGTACGTAGGCCAACAAAAACCGTCGTACAAGTCGAGAGGCAGAAAAAAACATACCCCGTCGCGCGGCACATGCATACTACCTCTATACACTGAAGTGCCCCCACCCCACAACCCCCCCTGGTGGTGATCCCGTTAGACCAACAAGGTATTCGATCTTACTGTTGCCTGTTGGGTTAGTAATTTTGCTTATAAAAACTGTTATAATTGATCAACCCTTTTCCAATTAATTAACCCTAAATAATTGTCGATGCGGTTTGTTGAACATTCCTCTTTAGAACATGCTTCATCCGAAAAAAATTCAAAGAAAATATTGGCCAGTATGGGGGTCGAACCCATGACATTCGCGTTATTAGCACGACGCTCTAACCAACTGAGCTAACCGGCCACTCGGAAGAAAATCGGAACATAATATATAAGTTATTGCGAGTCACCTACCTTTTATCCCATCAGAGTTCGAGAAAAAGCTCAGTGTTTCTATGTTTGTCTTTGGGCGACTATCATCCTGCATTTCACTCGATTTTATCAATTACGTCACCGACAACCGCAGCAGCTAACATGAAATAAGTATGGATCGCTTGATTTCTTGATATCAGGTACCTCTTGCAAGTGTTATAGCAGGGGTTTTCTCAAAATGGCTTTGCTTCTGAAGTGGTAATTTAGCTTACGTGTCCCTCATTTGTAAGTCACGACATTAATCATACAATCCATAGGGATTTGCATTGGCCTGCCGGGATTTGCATTGGCCTGTCGGTCGCTATCTTCTATGTATACATAAACATATGTATACATAGAAGATGGCGGCCGGCAGGCCAATGCAAACCCCTGTGATCCAATCATCCTAGTTCCCTACTGGGGTATAGCATCAACAAAGCTAGACAGATGCGCTTGGTTGCCCGGAAAAAGTGTAACATATCAAATTATCGGAGCATATTTGATCCCGCCTGTGGTTTATAATTACAAATATGAATAGAAGAAACAAGTAATTATCCAAGTAAAATGTGTCACAGCGCCTGCGCTCTTAAAGCATTCACTGTTCAGAACAAATATAATCTACTGATAAGAACAACAGTGAATAACGAAGAAGAGGCTTTTGGGCATTGAAGCTATGCTACTTTTGACATGATTTTGTATAACATGTTATGATAGGATTTAATCATGATGCCGCATTAGGTTAAAACTGTGCACGATGTTTCCAGAAATAACTCAAGGTTCAAAGGCCACGTAGCGTTAATTTTAAGTATGCAAAGACCTTTTATCATAAGAAGGGGCAGCTAGCTCGCTTTATAAGAAAATACATAGACGACCTGACAAAAAGATTTATGTCGTATACTTTGCTGAAAACAGAGCTAAAGCTACGTTAGTAGCCCTATCGAACCAAGTACGGGAGATGCGCTGTCTCTTGTATGATAAGTGTTGGTTATCGCTTGGGTGATATGGGGAAAGAACACGAGGACGCGCACACTCCAGCGCAGTGGCTCAGTCAGGCCTTATAGCATAGCGTATCCCATAAGGCACTGCCGGGGAGTGTGGAGGACGCGGAGATATTAAGAACCTCCGTAGTGTTGCCATGTTAGAGCAGCGGTGCTCTATGAGTGGCCTTCTCAAATGAAGTTGTTTCTTGGTGATATATCGACACGGTTACAGTTATCGCACGGCAAACTGTGCGTTTGAGGTGACATGGGAAAAAGACCGAGCTTTTTCTCGAGCTCTGATTAGCTGAGAGTAGGGTGCCATGCGATAATACAACTTATGGTTGGTCTTTTGCTTCACGTTAGTGCCACGCTATGATGGCGGAAGTGGACAGTGTTTGGATATGCGGTCTTTTAATGGAAGCTCAACCAACATTGCCTGAAAGATCCTAAGGACAAGGTCGATCAAAAAAACGAATGCTGTTATCGCCGCGTGAATGCTTTAAACAAACAATTGAGAAATAAAATATTGATCTGTTAAATTGATGGTTACATCGGAAATTCTGCTGAGGTCCATTGTAGTCACAGGGATTCGTATAAGAAGGTTGGGTTGAAGATAGCCAGATATGTAACTTCTGTCGGGGGACATAGATCAATAATACATATCTTTCTATCTTCAACCGACCTTCTGATACGAATCCCTGTGATTGCAGTAGAAGAATATAAATGCGTGTTGGGATTCATTGCTATTGAAAATGACAGACAATTTCACCAATGCATACCCCTGTGCATATAGCAAAAGCGAAATCTTCCTACACATCTATATTCTTTAAGAGTTACGAATCTTGATTGATTACCATAAGTTGCAGATTTAAGTTGTCGATTGGCTATATAGGCCTAGATATCTCCAACTGTCTCATATTTTGAAACTGATCAATGCTTCTTTGTTGGCCGTTAAATAAGTAACAGACTTGTGTATACCAAGCATAAGATTGCTTTTTCTTATTGATATAAAAGCACATTCATTGTTTGTCATTTCCCTGCCATGAATTGCCAAAATAGGAGGCGAGGTGCCCCTAATGGTCCTTGCCTCGCAAACGCATTCAAAATTTCATTGGAGCTAAAAGCATCATACACAGCCGGACATTGCTGCAAAAGCGAATCAATGCTTTTGGCAGTAAATTTTCGATAGCAGGGTGCCGTGTGTTATAATTAAATTAGCTAGATATTACATTATAACTCGTGGCTTTATCATTTTCTTCCAAACTGCCATCTCATTGATTTGATTTATCCATATTCATCGTTTTATGTTTGATACCGGTGTTATTTTGGAGAAATTGTTTAGGAATATCGTTCTATAGACTTTATAGACTGCGCAACCATGGTTTACTTGCGCCGTCGTAGACTGCAAGGTCGGTGTTCGCAAGAAAACGATACACCCGTGGATGACAGTAAAGTTTCCGTCGGTTGTATTACTGACGTGACAACTATATAGACTGTGTAATTGCAATTGCCAGACATCAAAATAATCAAGGCGATAAGCCGTGCGACATGTCACTTCATCAGGCGGTTATGCTGGATTAAACTTTGCATTGGTATTGCTGCAAACATCATGGCTTTTCCACCAAACGACAACACCACATAAAACAAAACACAAAGTTAATATTGTACCAGCAAGTCTTCATAGGTATGTATACATAGGTATGTATACATATTAAGTTAAATATTCTAATTATATAAATTAAGAAATACCCTGTGCACTTACATCCATACTAATTGTACGAGCTCAGTTTTCTTATAACTCGAGCAAGGAATTCCCCTATATTTGAGGAAATTTTTCAGCTGGGGTACTTTCCACTAAGAAGGGGACAGTGGTGACATGGTGTAGCAACAGTCACGCACGCTAACTTTGAAATGATATCGGTGAATACTGATGTTCTTGCAGAATACCCTCCAGACGACTGGAGATGAATGTAGATGGCAACATTTTGGATCACTATTTTATGATAATCTCTGTGTTTGAGAACTGCTTCAAATGTACTCATTGCGACGTGACAGCGTTCAGATGAACTTAAGAGAAGTTCAGAATACGCTTGACACATTCGGCGACGTCTTTGATGTTCTTTACAGCTATAGAAACAGCAACTTAAAACAGCAACTGGTAAAGCGCGAACAAAGCACTGACAGCTTGACAGGCAGAGAAACATGCCCCCAATTCCGGTAAAAATCGCTGTGCGCCACGGTGGCCCTCCTAGCGGCCGCGACGGGAACCCGACTATGTGAAGGCTCCTATTGTGATGACTGTTCAGCAAATTCTGTGATGATAACTTAATACATTCCGATATCTGAGTGGTTTTATGGAACAACAGATTCGTGCAACAGTTTGTGGTAAAATTTGTGGAAGCTGGAAAAAATAAGACGATGGTTAAAACATATATATCAATTTTGTATACTTTACTAAATCCCACCTTAAGTAAGGCCTGCATCGCCCGTGTGTCAACAGGGATAATAGAAGGCTCGGGATAAGCTGCATCCAAATATTCACTGCATAACTGTCTCATAGTTGTGGATCAGCATAATAAAGCCAGAGGTGTTTTAACAGTTGCGGTAATGCATTCTTAGCAGTCTTTTCCCCACCACAGCAAAGATGGTTTACCACCCAATCAACTGAATTTCAGACTATCACGAAATACCTATACAGAAATCGACTCAACTGGATTTCTGTGTGTGCCATGCGTGATCTGTGAGTGAACGGGCAGAAACGCATGATGTGCAATCATAACTGGCTTTTTGTAAGAGGTGGAAACTCATCACCTGGAAACACGAGGAATATGGCTTTGAATAAGTCCCTATTGTGGTAGATGGGTAGGTGTGGATGGATAGTCGTGAGGTGGTTGCACTCTATAAGAACAATTGAGTTATTAGGGTTTTACAGAAAACAAATTGATTTGTTTAAACCCGTACAGTTGTGTTTCTAGTTTTTTTTATAAAAAGGGCATGTATATGTTGTAAAACCCAATTAGTTTTCCGCAGAAGTAAGATGAATATTGCAGAAGCCTCGTTGTTCATTACGAAAATACGATCCAGGTCATTAATTGCATGATTGTGTAGTGGGGCTTATAGAGGGTGTCTTGGTCAGTTTGTGCCCATAGCGGTTGTGGTTTTGTGGCGCGTAACATTTACTTTAAACGCTCAGCAAGACAACAAATAATTGATGGGATTTCACAGATGAAGAAATGTGCTTGACATTGCGATCTGCACAAGGTGAGGCGTGCTAACCGGCACGGGACAAACATCGGTTCGTAAGCCGTTCTGCACAAGGTTGATAGCAAGAGCTTTGTTGATACGAATTTGATGACCTTACCTCATGTGCAACTGTGTTCAGCATAACTGGGATGGAGTATATGTAGGTATTAATGAACTAACTGAAGATATAATTATCATACATACTCTCAAATATAATTTTACAGCGGTAAAAGTCACTCCACGAAAAAATACCCTACATTTTGGAAAGACGTTTCCCTCGGCATAGTTGTGAATGTGTAACATCACTATTGAATTTCATTCTCATTTTGTGGAAAATAATAAGGAGCGAGCTACTGACCCACTGCTTTCTGTGAGTTTTTTTTCCAAAGGTCAACGACCGATCCAACAGCTGATTGCGATTTTCACACCCTGTGAATTAGTTATAAGCCCAGGCGACAATGCTCTGACTACAATTATATGCATATTTTTTTTTGGGGGGGTGGGGGGGGGGGGGTGTTGGGGTTGGTCTCATTCATGCTGAGGCCACCGTTCAAGGTCAATGGTCTTTCACAAACGCATATTCCGACGCACTCGTTGTTTAAGCATCACCGCTTGTATTTGACTGACGTTGTTAATTTGTTATTAATCCTCCATGATTCAAACGATGCGTTCGCAACATCGAGTGCGAGACCAAATCATACTGGAGTGCTCAATATTAGCCAATTTTATCATGGAGTATTCTCTACTCCAACATCGGACCGCATCATGGAGTAATCACTACTCCATGATTGGACCGCATCATGGAGTAATCACTACTCCATGATTGGACCGCATCATGGAGGATGAATTACATTTGTTACTTACCCAGGAATGGTTGTCAATTTTCAGCTTTTTCCTTTGTCCGCAATATCGTGTCAACTTTTGTGTCAATGCACATTCTATTATCATAACATCACAATTATTATATCTATATCGTGTATATGTAGATTGAAAACTGACCCCTGAGGTACACCGCTAATTACATTTAACCAGTTTGAGGTGGAGGATCTACACTAGCCTGACTAGGAAGCTTCACCCGCATATCATCATAACGAGACACAACCCTGTCATAACGTGCAACAGAAATCAAGTGGCACCGGGTACCCTTGGAACAAATCCAGTTTACCCTTTCATGTAATCTCTTCGTGAAGTGATCCCTCTATTGAAGATATGTTGAAAGCATTCAGAAACATTAACAAGACCCACTGGACAAGGTTCGCTGCTATCAGGCTATGTCATTTGATTTGGGTTATAACTTTCTCTACTTGTAATATCGCCCACCATCACATGTAATGATGTATACAATAAATTGAATAATAGGATGGTCAATGAAAATTCAAAAATGTCATTTGTTGTCAGTGCTCATTTACACAAAACTACCTTAACAATAATTGCCAATTTGTTAAGATATGCATCAACTGAATAAGTTCATTTACTTCTATATTACCAGAACTGGCAGTAAAGGCAAAAAACTCCGCCTCTGACAGCGCCGCGCTATTTACCCATCAGATCATCAAAACACCAGGGGCGAGTGCCTTGCCTACTGGCAGTATAGTTCAGTTTATAGTCAGAGGCACAGTTTCTTTACCTAAGTAGACCTACAGACAGCCTCTATGTCTGCAGTAGAGGCCTACCTTATGGCAAGTCAGATGTACTTGAGTGGAGTGGTCAATAGAGGAATAGTTCTTCACCCTTCTCTTTATCCTCTTGAAATAGTTATTTCGTTATCTTTTTGTTCAACTCTATTGTTGCTCATCTTATTTGCTAAAGAAAAACGCCAGCACTTTATAACACCAAAATATTCAAAGGAAACAAATACAAAGTGAGGATATCCGCCTCAATTTTGTCTGCTCTGTGTCTAGATGACTACTAGGCTGATACTATTTATGAGATTGCTTCCTTTACGTGATAATGGTTGGGCAAATAGTCATACAAGAAAAAAATGCTGCTTGAAGGATAATTTGAACAATTTTGTTCACATCTGCTATGACAGATTTGAAAACTAGGACCAGATAGTGAACAGGTAATTATAACCTGTTTGCCATTCTGGTTCAGTGAGCAACTTCTAAATAGCAGGGCAAACTTTCATTTGTCCAGTGGCTCATCTGCTTCAAGTTGACACCTTACCATTGTTACGATTCATTACAATCACACCACTCGTGTACTCATTAACTATCAATACTGCACAATTTCATTTGAAAGGTTTCATATATTCAGTTTTATGGTGCATCTCCCGACCCACTCAAACCGCAGCCACCACCATAAACACACATGGCCTTAATATCAAGTAAATGTGCTACATAGATCTGTGCTCAGTGAAGGTACGACTTGGGGCACCATGGTTCAAGGCTGGATGTGGTTAAGCTATGAGTCTTTTTTACACGTGTTTATTTTTTCGCCATATTTGTGACTACTACATAGACTCCATAGTTGACTATTGTATGTCTACCCCAATGAAAAGACTGGAAGCTATGTATATATTGCTTCTTTACAGATAATTCCTTGGTGGTTTGATCCATCTGAGAATATAACCCAATGCAGAATGGAGCACCAGATATCAGGGATATCCTCAATAAGAAAAGTTAGGTTTTGTGACGCCGCCTCAGGAGAATCGTGCCTTGTTCAAGTTCCCGAGCTCCTTCACCCAGCTTATGGGATGTATCTCTGGCCATCTGCACCTGTCCTTGCTCAGTTCATTTGGCATCATCGTAAATTGGTAACAGAAAAACACATCTTGGAGCTTGGGGCTGGGAGCGCATTGCCAGGACTTGTAGCTGCTAAACTAGGGGCATCAGTCACATTATCTGATGCTTCATTTTACCCTGACTGCTTGGAGAACTGCCGCAAAGGGGTGTTGCTCAATGGCCTCACTGACAAGGAAGTTCAAGTTGTAGCATTGACGTGGGGTCAGTTTACTGGGGACATTCTGAGATTAAAACCTGTCGACATCATTCTTGGTTCTGATTGTTTCTATGATTCCAAAGATTTTGAGGATATCATTGCCACAGTTGCTTACCTATTGCAACGAAATCCTGAAGGAGAGTTCTGGACTTCATATCAAGTCAGGAGTGAACAAAGATGCATTGAACATTTACTGACAAAATGGGGTTTGAAATGCTTCAAAATTCCTTTAGAATCGTTTTGTGCTCACAAAGATATAGCAGATACTGGGATGCCTGGTGTTCACACTGTGGAATTATATATCATTAAAAAAAATCCAATTGCATAGATTTAAGATACTTTGTTAATATTGTCATATATTCATATATGAATGGGATCTGAAATAAATTACCTTTTCATTATTGTGTTTTTCTAAAATCCTTCTCGGAAAGTGAAATATAGTGAAAATAAAATGGCGAAGTTAAGCAATTCTTCTCTTTGCGAAATTGATTATGAGGCTGTTTTCAGACATTGATTTATATCCATATAAGTTCCTCTCTAGTTACCCTCGCCACTATCACTGAACAAAGAACTATTTATGCCCTTGTATTTCATAAAATTATGCACCTTGTAAAGTGCCTCACCTGGCAGTGTTCACTTGGCAAAGTAACCAATCTGTCAAACCTTACCATACATCTGCCAGAGTGCCCAACTGGATGAAAGTGCCCCTGTCCACAACCATACCTGCCTGTTCTCATCTGACTAATAGGAGGCAATCTGTTGGCTGTGGGTTGCGACTCGTGTAGGTGGGCTATGGGTTCCACGTGGTTGAGCGGAGTGGTCCTTGCAATGGCCATATCTGCAAAACACTACTCTGGCCCAGATTTCGCCTAGACGAGAGGCTGGAACGGCCTGGTCCAGTCAATCGGCTGGTGGTGACTTGCCCTAGGATACTATTTGCATTTTTATCTTTTTAATCATCATCCACTTGTATGTCCCTTTTTTCCATTTGTCCTAGAAGGCGGGTGCTTAATCAGGTCAAACTTACAATTAACCTTTCTAGGCGCCATATAACACATACGTGTTGGTGTGGCTTTTAACCCTATACTCACTCACTCACTCACTCACTCACTCACTGTTCTCATAAAACCAAAGACCTCACCTGACAGCTCTAACCTGAACAAATGTCTCGCCTGACAAATCTCACCTGATTTCACCAAGAACATCTCACAAGACCAAGCATCGTGACAAATGTTTATTCAATCTGCAGTTACCTTCTTATAAGTTTATAATTGCTTACCTTGACAGACCTGTGGGGTTGTTGTGTCTAGGTTGGCTTCCACATGTGGTTTACGCCCCCCACACTATGCCAATGCCTCCACATCAGCCCCGGACCGGGCTCTCCTGTACCAGCCTGGGCAACAAGTGGATGGCTATACTGTCGAGAAAGTACAATCTGTGGCAGAGTTCAATCTGACTGCAGTACAACTGGAACACAACAAGACTCGCGCCAAACACCTTCACATAGCTCGGGATGACTCCAACAATGTCTTTGGGTAATCAATGATCGTTTTAAGAAAAAAACTAGGATTCATATTCTTTCCATCAGTATCAGGAATTGGAAGGAATGGAAATGTTGTTAATCGCTGTGGTTTTACAGCGTTGCCTTCCGTACTACCCCAATGGATGACACAGGTGTTGCCCACATCCTTGAGCACACAGCTCTGTGTGGCTCGGATAAGTTCCCTGTGCGTGATCCATTCTTCAAGATGCTGACTCGATCACTCTCCACATTCATGAATGCTTTCACAGGTAGGTTTCTTATAATGTTGTCCTAAATTATGGTATGATTCTTATGATTATTTCTTTTTTTTAAAATCTGCCCTATTGGCAGGGATGCCAATTTTCCGCGGACCCGCGGAAATCCGCGGATTACGTGGCCGCCAGGGTCCATTGGGATCCATTAATCCGCAGGGGGCCTTTTCGGCCCCAAGGCCCAAGGCAAATTTTCCTCTTTTTTTTTACAAAATCCTGTTGGCATCCCTGTATTGGGGGTAGGGCGTTGTGGCTGGGGCCGGTAGACCTGAATGGTGTACGTAATGTTGTTTCACAATGATTCCATTCACTAATCTATTTGTGTGTGTGCGTTGAATGAGTAGCTAGTGACTGGACTATGTATCCCTTCTCCAGCCAAAATGAGCAGGATTTCCGTAATCTCATGGCAGTGTATTTGGATGCCTGCTTCTTTCCACAACTGAAAGAAAACAACTTCAGGTCAGTGAAACATAACTTTGTCAGAGGACGACAATTGGGATTTTTGTCCGTAATCTGCAGAAAATTCATACGATAGATAATACTGAATCGCTTGAGTCAGTGTTCCAGCAAGGTAAATCAGTTGCTTTGCAATGTATGAAATATTCTTGGCCATATCAATCATAAGTTTGTGTGTATGTATGTGTGTTTGTGTGTTGTGTGTGTGTGTGTGTGTGTGTGTGTGTGTGTGTGTGTGTGTGTGTGTGTGTGTGTGTGTGTGTGTGTGTGTGTGTGTGTGTGTGTGTGTGTGTGTGTGTGTGTGTGTGTGTGTGTGTGTGTGTGTGTCGGTGTGTGCGTGTGTGTGTGTGTGTAAAGGCAGGAGGGCTGGAGGCTGGAACACCAGGATCCACAAGATCCCAACTCACCCATCATATTCAAAGGCATTGTCTTCAATGAGATGAAGGGGGTGTTTGTAAGTGCCTTGTTAACATTGCTCCTCACCAGATGCTTGTTCGACACTATGTCATCACAAAACAAATCTCAGTGAGGATCATGGTGTTTATCAAGCAGCTGTAGTTCAAACATCTAGTACTTACAACAAGTTCACTAGGTTACAACTAGTGTTCACTGTTACAACAAGTGTTCACTGTTACAACAAGTGTTCATTATGTTACAAGTGTTCACTATGTTACAACAAGTGTTCACTAGTGTTCACTGTGTTACAACAAGTGTTCATGTTACAACAAGTGTTCACTATGTTACAACTAGTGTTCACTATGTTACAACTAGTGTTCACTATGTTACAACAAGTGTTCAGTAGGTTACAACTAGTGTTCACTAGGTTACAACTAGTGTTCACTATGTTACAACTAGTGTTCACTAGTGTTCACTGTGTTACAACAAGTGTTCATGTTACAACAAGTGTTCACTATGTTACAACTAGTGTTCACTATGTTACAACTAGTGTTCATTATGTTACAACAAGCGTTCACTGTGTTTCAACAAGCATTCACTGTGTTTCAACAAATGTTCTTACTGCCTTGGTATGGTTTACCATTTTGAAAGGGATGTTGAAATTTTTAATAATGCCAAGCTTGTTGTGTGGTCAGAGTGACTCCCAGAACGTGTTTGCCCAGAAGGCCCAGAACCTGCTGATGCCTGGTCACACATACAGCACTGTATCAGGAGGGGCCCCTCTGGCTATTCCTGACCTCTCCTGGCAGCAGCTCAAACAGTTCCATGCATCACACTACCATCCCAGCAATTCAAGGTAGCTGCATCCATATTGTTAGTTTGGAAATGAGCACAACAAGTTTTCTGCTTTACCATCACTCACAGTATTCTATGGATTTACTCAGTGTAGAATTATTGGTCACAGAATTATTTATCAAGGTAAACATTACCTGTGATAATGCCTTTTTGTGATGTGCCATAGGATATCAAATGAGCACTCATGTGGAACCTGACAAGGATTTGATCTGGGACTGGCTATTTGGATAAATAATGGGTGTTCACATGTTATGTAGTGCTTGTGACATATATAATCATACCAGTGACTGGGTTATTCTCAGGTTCTACACATACGGCGATCTACCGCTGGAAGACCACTTACAGTTCATCGAGACACATGCTCTCAGCAAGTTTGATCACATTGAAACAGCAACGTCTGTACCTAATGAGCAACGCTGGACGGCACCCGTGAGTCTCCTTCCGCTAATGATGTAGGGATATGTTTGGTTGTTATTGAGGTGTTTTTGTTAGCACCTCCAGTATTATGATTGGTGTGTAGAGACAAGAGGTCATCAGCTGCAGCCCTGACCCCATGTCACCTGACCCAGACAAGCAGACCACGGTGGCAGTGTCCTTCCTCGTCAACGAGTCAGTAGATTGATTACAGCCCTGATAAACACTGTAGGAGTTGTTGAAGCATCATTTAGTTCATTCAGCGAAGCATGGAAGGCTTGATTATTGACTGTCCCCCATTGTCTTAAACATCAGTACAGGGTAACTACAAGGAATGTTAAGTCATTGTACTTTGTTGGGGTGGATGGTATAGTAGTATGTGACATAGAGACAGTTGATGCACATGTTGTAGTATGATATTAAGTGTTTGTTTTCTGACGAGGGAGTGTGGCAATTTGAAACCAATAGCTGTATGTATGGCGATCTGTTAAAAAGTGTTGCTATGGTTGCAGCATCACGGATGTGTATGAGACCTTTGTGATGAGTGTCATTGGAGCCTTGCTTACCAATGGGGAGAAGTCGCCGTTCTACCAAGCACTCCTCGAGGCCAACATTGGATCAGACTTCTCTCCTATCATTGGGTATACCTATATTGACCTTAGCAGCATAGTAATTGTCTGAGCAATAACAGTTGAACTTCCCTCACCATAACAGATCTCAGTTTTGTATCGTCTGATTATGGAGGATGCAGGTGATACCGTGTTTGTTACCAGCTGTAGTCTGTTTGTACAGGTATGATGGAAATAGAAAGGAAGCCTCCTTCTCCGTGGGACTTCAGGGTATTCACCAGGATGATGTCACCAAGGTGTGCCACATCATTGATGACACATTCAACAAAGTCCTCAAGTCAGTATCACGTCGTGTTCCTGTCCTCCTTTGTTAATATTGAATGCCCCAAATCACGCTGGTTAGATACAAGGATTGTTTTCTCTAACATTTTCTCCTCTGTGTTGACCAGTGAAGGCTTTGAGGAAGAGAGAATTGCAGCTATGCTTCACTCCATTGAGTTGGGGCAGAAACACCAGACAGAGAAGTTTGGTCTGTACCTTGGTGTGGTAAGTTGGCCCTTAAATTTGATATGAAGGTTTTCTGCAGGCTTTATAATGTATTGTTTCTATCCTGAACTAAAGGTCATAGGTCTAAGACCACTTCTTTGTTGCTCCCTGTCTTACAGTTACCAAATCCTGACTCAAGGTTGTTTATTTCAGCTTTATTTTGTGCCATTAGAGTCGAAACCTTCTTAATGGACATATGTACTGTTGCTTTACATGAATTTGTGCCTTCCTGTTATTTGATCTTGTCACAATACTCAGAGGAAAAGTGGCTAGGTCATTTATTCCATGCTGTAATGCATATAGGACTGGTAGTTTGCTTTCTTCAAGTCAAGTTATGATTTCTATGTCCTGTTTGATTTGGTAGGGACTGTTACCTGGATGGATTCATGGAGGTGATCCCATGGAAGCACTGCAGATCAATGAGCAAGTCTCTAAATTGAAGCATTCCATCTCATCCAACCCTACCTACCTCCAAGACAAAGTCAAACAAAATTTCCTGGTATGTTGATAATATGAAGAAGTTGTCATGGAATAATGTCCAATGTAATTCTTAATGCATTTAGCTTCAGTAGATAAAATATTGTACCTCATTGTTTGTGTCTAGGAGAACAAGCATAAAGTCACTCTAGTCATGAAACCCAATGACAATTACAATGATGAACTGACGAAGGAGGAGAATGCCAAACTAGAGGTGATGGTATCATCTCTGACCGACACACAGAGGGCTGATGTCTACAGCAGTGGTGAGTTACATTATTGTTAGCCGTAGACTGCTATCCTGTGTATAATGGATTGGTTCAGTTGTCATACACATGATGAAGGGTGGCATTCACTTTCTGTGTTCATCTGTCATCCACTTTGTTCATTGCTGTAAAGGATCGTTATCCACTTTGTTCATTGCTCGATAGAGTTGTCATCTTATTTGTTCATTGCTCTAAAGGATCGTCATCCACTTTGTTCATTGCTCAATAGAGTTGTCATCTTATTTATTCATTGCTCTTTAGGATTGTCAACCACTTAGTTTACTGCTCTATAGGGTTGTCACCCACTTGGTTTATTGCTCTCCAGGTTTAGCACTGATTGAGGAGCAGAATAAGGAGGAGGACTTGTCTTGTCTGCCCACCCTGTTGGTGTCTGACATTTCACCCAATGCCCCTACCGTGGAAACAGCAATACATACTGCAGGTAATCTCTCATTTTTTGCCGGTCATCATCCATGTTGCTATCTATCCAACCTGACTGCCAGCAGATGTCCCCACAGAGTAGTTAGTTATATGTTTATGTGTTCTTGTCTGACCAGTGTGCCTTGTGGCACATCACATTATGATCCTTGTCTTTCATCGTCTTGTTATAACCTAAGCAGACTGAGGGACACTTTTTGTTGCCCTGCTTTTCTTTCTTGCTTTGATACAGGAATGTGTTATCCTTATATGTTGAGGAATGTTGCCAGTAATTTACCTGTCTCTTGCATGTCCAGGTACAGTGCCCATCCAGCTCTGTGCCCAGCCTACCAATGGTGTTACTTATTTCAGGGCCATCTCTAACATGGCTGCCATACCTGGCCATCTCAAACCCTATGTACCTCTCTTCTGTTCAGTGGCAACCAAGTAAGTGTTCTTAATATTTTTTATATCTGTATTAATGAATGCAGTTACAAAAGCTTTCTAGCAGAGGATGGTGTGTATTGAACTTGAGTTTTAGGTTGGTAGATTGGATGTGAACAACTGTGTGTGTTGTTTTGAAGATGGGGGATCTGTATTATGGGCTAGTTATATTTCGATAATGCAGGGTGCTGTTGGGTGTGTATGTTCAAAGGATGGGGCTGGGAATCATGTGTCGTGTGCTGTGTATGTTTTGAGGATGGGGGCTGGGGACATGGACTTCAAGCAGCTGTCACAGCAGATTGATCTGAAGACAGGTGGCTTACAAGCCAGCACTCTTGTTGCAGACAACCCATCAGAGTCCCAGTGCTATGAGCAGGTGGGTGGTGGTCGGTTTTGCTGTTAATCCCTATGTTTGTATGAGTATACACGGCCACTGCCTGTATTGTATCGTTACAACCCACTATGTGTGACTGCTGCCCTGCATGTGATTATTACAAGTTGTTAGTCAATATGTACCATTTATGACATTTAAATGCATCATATTTTACTAATTTTTCAGGGCATGATATTCTCCTCTTACTGCCTCGATCAAAATACACAAGCCATGTTTGATCTGTGGCATGAAATCTTCCACAGGTAATTTCTCAAAGAATAATCCTTTGGAAATTTTTAAGAATTTGTTTGAGTTCAGTTCAGTGTACAAAACTGTTAAAATGCTATATGATAAATGACTTGCCAGTTCAATTATGCAGTTTTTAGAGTAAAGAAACTTAAATGAACTGAATAAGTGATAAACAGCTAAATACTAACAGCATGATGATGTAAGTTTCCTCCCTGAGGATTGATGAACCCTCTGTTTCATTGCTTACAGGTTGGATGTGTCGAATGTGAGTCGCCTCGAGACTCTGATCAGAATGAGTGCAGCCGATCTGGCCAGTTCCCTGGCTGGCTCTGGTCACAGTTATGCTATGGGTCATTCTGCCAGCTCCCTCACCCCTACTGCTGCTCTCAAGGAGGTCATGGGAGGAATGACACAGGTCAGGTCTTAAACATTGGAGTAGACTTATACAGAGAGACATTGCTAATACTTTTGCAGAATAGACTTAAAAGCTGCCATGAACAGTCCCAATGAATGAGTATTAGTGAACGAAACCACCTTGCACTGTCACCATAGCCGAGCACCTGTTTGTCTACATGGTCATCCAATGTGATTGTTAACACATCAAGTGTTTGAGTTTCTGAGAATCTCCAAGCAATTGTGGTTGCCACCTAGTTCATATTTCAATCCTGATTGTTATATTTTCTTACCCAGGTGGAATTGATGAAGCAAATGGCAGAGAAGCAAGACTTCCTGCCTATTATTGAGATTCTACAGGAGATAGGGCAGCATATCTTCACAAGAGACAATTTGAGGTATTTAATAACTTTCATGAACTGGCGGAATATCTCATGTTCTATGTGCCCGGTTATGAATTTTGACCATTGAAACTAGCCTCGGTTTCTTACTGTCTCTGATGTCAGATATTTAGGAGTAAGAGAATTATTATTATTTAAAGGGAATTATGTAAACCATCTGTACACTTCTGGGTAGGTGCTCACTGAATACCACTCCAGGTAGCATGAACAACGCTGCAGAACTTGCTGAGAAATTCCTTAATAACATTGTCTACCAACCCGATTCAGCATCCCTGCAGCAATATACACAGGTACATTGTTGCCAGTTATCATCCATTCATGGCACTTGATCATCTGTCCATGATACTATAGGTACTATAGAGCTATGCTACTGGTGTGTGTACAGGAAAATAATTTTGGTGTGAACTGTGAAAATACTCACTTTGTACTGCCATTCCAAGTGAATTATGTAGCCAGAAGTGCTTCAACAGTACCCTACACTCACCCCGACTCAGCCTGGTGAGATAACCCTATGTTGTCTGCTGCTGCTGTGTATTGTTTGTTGATTTATAGTCTGGTTCTAATTATTTTCAATTTGATTGGTTAATGTTTTATGACATACATGCATTAACAACTGTGTGTTTGTGACACAGCTTGAGGGTTCTAGCATCTTTGATGAGATCCAAGTTTCTTCATGGTGAAATCAGGTACATTTGATTCTTCTACTTACATTTATTCCTGAAAACTATTTTAGGTATGCTCTGCTGATGGGGGACCTATGAGGGTTGTGAAATGGAGAAGAGCTATGCTTGTGTAAATTGTATTTATTCACGGTTACTACATTTTGTTCAGCTCCCTTTTGCATATTTTGTGCGAAAATTAGAATAATTTAATACATGCCAAGTATCATTATATTTTAACAAGAATCTATGATGACTCCTATCTGTGGATCGTAACCATTGGGACGGGGGGATGGGGTAATAAAATATGAACCAATAAGAGGACTGCTTTGTTAGTTAATGTCTACTGTATGTCATGTGGGTTGTACCAAATGTTATGTGACGTTTCTGTTGTTGCAGAGAGAAGGGTGGGGCCTATGGGGGAGGAGCTACATCCGGCTCAGGAGTCTTCTCTTTCTACTCATACAGGTGAGTTATGAGTGATCACTGATAATCACTGGGTGTTGAGGAGTAATATGTCTGCTGTATAAGTGATATTTTCCAAACTTATTGAATAGCCAGTTGGGGAATGCTGACCGTCCTAGCATTATGTGTTGCTGGTGTTGGCACATTACCAGTTATGTCTGGTGTTGTATTAACATTGTTGTTGTGATTATTGCGTACTTACTGTATTTGTGCTTGGTATTTTTTCATATTCTGAAGAGATCCTAACTCAACGAAGACCTTGGATGCTTTTGACCGATGTATTACTTGGGCGGGTGAAGGAAACTTTAGCCAAGGAGACATTGATGAGGCAAAGTTGTCAGTCTTCCAACAGGTAAGACTTCACATGTGCATTTAATGTATATACATAGGAGACAACAAATTAATGATTATTTTGATAATTTCAATTAAACAGGTTTATAAATAGGTATTACCCTGGCCAATTCCTGTCAGGCACAGAGGTTTCTTGCATCTTGAATGAAAGTTGTGTATGGTGGAACGAAATAATTACCAATGTCTATTTATTGTCGACATTGTCATCTCTCAATGCCTCAATGTGATGAGACATTTGTTGTATGGGACACTGCCCACTGGCCCTACCTAACTTCTGTTCAGTTCCTAACACACAACATTCATGATGCAGGTGGATATGCCGGTTCCCCCTGGCAACAGAGGCATGCGTCTCTTCCTTAGCAACATAGACGATGAGATGTTCCAGCAGCACAGACAGGCATTGTTTGGTGTGAGCAAGGACAACCTGGTCTCCGCCACACAGAGGTGAGCAATGTATTACTGAATCAGATGCACCTACATCAATTCAGTTGATGATACTGCACTTCTCTTTATCACTGTCACAATCATCATTTGATGTTAAAATAATTCACCATTGACACATGATCAATGGCATTCCCTTCGTGCAAGTTATGTTTCCATTTAATTTGTTGTATTATGCATGACATAAAGTATGTCGCCTCATTGAAAATGTTCTTATATCTTTCAGATATTTGTCAACATCATCATTAACTCTGCTAGGTCCTGAAAATCCTGACCTGGTGGACTCCTGGACTGTTAAGAGACAATCTTAGACAGACCAACCCATGTGTTACGTCATATTTGTCAGTCAAGTTAAAGTACATGATGGGGGGATACATAATGTGTATAAGTAATTTTTTGCCAGGTTTAGTAAAGGTAAATTGAGAAGATAACACAAATGGGCGATTGATCATGAGCTCATTTCTCCTATGTCCCTCAGTCATTTGTGAGTCACTAAACATGTTTATCAAATGGAATTGAATGGAGTCAAATGTGAGTGATGTTAAAATCCTTATATATGTTAAGTCAAACAACAAAGTGTACATACAGTTTTTATTAATAAATTATTTACCAAGCATGAATATTTGAGAAGCTGCCTTTTGCATTCACCTAACAATTCCATACAATATATACCATATTAATGTAAATGGGGAGTTACAGTAGTCCGTGTGTGGTAGACAGTCTCTCTTCCATAATCAGACATTGCCTCTTCCATAATTAGGCCTTAATTGCATTTTCTATTTAGTTCAACAGCTTTGATTACTATGGGCTTTTGATTATCAGCAAAATTACACTGAGACTCTTTATCTAGGGTTTACTAGTTATGGCGTAAGCAACATATCAAAACTTATATGCTTGATATTCTCAGTTAAATTGCACTTCAATGAACACATTGAATACGTTAGTCAGACAAAATTTGCAGGTTACCAATTACAATGATAATATAGCATGCACAATATGACAAGCTATATGAATAACACCAATGATCATGATCATGTACAAATGTGAACATTGTTAGACACATCTCAACAGACTAAGCCAATCTGTTTCTTCTACACCCTGCCTGGGACATACTGGAATTATTTTAAGTATGCTGCTCTTTCCACGTTAGATAGTGATCTCAACTAAAGCTCATCTTTTTCAGATGAACCACAGGAGGATTGAAACCCTGTTCCATTGCACAGAAATTCTGTGATCTTCTTCTTGTTTTTGGGACTTGCCTTGTAAATATTGTACACCTCCACCTCTCCAATCTCGCCCATGAATTGCTCACACAAGTCTCTCAATCTACAACCAGCACACATGAAAAGTCAAGCTTATATTATCTGGAATGTGATTCTGGTTTGTAAGAACAGATAAATGTACTGGGTTACAAAAGAACCAGGTGGGACAGTCATGGACTTACCTGCCTGGCCATTGTCCACCACCTGCTGTGATACCAGGAACGTCTTCCATCTCAAGGCCAGGTCCTGACAGGCGCTTCACTTTCTTCACTTCTTTAATGCCATATCTAACACATTAAATGAATGAAGGCAGATATAGCTCAACCAACTATGTATAGAGAAAATGGTGGTTTATCACATATATCATTTCAGAAGATCTATTAACTTGAAAGAAAACATTTGATGGAGTTTGGATATGGCAGGACACTACGCAATGTTGGTGTAGTTTTTCAAACAATAATCACCATAGATCATTTAAAAAATGGGTCAGTATATATAATTGTTCCCACAGGAAATACAGATGGAAAATATTACTGCAATAAAGGGTGATGATATACTGCAATTATACTCACGCTTGCCAAGTATCTGAGTTTGAACAAACTTCCTCAAATATGTCCAATATTTCATACTCTGGTAGGTTATACTTAAAGGATTTGTGTTTTGCATTGAAGACTTTAAATTTGTTGTACAGCTGAAAGAAAATATTATCTGCATCAGCAAAGTCAGATAAAATCTCAATACACAATCTCAATGCAGATGTAATAACTATTTTTGCTGCCCATGTTGATGTTCAGATAATGTAATGCGAAAGGGAATTTGTGAATATTTTGCTCATGTAGCTTGGTCGCAGAGTTATCAAATTACTGCCTGTTGCTAAACTATATTAACAGATTAAATAACTTTCATCACATTACAAATAATTAAAACCATTTGCCCACCTGGTATGCAACCGCGGAACACGAGTCGCATTTCAGAGCGTTCGGTATCCACGGACTGTGCGACTCTTCATCATTCAGGTTTGGTGTACTGAACGACAATTTTCCGGAGGAACCGTCATCTGAAGTTTCTATCACAGACTGACACTTAATGAAAGTAAACATTGACCACAAACCGCAGCAAACGTAAAAATATGAAGCTCTCATGATGCGTTGTAAATGCGTCTACTTCACAGCCCGGTTACACGATGCAATATCTGTCAACTTATAGATCAGTGGGCGTTCACTTCTATCTTATGTTGATCTGCTGATACCGGCTTTTGTTTTGTTTTGAGCGGAAGTTGCTTCTCTGTTAGCCACGTGTTTATCAATCCACCAAGCAAGCTATGGAATACCGATTAGAAATAAATACCCACATTTTCGGTGCCAACTCGATGAGAGGAAAACCATGGCCATTACGTGCATTTCATCTACAACATGATTAATTTGGACCATCAGAGACGAGTCAAGTGGTCACCCATTTAGAACATTGAAATTTCATTAAACACGCATAGACCGGAAAATATCAAACTAGGACTACTTTCGTTGTAGGTAACGTTAAATTTAATTGTCATTTTCCTAGCATTTTGATGCACCAATACATACGAAGTGAAAGTCAAATTTCATTTTAGTAATATAATCAAGAATGTCAGTCTGTTATTGTTGTACTTACAAAGTGAGTCTCGGCCGGTGACCTCGTCTTTGTTTAGGTGCGGTAGGCCCGCGTGTTAATTGTCTGCACTCCCTATTAAAGGGCCGGGCCTGGTGAATGGAACGTAAAGAAAACGATGCACAGGAATCTGCATTTGTTTTCACTGGAGGAACAAAAATGGTTGAAGAGAGGACAACAATTTTGGGTACATTTATGAAACTCAGAAAGCTATTTGCAAGCAGTATTAAATAGTTAAAAAATGATGACATTAATTATTTGTTGTCATTATTTGATATTAAATTGTGATCTAACTTTGCTTAATACAATAAAACCTGCCTTCACCGAACCGCTGCCGTTAGGTCTAAGCCACGCCAATGACGTGCCCATTAAGCGGAGATGACCGCTCAGGCAGATTAAGTTGTTTGTCTGTCAAATCTGCCAATGACAATTTTTTTTAAATTATCCATTACCATACCGCTAGCGAGAGGCTGCCTTGAAGATGTCATTATGTCACACTTAGATTATGTTTATTACCTCCCCCCCAACACACTTATCATTATGAAATAGCAATCTACCAAAAGCAAACCCGAAAGCCAGGAGTATTGAAGGTCATCGTGTGCCTAATCAATCACTGCAGCCCTAGGCGTTTAGCCGCGTGTCAATGGTGGCTGCTTTCTGACACTCGTTGTGTGAGGACGCCACAAATCGGCCATCACAATATCGACTACATGTTCAGCGACGGCCGCTAGGGTGTATTTATATTGTGGTCACACACAAAATCAAGGAACTTGATTGTTGGCCCGGTGATTTATTTTGGCATGTAGCAAACACAGTTGCCTCTATCCAAAATCAGCTATATCACAGCATAATATCTGGTAAAGTCAAATTATTGAGGACTGTGTCTTAACAATGTAGGCCAATGTAATTCCCACATTGTTTTACGACATGTTACAATATACCTATTTGACTCGTGAGTAAAAAGAACGTACTTAAGTCGCCTCGATGATCGTCTTGATGAAAGCTTTACTTGTCTAATTCCTGACACAACATTTTATGTCTAAACCGCAATGCATTATCACAACAAAAATGGATATGTATTGATTATTGATATATTGTATCAGATTTACAAAGCAATCACAAAGACCGTGAATTTCGGTGAAGTATCGTAAACAAGTATGCAGGATGATAATCCAGAAAAGTATACAACCTGTTGTAGACTTGATGCCCAATATATATAATTAAAATCATGATATCAAACGCTATAGGATATACCTGCCTTATAATAAAGCTACACATCTATCTGTTTAACAGAAGACTTTTTCGAAAGATTCTGAATTTCAACAATAGGGAAAATGACCAACACTGTCGTAAATTGTAGGTGTTGACTGTCACAATACAGATGGTGCATGTCTCGCAAGTGAATATACCTTATATTGTGTATCACATATTACAGGTAATGTTTGGCTCATATTGCAGGTGTTGGGTGTCGCATATTGAAAGTGATAAGTGTCTCCCGCTGTGGTGGTGTCTTCCATTACAGGTGTTATACATAACGCACATCGAACACCACCTGCAGAATTTTGATGAATTTGGAAATCATTTACAATATAGTTTTGATAAATATTGGAAGAAAGTTACCAGGATAACATCAATAGGGTTCTGACGACTTTTGTTGGTTTTCCCATTGTGCGTTATCTGAACACGTCAACATTTGCGGAGGGTTTTACACTGGTATCGTGTGATATTTGCTCGCATATAAGTCATATCTTTAGCATATGCTTAGCATTGTTTGTAATATGTTCATATCCCGTCCTACGAAACACCTATTTTTTTTATTACTGAACGTTTCAATTAGAAGAAACAAATAATGTCACTATTTTACAAAACACACAAATATGCTGCTAAATTTATATCACACATATCATTGGCTCATTTTTGAAGTGAGCTCTCCCCCCCCCCCCCCCCCCCCCCCCCCCCCCAACAACACACACCGAGCCAACCCGGGACCAAATAAAGAAGCACTTTTGCAAAAGCATGTGATTGGAGCTTAGTCGGCCAGGCAGAAAATGATTTTTGATATATTATAGTGTCAAAATAATAGCAATGCAATAATCGCTGCATATGCAAATCAATTATCCTACCATAACGATAAAATAACATATGTAGGTAAATAAAACCACCAAACCACATACGTCTACCCCGAGGCTGCTTAATATTGCTCGATTCCTCTTCTGTTGCTTGATTTTAAACCCATTAGGTTGGATTCAATGTTGCCAATTTTGAATTTATCGAGAAAAATACGATGCTAGCAGTCCAGAAACATATCGCAAGGTCTTTAAATTTGACACATACCAGAAGAACGCGTTTCCTGGTATACCTTCCTGTAGTGATGTGCCGCGCAGTATTTCTTCCTTTTAATGGCGCCGGCGCCATCGATCACAGGCAATCTGATATCAGTTGGATAAGCTACAATGCGTGGTCAGTGTTGCATTAGACACACGCCGATTGCTCTTTAGCATCAGGAATCCTTCCTAACGGCGAAGGTTCGCCACACTGTGTTGGCTACTGGTGTATGCCATGTGGGTGTTTGCCATTATGCCATCCATCTCCATCACTCCATCTCCTCATTGTTGAAAGCAACGTGGAACCACAGTCGTTCATTTCATTTTAGCCGAAACTGGCAACTGGTGGTATAGCTCTCTGTTGTACGGGACGGCTCTACCCCCACTCCACACATCTTTGCTACAGTAGTTACTCAGCAACCCTTGTTACGCTATACAGTAGTACATGTTTACGCAGCTGATGTCGGTCAAACAGTGTATGATTACTGCAACAGCATACCACACTTTTCGCTGTATGGATTAAAATATTGCCGCAAAGGGCTGGGTGCAAATCTTTCTCCACGGTTGTATGCTATTCGGGACATTTATTATCTACGTTTATCAACTAGATCTTCAGTTACATTGATAACATCAGATTCAAATTACCCTCTGACGCGTACATTTTTCGCCCCGGCATGCTATCCGAAGTAAAGCGAGAGCTTGCCGTCATTATATATAGCAGTGTGTAGTGGAGTGAAATCAGGAGGTCATTTGATCACAACCTGGGATGCAATAGACACTCACTGGTCGCCAGTTTATCAGAATGCAAAACTTTATGTTATAACGCCGAATAGTGGAGTACCAGTATGATTAATTCCGTATAAATGGCTGCTTATCTTTGTACTACAAACTAGGGGATAGTTTGTTGCATGCATTGTTATATATCCCATCCCATGGGTAATCTCCGATGCAAATACCTCAATTGCTTTATTATGCAAGGCTGTTAAACCAAATTATATTTATTGATTGCCGAACACCATTCGCACAGCATCATAGAAGGTCCACGCGGAGATTATTGACGCCTCGTTCAAGTTGATGGAATTTGTGAAGTTTGTGTATTAACTAGAGAGCCCGCCATATAAGTAGCATACATACCATTTTAAACACTCAGTTTTAATAAACTGTTCAGTAAAGCTGAACTAGTTGATCCACAATCAGTTTGATAGCCGTTGAAATGGATATTTTGTCTAATCTACTAGGATACCTCGTTGGCTGACGTATATTCGTTTGAAACCACGGGTGGTGTAAGGAAGAAAAGCAGGAGCAGATACAAGGCACTGCGATCCGAGGAGTTTAAGAATAGACAATAGATTCATAGGGTTGATGCAATATTATTCACGGTAACCATTGGACTCTTGATGGTCGCAATAAATGCATGTCAATATGGTACGCTCCATGGCGCGTTTAATTTAATACCGTGCCATGAAAATATGAACTTTGCAGCATCATCTTCAGGGTTCAGCTTTATATGTCAGGAGATCTTACGGTTTCGTTGGTTTGAATAACGTTGATTTATAACACCAGGATTTTATCATGCGTCACTATTTAACTGATGTAGCTTGAACAATGAAACCTTACCAACCACCGTATAATTGATAAGAGTCGCAATGATTTGGCATTAACATAGAACTACAGTTTTGATATTAAGTGAATTACTTATCGTACTTCATGGTGATAGCGGCAGATCAAATGAAGTGAGCAAATAAATGGGTGGTCATATAGTAAAATAAAATGCAGAGAAACTGTAGGAGTTATATGAGAGTCATAACAAAAACCTTGTAGATAGTTTACTGTGAGAAATAAGACTGGTTAATTTGCATTTAACGAATTTTCTCCCTGTGCATAGATTGATAACCCAAAGTTACCATCCTGGAGCAGAATAACCTGTCAACAAAAGATGCTTCCGGAGAGGGAATCCAAATCCTACTAATATGAAGTTTCATAATCGATCTCAAGAAGTTCTTTGATTTGACCTTGATTCATTCAACTCCGTACTATTAAAACAATTACATTCTGCGGGGTATTGGCATGACGAGGATCACAAATAGGGAATTATTGCTGACAAACATCGAGTGATTCACTAAATTAGGACGAAAGTTTGAATAAAAGAGAACGATTTCACTGACAGCTTATGGTATTGATACTCGGGTGGACTACTGTAAGTTTGGTAATCTAGTGCCTGGTTGAGTGGATTACCCTGCGAAAAAAGTAATTCATGTCGTAATCATTTTGTCGAAAAAAGGAATGTTTTCGTTACTGCTACTACACGAGATCATAATGGTGAATCGGATTCAGAAGTACCCCTAAGCATTTCTTAGGCCGTATCTATTCTAATGAACTATTCTGAGAAGTGATGATGCATTGAAATGTAACGAAACCCATAGCATGCGTTACTTAGGCTGCGGCACCCGTCATTGGATGAAATCGTCCAGTAAAAGCCAATGCTTTCGCCGGGCTACATCTGTATGTCACATTAATAATTATAAATAGGCATAAATAGCGTAAAACATCGAGCTGATATTCTTCAGCGAACATTACCGTTAAGGATACCATGACAGTGACGTAACAAACTACTCGACCCGGGATCGCGATATTTGTCTTGGAATGTTCTCATGTCTGTGTCGAGTCAAGACAACGCAGATGTTCGGGCAATAGGATCCTTAGACCATGCAATCCTCACAACAATCTGTTACAGAAAAACTCAATCAAGCGATAAGAGCGGCTACCCGGCATTGATTAAATGCCAAAGCATTCAATGTTAAGTTTGTTTCGATGAATGGATTTTGTATATACGTATTCTATAACTGAACAGATGATTGTTGTCGGCTTCAATTCATACTCTTTCCTTGTTTGTTAGCTGATGCATAAAACAAACAAGCTGACCTATTAAAACGACGCAAAACAAAGGCAGCATTATCAATATAAAAACGCAATCAACCGTAGGAAAACCGGAACCCTACATAAACTGTATGTGACCTGATTGGTCAGTGGTCAGCATCAACAACAGGACCTGGAGCTTTCTGACGCGTGCTGATCCATTTTGCTTTAAGCCACTATTCGTCGGATGACGTCACTGATCGGCCATCCTGATATTCAATCCATGTCCATAGAGCGTGGACTAGGTTGTTTGTAATGTTGTTTATGTCGTGGTGAGAACGATTTGGTTGGGAATGTAGCAAACTCGGTTTTCTGTAACAGATAAGCGTATGTTTCACCTTCATTGTCGGATACTAAAATGTTTTTACACGAAGATATATATATATATATATATATATATATATATATATATATATATATATATATATATATATATATATATATATATATATATATATATATATATATATATATATATATATATATATATATATATATATATATATATATATATATATATTCTATCTATGGCATAACCACACATGCCTATCATATATTGAAATAAGTTCATATCACGTCTTACAACCCACGTAGCTACAATCTGCCCGTGGAGCTGATTAAGCGTTTCAACGGGAGCAATTGTTTGACATATCACAGTATGTAGTTAGTGAATATCTTTACATATATGCTTGGTTTTGAGGAGAATAACCATACAGGTGCTTTCATGTTTGTCATGTCAACATAATATTTGACATTCCCAAATGAATTTGTTAGAAAATCTGATTGTGAAATGCTGACTCTCGTGATCATATCGGGCGTTTAATGCCTCATATTTGGATGTGAACATCTAACATTGCAGATGTTGAGTGTCTCACAATGCAGGTGTTGTATGGCTCAGAATGCATGTGTTGTAAGTCTCAAATACAGGTGTTGAATGTGGTTGCTACTGTCCATAACGTCTATAGCGGGCGTCTGGCACCACTGACATCGGTCTGATGAGTGGTGCTAAAAATATCAGTCTAATTGAGAATCTTAGCGAAACTGGATTGCTGTTGAACCAATGTTACTAACGTAACCTGTACGAGGTAATGATTAAACCTGTTCATATAGTAATGACTACGTCACCAATTGCCTGAAGATGTGTAGTGGTAATTGTTAAAATACTATTCTAGCTCATCCGTTTTTAAAAGCCCACCCCCCCCCCCCCCCCACTTAATTATCAGCACGACAGCCGGGGTTACATTCGACCATTTATAGGTTTGACCCGCACCCTCTATGTGAACCCGTCGGGTCACGTCGGGATCGGTAAATCGGACCTGTTGTGTGATCCTGACTGGCTCCCCGTAACTCGGATGATCGCGTTAAATGGCGGTCCCATCTCTGAAAGAACCGTGCTGGACATTCGACCAAGCGACGTGGGTTTCGACGCCCGGACTGGGCACAGGGTTTGTGCCAAGTGGATGCTGGCATTTATGGGGAGTTGTCCACGCATCACAATCATCCATCCTCATCCATCACCGTCGCGATATCAACTCGTTGTTGAAAGTGACGTTAAGCCCCATTATTACCATTACCTATGGTGTGGTGGACCGGTCAAGGGTCGCTGGAAAGCAAGCCAACTGACCGGGGACCCTATTTTAGGGCCACACATGGGTCATTCAGAGAGATTTGTCTCGTCCAGAGACGAGATTCGGTCCGAGATACCAGTGATTTGCTTTCAATTATTGTATTAATTCATCTGTTACGGGTACGGACAATCATTATCCAAGAAGGTGATGCCAGGAATGAATAAGTGTGATATTTGACACCGAGCAAGTAGAATTATAGAGAAATTTTAATAGTTAATATTCCGTTTATCATCCAATGCTGTTAATGGGGTTCGCTGAATTTATATAGATGCTATGAAGATTAAGTGCCGATAACGGTTACACACGGATTTCTGTCGTAGGTATTATTTTCAAAAATAAATATAAGCATCATACTGCTACAAATATATATAAGCATCATACTACTACATACAATTTTGTCAGTATGTAGAGCAGGATGCGATAGCAGAATCATATATTTAGTGATTTACGTCCTACGAAGAAGAGCACCATCTTACCTGGAGAACGTGTTTCCCGGTGTTCCTTCCTGTTGATCGTTTTTGCTCAAAACCTGTTCCTTGTGGCGCCGGGGATATATATAATCTTGATATGCCTCAATGCCTGGTCAGTGTTGTATCAGACACACTCCGATTGCTGTCCAATGGTTTGAATTTGGACTTCCTTTCTTAATCTCGCAGGTTTTGAAATGCGGTAAGAGCAGCTTGTTCGTTCCAGATGGGCGACGGCACGTAAGACGCACTGTCTAAGCACTACAATAACCCCAATCCGCAGCGACGGCACGTAAGACGCACTGTCTAAGCACTACAATAACCCCGATCCGCGGTGACAAAAGTGATCACGCATTAATGGGGTTTTCATTGCTGCTCGCCATTCTGTTGCGCCACCACTATTATGTAGAGAATGTTATGTATATTGCCACATATCCTGTCACCAGTTTGAACATCGTTATAAACACGCGAATTGCTATATTATATAATATATTTAAAACAAGCTGTATATTGATCACAGAACACCACCTACATGACAGTACCGAATGTTTCAGCAGATAATCGTTTTGCTTCGTTGAGGTCGACGGAATTGGAATAATGCTTGAATATAAATTTGTTACAATTATTGGAGGTGAGTGTATAATGCACAGCTTTACACACATTATTCAAACGACACATGGCAATTACATTCATCTTAAATTGATTATATACACACCATACTATGATACAAGTGACTGGCAGCGTTGATAGCTAGTGTGAAATGTTAGTAGACGGGAATTAACAATTGAACTGCCATGCTATCAATGGATACACTCTATTAGCAGAATGCAACGCGTTTGAACCTCTATTTCCCACTTAAGCATTGATGAAACCAGTTTGTTGCGATGAGGATCTTTGACTTTGCCTCTTTTCTTTTCAGATTGGGGACAAATTATTTTAACATGAATGCCTGTAAATCCATAGTCTTCATAGACAGACATTATCAACTGTGTATAAATTTTGCTGTTGATAGAAAACTGGTTTCATTTCCCTGGCTTGGTACTGCCGGACTGCAATCATAAAACATGTTGGAGCGGTTGCCAAGCCAACCAAACCACCAACCTTATTATGGCAGGTTGTCTGTAGCTGACTGCAACTACTTTATGTCAATCAACACCTGCATCAGTTAAGTACTTTCTTCCGTCTACATCCTTCACAGTCTACTGGTGGTGCTACTTCTCAGCAGCAGCAATAGCAGCAGCAGCAGCAGCAGCGGCAGCTACTACGCACAGAGATAAGCTGGGTTGCTTTCGCTTTTGTTTATTTGGAACAGTCGTTATTTTCAATGTTAGTCTGATAAACAAGCGGATACACTTCCGTACCTCGGCACTTTATTACTGATTATGCAAGTAGTTGCATTCAAGTTTTAAATCATATGAGGTCTTTATCTTGCTTCATGCTTTAACTGGTAGATTGTAGTTATAATTGATAACATGTAATACCAAAGGGAAGCTTTCTAGGCCTTCTGACACGAACAAGTATGATCAACCCAAGATCAATATATTTTTCCGCAGGATGCTTTCAAGTCCTCAAATCTTTCCCAGAGCCTGTTTTTGTGGATGATCTGTCTGACTTAATACCATGCTGATGTTTTAATGCGCCTTATTTTTGCGCATGATCTGTCTGACTTTATACTATGATGATTTTCTAATGTCTCAGTGTCAATGATTAATGTTGCTATTTGTGCAACTGCGATTCCCCAGCTATATTGTCCTTAATGGAAATTGTCGAGCTAATGGAACCATGATTGGCCGCTTAATCAGACGCTGTAATAAACTAGTATGCGTAAATCAAAGTGAACGTGCGCGGAAGTTATAAGCCGTTGCGCACTTCAGCTCACCTGGGTGTAAAGACGCTTCATTACGAGGCCGGGATAACGAAAGAAAAACCGCTTACGGGTTTGAATGTGCATCATCGCTGTTTATATTTATTTGAACAAGCATGTTACATCTCAATATCTATGATTAGACCTATCGATATTTAATGTTAAGTCCGAGATATCACGTTTTCAACAAATGTGATGGGCACCGTCAAGACAAATTCAATGTCGTTGTTAACATTTGGGAACTCTGAGAACGTCAATGAGCTGGCTTATAACCTGTGTTCATTGAACTTTAATGTTAATAGAGAAGAGAACCTTTGTAATGTGCACAGGCCAGCATAACCGCATGATAAGCATTTCTGTTAGCAAGCTAAGATTGCATTTGTAGTGCTAATGACTATATGATGCAGGACAATAAGTGTGATGGTTTCCAGGCTTCAGCGCATTATAACTCATTACACGAAACCTGGCTTTGTTACCCTTTTGCATTCTTAACTATGGTCATCATATTTTATTCTGCAAAAGATGAGGGCAATAGTGTATGCACCCGATGACCCCATACATGTAGTTGATAGTATTTTTACTGACCCAATGTCATTATTCATCGGCCATCAACCATACCTCGAACGCACCAAACTTCCATAGAACAGCGTGTGTAGAATTACTTATACATCCTGCAATCAAAGATTGAATCTTAAGCTTTTACTAATTCAGTTCTTTTCTTATTATGACAAGCTTTGCATATGGCTACATAGTATAAATCATAAGACCCGCATATGTGCCATCGTTCTGGTGTGAAAATGTGAAAGCCTCTATTTCTATTGCCATGTGTTGATTGATCGCTTCCTTATCTCGCATTGCAAGTAGTGAGTATCTGGTAAACGGCATCTTCTTAGCAGGATCAATACAATTACGTGCCAGGACATCTATATAGATTTGGTTAGCCAATTATTTTAGCTGTTGTTCTCTATGTTAGTTATCAGAGTACCTTGCTATATGGCATGGTTGCATCATTGTATACAGTGTCTAACATATTGTCTGAAGACAAGTGTCTGTTGTTATATTGTGGTGATGTGTATCTTGTGACAGTTGCAGGAATGCTTCAAAGTAATGGAATCAACAGGATTGTTGGTTATCAAATCGTTGTTACTCTTAGTTAAAGACCAGTATGTTATATGTATGGCATAACAATGGCTACCTATCATATATTGAAGCGAGTTCATTTCACGCCTTACGCTTCACTTCGCTACTCTACCTGTGGGGGTGATTGAGCGTTCAACGTGAGCAACAAAATATTGTCCGCTATTGTATGATAAAGCACAGAATGTTGTAATTGAATATCTTTACAAATATGGTTGGATATTAACAATTTATTGTGGGCGGGTTTACACAGGCGAATGTCACACATCTGCGGGTGAAATAATTTCGTATCACGTCTTACGATTCACGTCGCTACTCTGTAAGTTAGGGTGAATAAGAATTGCAATGGGAGCAACCACCAATTAGTGTTTGATACAATACTTGACGTTGTCTCTATCGACCACGAGAATATGAGCGCCTCACGCCCAGTCCTCTTATTGTACGTCCATTTCGCGCAATGATTGCATGGGAGAGCACGCTTTGATTGACGATGCAACAACACCAAAATGTTGCAATTTTCATCGATTATTTGACTTTTACTCTTTCCAGACGAGGTCGTACAACTAACGAGCAAATGTTTTAGCTTGGCACGGCTTTATTCACCTGGGCATAAAGGGGCCGCCGATGTTATGGCTGGAGATCGATACACTCTTTTAGCAGAATGTTGCGCGTTGGAGCGGTAATTTGCCACTTAAGCATTGATGGAACCAGTTTGTAGCGATGGGGAACTTAATTGATGACCGCTCCGCTTAAGTGAGTTATGCTGGTACATTTCCTTTCATTGCATCCTGCCAATCATACTAGACTCATAGAAAGTAACGACAACAAAGATTGTCGAAGGCCTGCATCCAGATGTTCACCGTATGTATCGAGCATGCCCGAACTTCTGCCAAGCAAGCACGCATCATGTCAGAATCAGCTTAAATTGCAGAACACGTACGATGGATGCTATGTTTAGAAATAATAATTCATAACAAAAGACATTCATTAGGAATGATTAATGCATTACACCGTGCTCATTGATAGTGTTATAGATCTGGCAAAGGTGTCGCTTATATGAATAGCGCTTTTGAATTTCATGTTGGGGTGTCACAAGCAGTAATCATGCCGACATCTCATGACGCACAATACGATTTAACAAATGAGTACAGTTTCATTGCCTACATTAGACACTGGCTTTCAGATGTACTTTGTATCAATGCGAGTCCCAATCAATGTCTGGTGGAATCGGGTAGGACTGCTTTTGTTGACAAAGTGATTTATTCAGTGACCGAATGCCCTGTGAGGCTGCTAAATAAATGTCCAAAGTGCCATGCCACAGTGTTTCTAATGCTTTAAAATTCGACCTCTTGCCATCTACAGCTCTTGCACGGTTGCATCCATAAGTCTCACCAATGTGATAAATATTTCTGTTGAAAATAGGATAAGTGTGTTCTTAACATAACGTTGTCGTTCTTTATTCGATGATAAATATTCTCATTACATTCCATCAGCAATGTATATTGTTGTTAACAGTTAATAACAGGTTGGTCTAACATTCCCTCTAACACAATTGCAAGATCATGTAATTGTTGTTTTCTTTATTACTAGAATTGTCTTGCATATAAATACTAGCAATTGTTTTCTTGCACAATTTAAATCGACCAATGATCAAGATATTGTCCTGGGATACATCTCATTCCTTATCCGACTTTATGCCCCAGTGCTGCGTTGTTAATGTTGCTATTTGTGCCACAGCAATTCCAAAGGAAATACCCTTACCCTCTATGTTCAGCTATGTAACCCTTAATGGAAACTGTTGCGCTACAGGAACTATAATTTTTCGCTTACTCTGACGCTGTAATGGATTGGCATACGTAATTCAAATCAAACCAGTGTGGAAGTGAAAAGCCGTTGCGCACTTCAGCTCACTTGAGTGTCAAGAGACCTCATTACGAGGCCGGGATAGTGAAAGGTACACAGCTATGCATGTGCATAATCTTGGTTTGTATTCATGTACGCAAACACATTACCTATCATTACCTATGATTGAACCATGGATATTGAATGTCCGAAATATCATGCTTTAAACAGACATTTATTGACACTGTCAATACACTTACACTGTCGTTGCAAGCATTTCAACATGCGTGGTGCAAGATGTGTTATATTATAGCACATACCCTTACACAGTGCCTGCACTCAAATACCCCATCTTTGTTAACAGAATTATTGCTGACCCAATGCTGCGATACATCTGTCGATGCTAAAACGCCATGTTCAACCCTAATGGACACAATTACCTTGAACGTACCACACTCCCTAACAACAGCGTGTATAGAATTGTCATGTTATAAATAATAGAATCTTCAGCGGTTATATTACCTTTTTGATCTTTTAAAAGATAACAACTTTATCTTTGCTCAAGTTAAACTGGGCCAATGGATTACAGTGTTTTTGCTGACCCAATGTTATGATGCATCTGCCACTGCTAAAACGCCATGTGCAACCCTAATGGACACAATCACCTGGGCCACTGGATTCTCTTAGGGATGGCAACATATTCTAGCTTGGGCATACTTCGCAGCTCATTGTTATCTGCCTGCTGCTGTGTTCCTAGTAGCGAGGTTTCGACATCAAGCATCAGCAAGGTCGTCAACTTTGAGGGCTGCCTCTTTGTCAATTTACCCAGTTGTGATATAGGATGGAATTTTATTGCGTACAAGGCGTTCATGATTTAGTTTTATTATCAGATCACTGCTGATGTAAACGTGGTTTACGTCTGTTCCGTTTGCAGATGATCCTTTGCCATCAAGCGTTACAGCCTCTTAAATAAGAAACCCGTAGGAGTTTATGGCCTTCCACCCATAAGCCAAATACACAATCAGAACATAAAAATAAAATATGAGCCAGGCAGAATTATCACCTGACCTATAACGGGATTATAAGTTGTTTATCTGCTTGACCTATTTCCTTGCACCTTTAAAGGTCACGATCTCTTCTTCGGGAGAGGTCGTGAATGAAGTAGCCCGATAAACGTCAGCGGTTCGCAGTACTCAAAGCAATCCGCTCATTGCGAGACAAACAACCCTCTTCGCATTCAATCAAAACGTGCGCTGCGTTAGAGCACCCCGGTAGTGTGTCAACTGGCGTGTGACGATTCCAACATGGTATGTTATCGGCAATCTGATTAAATCACTGGGTCAGCGCGTTGCGACTTCCTTTTCGCTTTGGCTTTACGTCACCAATGGATTAGCTTGCTCATAATTCGCCTTTGCGGCTCAGAATGATTTCCTATGTGACGGAAAATCCATCAAGAACGTCAATGAACACAATAAATTATGATTCATTTAACCAATGGCGCTTGTTATATATCGATGTACGATTTATTTTCGTCAGGTTCTAATGGTATGATTTTCATTTGGATGAAACATTAGTATTAGGCGTGATAAAGCTTAATAATAGCTCATTTTGCACAGGCTAAATAAATTTTATGTTGGTGTTTGTACAGTATGCTGTTTTGTTTTTTCTTGTTATTCCACTGTTCAGTGGGTCTGCATTACTTTCTGCATTATATTTCTTATTTGGTAAAAGTACGACCTTACGGTGTACAATTTTCAAACTGGTTATTGTTCGTCCTTACTGGAATTCTGCTAGTCGGGCCTCGGCATGTCCGTAGAACACCATCTTTGTTTTGTTTGTTTGTTCTTTTCTGGCTTTGTAATAAAAAACCCTATATCAACTGAACAGCTCTTTTTATTTCAGTTGTCAGCAAACATAGCTTCAAGGTTTCTGTATCAGTCAGCCAGTCATCAGTTTTAATCTCTCGTCATATATTTATATTCTGGTCCTTTATATCAAAACACAAACAGCCAACATAAATGTGTATTTGGGTTCGTTCAACGCGTGATTGTGATGTTGTTCAATAAAGGATACGTCCAACATTTCACTGTTGAATTGACCGCGCAAAATGGTGATCTCATATAAGTGAAACAACAACTATTCAATTGATGAATCTTAGTACACGTCATCATGAAATTCAGCATAGTGCTATAGCTTAAGTATCATCAAGTATCATAGTGTGTTCGCAGTAATGCAGTCATGCTGGCATTATGATACAGCAACGTCTTTAGGCTCCACAAGACGAAGTAATGACATGTCTCGATACTGAAAATAATTTGAAATAGAAGAATACCAAATATAATACTGTATACATGAGATTATATAGGTGTTTTATCTTATTGGCATAGAACACGTGACCATGAAGAATATGTGTGATCTTGCCGTTACTTATCACAGACGAATTGTCGAATATAATAAATGGACGTATAACAGGTTCGATTTGATTTGTTAAAGCATGATAATATATTGTCAGACCAGCATCATACAATGTTCCACCACCGGTAAAGCTAGTTTTTAATATGGTGTTGTTGAGATTTTACCAACGATGTTTACAAAGCATTCTAGTGAGGACGTCAATGAAAGGTGCCTCCTTGTGTTTCGTCAAGAGAAGACAATCATGAATGAAATGTTGCGGCAATAGCTTACTGCACATTTATATTTGGTTCACATTGTTTGAAACCATTGTGTCTGATATGCAATTGAGGAAGGCAATGCAGCAAAGGTTGGTACATTAAGTTTGTTGATTACAAATACCACAATCCATAGTCTTGGTCATGGAGTGTAGGTACACATTGAAGGTCGACCACAGGCATCGACGATTCCCCAAAGCGGTGTATTCAGGGTACTGATGTATATATTATCGTTAGACCATCACATGAAGGGTAATTATGAGTAGTAGCCAAGGCAACTAATATTATACAACAGACACTGAGCCCGGTTTGGTTCTAACTAACTAGAGAATGCACGTTGTAACCTAGGACGTTTAGCCACGTGCCGATACTGGCTGCTTTTAGACGGTCATCGTCAGAGGACGCCATAGATCTATCATCCTGATATTGACTACTTCTGTAGCGAGGGTCGCTGAGGTGGTCGTTAATGGCTCTCTGTATTGGAAGGATTGATGCCGAGTCTGTGTTAACAATCAGCGCATATATTGCATCTAAATGTTTCCTATCCCCTGTCTGACAACTACCCGAATAAATAAGTTACTGTATAGCATGCTTCAGTGTGCCTTATGGCCGGCGCCTGCGGGTGTGGACTGAAAGCAATTTCAGGATATTTGGCAATTAACGGGTTGAATCCACTCAATGTATCCATTGCACATACTCGTCTATCTCGGTGCTTGACCCTGCCTCTTCTCACACAGGGTGGATGGAATAGTTTTTCCGTACAGCGTCTTATAACAACACACTTGGCTTTAAAGATTTGCCCACATATCTGCGTTCATTGCCTTTTAATACCACAGATAACAGATTATCCAACTTGATAAATTTTCACACTTGACTCAGAACATCAGAAAGCAAAATGAAAGAAAGTAATGATGAACAGTTCCTGTGGTGATATATAGACCACACCAGATTATCACAGAGAATAGTCACCATATGAAACATGGTTTAGTAATACCGGTGCAGTCTCGTCAATAATAAAGGTATTCGTTGAGCACCTTGAACACGGGCTGATTCATGATTTATGAGAGCCAATACCTTCACATGGATGGTTTTCGTTGTTTTCCTGCACCTCATGACTCCAGTCATACCTGGTAATGATTACATGAACCATATGCCATAATACACCTGTAAATGCTAAGGCACGACGATCAACCCTATTACATTACACAGACCCCGCTGCCCAAACACAGTAGACTTCCAACAAATAGCATACACTCAATTACCCTTCTTGTTGTTTTCCACAATAGGCTTGTTTTCTCTATGGAACTGTTGATTTTGTAACAACTGTATCAATTCCGAATCCATAGTGGACTGCTTGTTTTCAATCTGTACTGGACCATTGATACGATAAACTGTGGTTCTGACTTGCTTGAGGAAATGCATATAACTATGGTAAAGCCCAGCTGTTTCTGCTGTAATCATGTTAGCGGGATTTGGCAACCGTAAATCCGCGACATGGAGAAGTTAGCAAAAGATCTCCATTGTTAGTTAACTTAGCATGGAAGTGGGGTTGGCTTCGATTGTACATTGTCAAAATAAAATAGATATATACCTGGTATACTTTGGCACCATTTACAGATGATATCTAGCGTTTCAGGCTGATAAACAAGAAGCCAATGTTCAGCATTTATCACTCGACAGACAACAGGATTGCTGTTAAACTGATTGGTCTATTTGTTAAGGTTAAACTAACTGAGTCTTCTACGCGCGTCAATTGAGTCATTTAAGCACGTGTTTGAACCAGAGGCGCATAATATATATCCCTGAATAATAAATGTATAAGTGATCGATTGACAAATGCCACCTGCCTATGGTATGGTTTTGCGTTGACGAGAGTCGCAGTTGCTTGACAAACCATGTTTTTGTTTAATCTCGTGCGAATAAAAGAGCATTACCTTATTGACTTAGTTATTGGACTACAATTCACACACGTCACTCTCTCCCTTCCCATTCCGCCCCATCGTGACTCGAGTTCCCTACTGACGTCCTGCAAACATTGAAAGTCAATACGTGCGGATCTGATTTTTGATATTGTTTCATTTACATCAATGCTTCACCTAATTTAATATCTTTAACATGGGAAGTTATCTTCATTGAAGCAATAACGATATTCAGTACCAAAGATCGGGTTGGACTTGGTTTGGACTGTTGCTCTAATCATAGTTCTAAGTATTTCACGAACCATACAATCACTTCCCCTGGGTGCATGATCATGTTCTAATGAGGAATGACCCCAAACGACAGCCCGAAGATATCCAATGCAAAGCGAATCAATTGTAAATGCAAACGAGTGTATAGATAAGGCAATATGTAAATAAGTAGGTGCCTGTGGACCGAGATACATGCGGCAAATAGCTATGGAGGTGCCATATGAGTACCCTTTTTAGAAGTCGTTTGGTAACCGCTACAATGCAGTCCAGTATTACATGTTTAACATATGAATTGTGATATACTAGTCATTACTACGATGTTTATCATTTTTAAATGCTCGTGTAATATCCACGTGTGTGAGCAATTAGAACAGTTAATTTGCTTGAATTGATTAGCCAGAAATATAAACAGAGTTATGTGATCACGACATTATTACTCTGGCACTCTCCGATGCAACTCTTCTTTAGTCCAACTGATGTTACGCTGTCGAAGTATCATGAAGTAATATCGGTAGGTTGGCCATGTGTCATCTTAATACTGCCGGATGTGTCATTGTTTGTCTTTGTTTTCAGATTATGATTATGACTTGTTGGCGTAATATAATAAATACACACTGACCTCTTGTTTATCAGGCTGTGGCACCATATATCAGAAGTTCACATACACATGACGCCGTATATTGGATCAGCACAGAGGCTTGTCGACAGTTGCTCTCAATGAAGAGACAACACGTCAAGGTTCTGACAAAGCAGAGTGTTCTGAGCTGAATAATTGTTTATTCATTGCTTCACATCTTTGTACTGTGGCACAAATGTAGAGAGGATGTTGTACAGATTGCCATATATCCAATGCTATATATCAACTCAGCTGATTTAATTGCTTTAATGGCTCACAATATTCTATAATACTGTGGAAAGTTAGGTTACATTAGTTATTTTCGGAATGCCAATCGCTTTGCATTACCGATGGTCTCATGTCTTAAGAGGAGTGTATTCCTAATTAATATGTTACCTGGATGTTTTTCCGTAGGGCTAGGTTCGATGATGCGCTATTATTTGTAGAGCTGAAGATGTGAAGCCACTTAGTTATGGTACACACTACCGCATACGGTATCGCAACAGGTGCAGGTGCATTCCAGAAGCCATGGAAACTACAACGGCATGCCAGTTATAACAACAATGTGTAATAGGAACATAGATATGACAATTTTAATTTGACATGTTATTGATAATTTGGCATGTAATTGATACAGTAAAACTGCTGTCTTGAGTAAGGGAAACATGATGATGGATGTCTTGGTTCATCGTAGCCATTTCAGTCACAAATAGCCACGTACAGTTAGAATTGATTTCCTGGAACGTCCAAGTGTAGATACGATCTAAGGTATGTACATTCTGGGTATCACATTATATCGTCAACATTTTGATGGCTTGAACAACTTTTCAAAATGTTATATTTTCCATATCGACCAATTGAATATCAACATTACAGCGTTCCACACAGGGTTCAGCTTTAACTGTCGGCAAACACAGTGCACTTAGCGTGCTTCCGTTTCGTGCTAGTGAATGTTTTGTTTAGTGATGCAACATTATCAGATTTCATGTGATGCTTCTTGCAGTATGAAACTCAACCCGTGACCTAAATATATGACGTCGTATATGCTCGTATTGATAACTATCACATAGATATGGCTTGCGAATGTAGCACCAGTATCGAAATAATGGTGCCACTTAACGTTATGCAAACACTTTCATGAGGCAATCGATCGACAGTAACGTTCTCACGCAAAAAAGAAGAAGTTAGGCGATGCATTTACCTTTAGCGTTAATACTCCAGCACTTACGTACCACTTTGTGTTATGGAGTTTGTTAACATTTGTTTACATAAGATGCAGAAAGTATGAAAATATAAAAATGTTGTTTAGATACAATATGCACAGAATCAATAAATTAGTCTTGTCAGATTCCGATGAGGTTAGATGATGACATCAGAACATTCCTGTTCTTGCCATCTTATTGGATATCTGGCCATTAAAGTCTAACCTGTGCAACATACCAATATGATATTTTGCTGAGGTCATTTAATAACAAGTGCCAATATGCTAGAGACAGTTACTCCGCATTTGCAGAATTTTGGGTTTAGAAACGCAGCATTGATGGGGCCGGGTTTAAAGAATGGAAAGTTTTACAATAATTCTCTTTCAAGTGCACTATGCTACGTCAGACTTATCAATAGGCCAAAGTGATGGATTTGATGGCGATAGTGCAGTTTACCTTTTTGGATGAAGGTTTGAGTTGTCAAATTGTTGTCAGAGACGATTGCACTGAGATTGTGATCTGGAAGATCAATAATGCAAAGCAATCTGGAGGGAAACATCGTGTGATTTTGCATAAGACAAATAATCTCGAAAGGTATTTCATTTCATGTAAATTAATCGTCATGGTGCCAGTATCATATCTGAGAATTTGTGAATATTGACACATAAGGGAATTGTATGCTATCATCCAAGAATGCAGAAACTGCTCTTGTGAACTCCAGTCCTGTTTCGGGAATGCTATAGTTATAGGAAGAAATATAAACAGAACTGAAACTAACGTTCATTTGAAACACAGAAGCTAACATATTCATAGGACATATTGTACCTTCATATATTTTGAACAGTAATATTGTTAACTATCCTTGATATATATTGCCGAATGATTCAAGGGGCTGAAATAAGCGACTTATGATACTGATTTATTTTAATCTTGAATACACTATAAAATGCGCTTACCTTGATTATTTGCCAATGCGATCGGTGGAGAGCTTGTTTGATGATTGCCCCAATATGGTGGATAGTCGTATGTAAAGACCGAATATTATTGTTGCTGGTAGCAATTCAAATCCTTCACATGTTTTTGTACATCGGAGCAATTAACTTTCTTATCCAAATGTGCAATCAAACACACAGATGATCATTAATCGAATTTGAACAGAACGCCGTTACCCATGCTATATTATAAAATTGCAGCCCGTGTGTTATTGCCAGGTGCCCATAATGACTGCTTTCAGATACTCTTTGTCTAGGGACGTCACAGATCGGTCATCACGGTATTGACTACACGTCCATGGCGGGTCGCTAGGATGTGCTTTAATGGAACTTATTACTATGGTAACAAGAAGAAGGGAGAATTGAAAGATTGTTGGCACTTGTAGCAAACACAGCTGTCTGTATCTACAATGACCTATATTGCGAAATTAATAATACGTATGCCTAACCAGGGTACAAAAGGTCCTTTGACGGCTTTTGTGCAATCGTTTGTAGGCATATCTGAGCGTATGGTCAATTTCATTGTTTGCTTAAACGTTAAACCAATAACATACAGAATTAGATCAACTTTTGTCAGCTACTTTTGTTATTGCTTACAAGTTGGCAATTGGTTACGCATTCCTTGCTGTAGTATAACATCATTGAGTATGAAATCGGTTTTGTCTTTAATATTTGTGCTGAAGACAAGACTAACACCAAGACTGATGGGTTCGTCAATATGATGCTCAAAGTATTCATTATCTCTGGGTCAGGGAAGTTTGACCTGTCAAAAGAAATTTTTTAGATTGGACGTATTGTCTTGCGATACTGGACCCGTTTATCACTCTGTATCCGGCACAGTCTATGACTGGTGATACAGCACGACTGAAACCTCGTGTCGGCCTCATCTGTATTTATCTGCAGGGACTTAAACTGATCACCATGATAAACTTGTGAAGCTGAAGTTAATCGACGAATTGTTGGACAAGTCCGATATAACAATATTTCCAATTGAACTCTATGGATGCTGAAATGACCCACAACTTTATCGTATTCATTGGGAACGTCACCGGGACCATATACGCTACTAACGATATCGAGAGAATATGCAGTAAGTTCCCAACGTAACCAAGCGCCGCATAAATCACCTCTATAATCACGTTGATGAGTATGATAGATGTCTAGCTCATGCGCGTACCATTTTGCACTGCATGTATCGATAATGCACCATGCAACAGCATTCCAGCTTTGATTGGTGCTGATGGAAGTGTTCATACCGAGCATCCGGTACTTATAATTTATTCATTACGACATAATCAGAAGGCACAATCACTACCTTAAGTGGAACTTGTCACAACCGAGGAACATGATTCATTGAGCTCTTGTTTGAACAATACACACACACACACACACACACACACACACACACACACACACACACACACACACACACACACACACACACACACACACACACACACACACACACACACACACACACACACACACACACACACACACACACACACACACACACACACACACACACACACACACACACACACACACACACACACACACACACACACACACACACACACACACATACACACACATACACACACACACACACACACACACACACACACACACACACACACACACACACACACACACACACACACACACACACACACACACACACACACACATCTTTTGACGCCACTTCAACCCCGACATTCCACCTGCCCACCGGAAGCGATTATGGTTCCCTTATGGCATAAATCATCAATGTCCTGCAATATTCACTTCGCAAATATTGAACGTAAACACGTTTTAATGACGGTAGACCTTCGTCTAATCTAATTCGTGGAAGAAACTGTACCGTTGATGGGCTTTCTTTCGGTAGACCTCCTCAAAGCGACATAGTCATAATATACCCAGGTTGATAATTCCTATCTCTTAATAACGATTACTGCCCGATGCAGTGTTTGTATCATGCCCACATTGATCTGAATATCTATGTCTGTGTAGTGTCTGGCCTTGCGAGTTTCTACTCACCACCCCCACTCCACGTCACATACCCCAAGTTAAGGACGTTAATTTAAGTCATAAGGTATATGCAATTGAACATGACTCCATCTATTTTTTTGCCATTGTATACCATAATGAACATAACACCTTTTGACATGAAACTTTCCATAGAACAGAGTGTGCAGAGCAAATACACTTAGCTGCAAACGACGGTATTTATATTGTGAAGTGCCAAGTGAGTGACCATATAATGATCACGTAATATGTTTACCATGCAGCGATAACCAAAATTATCTTTGGTCAAACAGCCCAACCAGCTACACAAAGTGCCACCGGAGACGAATAAATATGGCTGTATTTGGTTGCATCTTCTGATATTCGGCTGTTTCACCAAGAAAACCACTTTGTTTACAATACATCCCAATGTTCATTGGCGCGGTGTTCTCATGGCAGTATCCATTCGAATGCTCACGACCGATTATAGCCGATGTTGCTTAATGTTGATGTTGATGCTGTTGTCCAAAACGCCAATCAAACAAAGTAGGACAGTTTCTCAATCACATTCTGTAGCTAAAATACAAATTACACAAGAATTGCTGGGTATGTAAGAGAAATGTCCACATTCGACACGCCATTGAAGATACGATGCTCTGTGTTGCTTTTGTCGCGTTTGTTGGTATGTTATTTCGATAAACATCGTTAACGTTCAAGTGATGATAATGATACAGCACTGATTCTTGCGCTGTTTGTTGTTTCTACCCGAGCGTTTCACAGTATTTGATAGAATGATTGTCAGCACGCTCCCATGATGCAGAAGGAATTATGAGCAATTCAGAAGAAAAAAAAGTTTGTGGGAAGAACCACGTCATTCAAAGCTGTTCTGTGCCAGGTCTGTAAATATGGCACGGGCCTGATGACCTCATGACGTGTGTCCATACCGAGCATTGCCGCTCAATATTTGTTTCCTTATGTCGCTGGCGCGATCGATCAAACTGATTAAACATAAGCTAAATATGATACAATGCGTGGTTAGTGCTGCTCTATAAAGGTATAACATTGGGCTTCCGTCCCAACCACCGAGGAGCGTAACACGGTGGGGGGAACCGGTTAGTTTTATGTGGGTGATGCCACTTAAGTTACACAGTGAAATCATCACAATAATCTATATCCACCAACATCACGTTATCATCTCGAAAGCGACGTCAAATGGCAGTCTTTAGATTCATGTTGCTTAGGCCAATCGCTCTCCATGGCATCGCTCAGTGAATGTTGATCATTCTGCATTCAGTCCGGGTATTATGTAATCCCTCACGCAACACATTATAATATACTCAGTACCTTGCATTACTTGCTAACATTGTAAACTTTAACACACAAATAATCGCATTGATGTTAAATATGCAAATATAAGTTTCATGCTGATGAAGTGCCTATATCTATAAGCGGACAGAACATTATATTTGTCTGAATTTATTAACCACACAGGTACATCTTCCAATAGGCGTATCAAGATATTCTCCAAAAAATTGTTATTTTCTGGACACGCCGGGATCACGCTGTCAGTAACAGTGTCAGGTATCGTAGAGTTACAATCAAGGTACGTGGTCGATCTGTCACGTCATTACTACGGACCCCATGTTTTCTAGGCTATAACACATTTAATCAGATCTTTATATGTAAATGATGCCGTATACCATCGTGGCTTGTTGCCAACAGTTGTTCTCGATGGCAACGTCCATGATGAGACAACTGGCTTATGTTCTGACAAAGTGCTCACGAAATGATATATTGTTTATTGACTGCTACTGGTGTTTGTACTGTGGCTAAGATGTGAAGTGTTTGTAATATACATTGCCATATAGCACATTCTATGTATAACCCCTGCTATGATAAATACGTGAATGGTTGGCTGTTTTAAGTAATGTTGTTGAACCAGGTTACATTTATTGAGAAACGAACTCCGCTCTGCGTCGTTACCGAATATAAAGCAAACATCCGCGGTACAGAAGCTAAAGAAATGCGTGTTGCGCATGTGTTAACTGGTATATGATCAGTTGTGTTATTGTTCTTATCCTACCGGATATTTGATCTCTTCGAACGTCAAGTTAGATGATTTGTATACATGAAACCAGAGATAGTTTGGTGACACGTGGTACGGTAGCACCTCACAAGACGCAAACTACAGGGGTACGGAGGCGTATGAGATTTGTTATGGATACATAGAATGGTCAATTTCAACCTGGCTTTTAACTGTCGTAAATTTAAGAAACTAAGGGGAACATTCCTCAAATTACTATAATCATCACCGCATCTGCTAGCCAACATCCGACAGACGTGATGTTCGTGATAATGTGTTCTGATGGGGATAAAGCCGTGGAGTGAGTATCACATTATGCTTTTAGCTGGTTGGGATGTAGATAGTTTTGCTTCCGGTCTACAACTAAAATGAATTCGATATGGAACAAGAGAATAATCAACATTGCACCGTTCAACACAGGGATTATTATTGTCTGTCGGAAGTGCTGCGAGCTTGGCCATTTTATCGTGCTTCCGTGTCGTGCTAGGATTGCAGTGTGTTGCATAATTGTGATCGATGGTTCATTGCACCGGGTAATTATTCAGTTATATGAATACGGATTGTTCTTATCTAATGGAACTCGAACCGTGACTTTCGTACAGAGCGTCTATGCCAGAATTTAAAACTATCGAAATGATTAGTCAAAAGTATGTTACTCCGGCTACAAGGTACGGCTGCAAATGACCTATGGAAATTCATTTGATCATTAACGGTTACCTCTCATTTATATACCAACAATATTAAGAAGCAGCTCGCTGACATATATGATAGCCCTCGACCTCAAGCAAAATCAATGATATATGATGATGAATTTATATATGTTGATTTTTCCCCAATGAACACATACGTAGACAATCCAAAGGTGCCAATCTGAGTATTGTGACACGATAACCTCTGTCAACATATGTTGCAACCCATAGTTATCTATTTGCCTTCTGCAGCATAATAATCTCTGTTAAAATACTATGTATCATACTTTCTGGCATGGCAATGTATGGTGCGTACGTACTTCTAAATTACTTCATGCTCCTAAATTGGAGCTTGTTATTGGTGACGTTCTAATGGTATCCTGTGCGTATGGTGTGTCTATTATTAGTTCGTGCGTCTCTAATCAGCCACCTTATGCTATTTAGATCTTCCCATATGTGGCGTCATCATGTCCATTTCCAATTGACACCACACGCAGTTGTTGCTTGAAATGACGTTACTTACGCTAAGAGACAAAATACTAGCAATAGAAAAGTACTGCATAGACATGTTGGGGTTGCTGTCTTTACTATAATGGACCCAGTTTATTGCGGAAGCGAACTTTGTTAATTTGTGGGACATTATTGGGGTGAGCTGGGGTAGTTTTCGTTCGTTTGATCAGGTTTGATCTGCCACATGTCTGCCGGCTCAACATAACAACAACCTTCTTCCACAGCCTGATTAGCTCGTTAAATAACAATTATGCTATAACTTTTCACAAGGGAGCACATGTCACGTTAGCATTTCATGCTAGTTTAAACCGCGGGAAAACTACGATGCAAGACCAATGCATACTTTTAAGTAAATCTGGCAGGAACGGAACGAGTTGATAACCTTGATATCGTTTAATGTGAACTTTTACACTCACAGGCGGGTCGTGTATGGCACAGCTGCTTGTATGCAAGATAACTGTACTGAATATGACGCTGTATCGGGTGACGCCATCACTTCCTCTATATCATTATATATGATGATTGATAGCACACATTTTTTTTAAGTCATTAGGTCATTATCTTCGCCAGAACCATGGAATATTAACATCTGGTGCACACGCTCTAGAGTCATTGAACTCTCACAGAAGATGGTGATTCTGGCAACATAGCAAATGCATTCAGGGGTTGCTATGTTTGTGAAGAATAAATTGTCTGTAATATGTAATTCTGCCATGAATAAGATCATGTTTTATCATAACTGATATATATCTATATATATCTATATATATTTATATATATATACATATATATACTATGGAATATATATATATATATCTATTCTATATATATTATATACTATATTATATATATATATACATATATATACTTGGCAACAGCTGGGAGGGTATGCTGCCAAGCCATTCCACCTGGCAGCGAGGAATCAATGTGGTTTGAGATAACATGGCAGTCAGTGTAAATACTTGATTTTCCATCGATGAAGAAATGTCACATATTATCTAATAAAATGTTTACTCTAGATGCTTTATCATCGTTGTTCCAATCCTCACTACAACTATTGCATTAGGGCTGTAAGAATATATTTGAAGATATTCTTTCAATGTTGCAACCCTAAGGAGATGAGTGATGTTTAGGGCTTTATCTTCAATGTACGTGAGTGAAATTGGCATAACTGCCCCTTTATTTTCATGCATAGCTGATGAGTTTTGTTAGCTAATCATATATCCTGATAAGCGTCCAATCAAATTCGTCATATGCACATGATATAAACAGGTGCGTGCGTAGTGCGTTAGTGAGAGTGATAAACCGGGTATTTAGTGCTGTGACACTCACACTCTTCCACTCCATATGGTTGATTGATAACTAAAATGGCAAAGAATGTTGAATAGAGCCTATCTATCATTCACCCCACCAGTGATGTTAAATCAATAACTGGCGATGCATTAGCTGTACCATTTTCCAATGATTAAATCTACTTCTGGACTAACCCGGATGGAACAATATAAATCAATGTTCCATCTAAACGAAGAAGAGAACGACCCTTTACTGGCTTTACTTGTATTTGGATATCCTCTGTGACTCTAATGTATGGACAAAAGTCTATAATATGTCTTTAAGTAGTATTCTTAAGGACCAAATATAGATGCCCAACCCAAATGTATCGAAATGGACCTTGAAGTAAATCAAGCCCTTGACAATATCCAAGTTCGCTCAACGTGTGTCGATATCATTACAGATGACCTGTCACAGTGTATGGTTTTGTTGCCGAATAAGAAGCAGACGACCTCACATTTTTCCAGCGCGTTTGACAGGAGGTGAGATGGAAGTGTCTACTGAGACCAAAACGTCCTGCAGTGATCAACATATAAAGGTCGTTTCTCCATTAATTCAACCCGACTAATGACATATCCGTAAACTTCGCTTGAGTAATGCCATCAGCAGTTTGTTTCATGTGCCGCCAGCGGAATCGATTAAGAGGAATGTAACACACCAATCCGGAGATTCTACAATGAATACTCGTCAGGCGACAGTAGGAAAACACATCTAGACGAACTTATTGAAACAACCTGGTGTTTGTAGGCCGATTTATTGTAAAGACAATGCAATTCACTGTATTATTTTTACCCTTCATTCTAATAAAAATGTAAGCAATCGTACTTAAGCATTCATAAATACATCCACACAACTGGCTCTCTGCGCCAAAGCCACATCAGTCCATCACATATCCGTGTTAAGATATGATCTCAAGTTTTACATGACTATCTGTGCCTTGTGCTTTAGGTGGGTAATTCAGATTATAAAGAACAATTGACTAAGACGGATAAAACGCTGACGATATAGATTAAAAAGGAGTTGATACTTACCAGTTATACCAAAATGTTGTAATACCTTCCACGTTTCATTGCTTGATGACTGCCGCTCGTGTCAGTGATTACATGCTATTTAACATTACTTCGCTTGAGTATTACACGTTCAGAATTGGCTGTGACCACCTGCCTTGTTGTAGGGCGATTTATAGCTAAGACGATGTATAGCAATCTTGCCTGAATTCATTAATAGTGAATGAGGTCACAATCAGTCTGGGTCCCGTATAGATAAGCTACACCGAATGAGGGCAATGTGGTTTCTGGGTTGGAGGTCGCTAAGGACGAGAATACCCTTCCCAGTTATATTTATACAAATATATGATATAAATAAATAAAAATATATATAATTTATCGTATATATATATATATATATATATATATATATATATCAAGTATTTGTATATATACTAGCTTATATATATATATATAATAGTGAATTTATATATCATATATATACATATATATATAAATGAATATATTTATATATATATATCTCTATATATATATATATATATATATATACCATATATATATATAAATATACAATATATATATTATACATATATTTATAGATGTAGACATATATATGCATATTGAAGTAATCAAATACACACAGACTCACCGACACAGACATATATATATATATATATATATATATACAAATATATATATATATATATACATATATATATATGTATATGTGTACATTTATATATATATATACACATATATATGTATATAAATATGTATATATATTTATATATGTATATAAATATATACATATATAGTTTATATATATGCTTATATATATAAATAGATAAATACATGCATATATATGATTATATAAATAAACATATGTATATATCTCTATATATATATATAGTGTTTACATGCTCATATGTATATAAAATATATATGCTGTTTTAGTATATATATATAAATAGATATATATATATTTACATATCTATTTATATATATAGTTAGATATATATATAAACATATATATGTATTTATATATATGCTATATATATATGTATATGTATAAATATTTATATATATACATATATATATATATATAAATATATATATATATATATATATATATATATCCTATATATATATATATATATATATATATATATCTATATATATATATATATATATATATATATATCTATATATATATATATATATATATATATATATGTTTTTGTGTTGTGATGACCAACAGATCCCAGGTAACACATCGCTTAACAGCAATCCTGAATGTTCGAATATATGTATATTGATGCTATCATAACCTTTGTCAAGATGTAATTGAAGCTGACATCAGAATGTAAATAAAACAATCTAGACTACCCTTGTTAGCACCTGCCAGCTGACACTACAGTCGGTGATACGTCTTACTGGAGCAATACTGGTGGCTTTTTTGTGGTGGAAATAACGCATTTGTTTGAAATTATCACTCATTACTTGAGAAATCATTTTGCAATATTACCAACGCAGATATTAGGGCTCACGACGCGATGGTCACGTGATAGATAGGATGACGCTATGGTACACTGCTTTATGCGTTTATATAGATGATGGTGACAGCGACAGCTACGACGCAGTTTATTGTGTTTGTCAAGGTTTATATATTGCGAGTATTTGTGAAGAGAGGTGGCAAAACAGTTGGCGACGGCTCGTCCCCATGCAGTGTGATGAATAGTCTAATATTACTCGCCCTACATGGGTTGATAAGCAGGCTAGTTTATAATTACTCACCCCTAAACAGGATTTGGAACAGTCTATGTTCTAATTAAACGCCCTGACACGGGTTGATGAACAAGTTCGGCTCTCGTTACTCGGCCCTACACGGGTTGATAAGCAATGCTAATATATGCGATTCAGTGTGATGACATCTAGTGGCGATTTACCAGAGCATGGCGAAGGCTAATGAGTAGTGCGTGAGCACACACGAACAAATCGTAATATTTCAGCATACTGGGATGCGTTAGCTAAACAGCGAGATCAAATGCTGTCGATGGTAGGTCTATGTTGCCCTGCTTTCTTCCTTTGTTGATTGGATTCAACGTTTGCGAATATGACTAACATATTAAATGCCTTCAATCTCGCACTGCCTGTGGATATCTTTCAATCTTACATTTATTTGAATCCAATAATAGGATACGTATATGCTGATCAAAATAGTCACGGCAAAAAGTCGCCAGCATTATCGACAAAACTCAGTTGAGGTCGCAAGTTCACAAAGCAGCATCGTCGTAATACGACATGCACAGGCACGATCAATGTTGTTGGATGTTCAAAAACCTCCGTTACAAATGTTTGGAAGCCCTTAAAATCCGACGATGACTTCTGGGGCGCTGTCACATCACATCCTAAAGTCTATCACTGCATTCAATAGGGGAGCGTGTCAGTGCGTCATGGCGTGATATGCTTTTGTCTGGGAGCAACAAATGGAACTCATACAGTGGTTCTATATCTGTATATTGTCAGTGACTCAGGATTATATTGATCCTAATGTAAGCTGTATTTATTTACGAAGTAATCGCCCACACAGAGACGCTTAAATTGCTTCCTGGTTCACAACGCACCATATCCACTATGCATGTACTCATTGAGCCAAAGGCTACCATTGACGTTATGTAATAAATGCTGAACGTATAAGATCATTGTAAGCCAAACTTCATGAAATTTCATTTAGCCAGAAAACATTAATGAAATCGATAACAACCCCGCGCTTTGTTATCAGATAGAATACTCGGTCTCATAATCATTCAATGCCGTCACGATGTTGAATTGTACCATAAGTGCTGCTATTTTCCTATCGATATTACATACACGCATGTGGTGTCTGCAATAGAACGAACAACCTTGAATATTTGTCGTTCAGTGTCTTTGAACATTGACTTACAAACAATAATCACATTTATCGGATACTCCAGTTCCTCCCATGTTCACACAATAATAATGACATCATCGTTAAATCTTAAAATGGCCTTCTTCATTTTGCGGAAACCCATTGTAAATACACAAAACCTTTCAAAATCTATTTAGTGCCCACAGATGTCTATTTGTTATAAGTATGATACATCTGGATGTAATTAGATACTCTCTACCCGAATTAATCTACCTAATCTATGCCATTGTCTCTATCAAACTACCTGTTATCCCCTTTTATTTAATCTATCGCCCCACTTTTGATCGATTCCATGGTCTCGCTTATTGATGCATCAATGTCCCACTAAGAATAAGCATATTTCTCGGTATTGATCGACGATGTTGCCAGTCTGTCAATATACCTATTGGGTCGGTTGAAGCAGATTCAGACCGAGATCGCGGACGAGGGAGATGAATGGGATGATACCGTGCACACATGCACGACCACCAAAGGGCCGCCCACGACGTTACTTGGTGAATTTAACACAAGTGAAAATGGGCAAATCGAACACAAACGGCCCAATATAATTACCGGGCATCCCTTTAACGTGCATCGGAATTGTTAGTTCTGTTTATAATGAACTCGACGAAGGGATGTAATGCAGTTCGTCTGTTGACCTAACTCTTAGCAGCACCAGACGCGGTAGTGCTGCCGACTTATCTCATGGTTAATGGGCAATGACTTGTGCAATAGGCCAATTGCGTAGTTACAGTAACAGCATTTGCCATCTAATAACCCCAAGATGCAAAATATACGATATAGGTATGAGTATCATCTCCAGTTATATGAAAACACAAACATGTAGAGATATTCCATCACATCAATCGGACCGTGTAAGTAGGCATGGTGAAAATGGATATATTACTGACATTAGTAGGAATAGAGAATTACAGAAACACCCATTAGCGGTACGTTTCACTATATACAATAACAGGACGAGATTAATTGTCGGTATATACCTTAAGCATTAGAGCACCAGGAGAACGAGGATCCATTTCCTGGATCGAAGCATGCAGACTAAACAAATGATTTATAGTAAACAGATGCTGTTATGTCGCCATACATGCAGTTAAGAAGAAGGCGAACAAAGACAAGGTCGTCATTTAAAACTACTTCAGAATCATGTGAGAAAAAAAAGTAAACGAAGAATCAGATAACGTCAAGTGGATGGCTGACGTAAACACATCAGCAGTAAGCATCATGGGTTTTCTTCTTCTCGAGGAATGACGTTACCACTCGATCACGTGGCTATCACAATGTTCGATGTTGATCTGGATCGCTCGTGTTTACGCCACACTTACCATGCTTGCCTCCAGTACATTGCATTCAAGTCCGCATGAAAGTATTTGACAGGACTTCGTCAAGAATTCAAGTTGCACAGATCGCGGTGAAACGATCTGTATATCTAATAGCCTGTATGAAGCATAAATTACGGTGAAGGCTAACAAAGGTTTCCTAATCGACATTTATATATATATATATATATATATATATATATATATATATATATATATATATATATATATATATATATATATATATATATATATATATATATATATATATATATATATATATATATATATACATATATATATATATATATATATATATATATATATATATATATATATATATATATATATATATATATATATATATATATATATATCTAACAGCAATACAATGGATCGATTTACCGACAGTCATGATAGCTCGTGATGTTTAGCGACTCAGGTTGCTGTTGGTTGACTATTTGGCATTTGTCTTTTGTTGATCCAGTCACAAGACGGCGAGGTAGTAGATCAACAGATCAACTAGCACGTGCATCACAAACAATACATGTGACACGCATCTAGTTTTCGTGCAATGTAGCATTTATTTTGTCCATTATATATGCTGCTGCAGACTGCGATGTATCGGCACTAAGCATGCTCATGCAATGTTTGTTGCCCAATATGTGCAGGGACATTAGCCCTAATGAAGATATAGAAAAGCTTTTCAAAACATATATAGATACATACCAAACTAGTTATCTCAGTCATAGCCAGTGCAACAAAGATCACCTGATGCCGTCATGGTAACCGTTGTTTTAGCTGTAAAATATTCAGACTTAAATATAATATCGTGATTTATATACGCATCTGCAGTTTGTTACACACTACATTCTTTTGCACGTTGCTAAAACAGATTGTTAAGAGCAAATAGATAAGACAATTAGAGCGCTCATTATATCGATCCATATTTATCAATATTGATTCTTAATATCTATATGTATCACTTTCCACGTTGCATCGCCGGTATCAGTATTTCCTGATATCAAGTATAGAGGGTCGCCTGCATTACAATTCCTGCATTAACTCATAATGAACGAGGTCAATATCAGTGTTGACCCGTCAATGATCGGCTTAACCTGAATCTGGTCAGTATGTCGGGTTTGAGGTCTTGAGGTGGAGAAGAGCATAACGCTCCCAACTGGCAGCCACCCAACGCAGGATTGACTTGATATTATTCGAGGCATGAATTCATCCATTCAGCACTCTTCGAGTGAAACAAACAAACCATGCTCTTTATAAGATAATGTTGTTTTACAATAATCGTTATACGATTGGTTATACGCATGGTGTGAATAAGAATCACGTACAAGTTTTACTTGCGGAGGAAATATTCAAAATGATGCGAATTGATAGATGGGTGCAAGTTTCGTCACAACAATACTATCTTGAGTTGTGGCACATATGTATAAACAATACTAATATGCGTTTTTCATTCGGCGTCTAGAGCAAAGGCCATTGTACATTTGTGGTACCGCGATTGCTCAGCTTTAATTTCGTTACGTAAGCATCATACAAAAAAGCAGGTGATTGAAAGGGCGATCTGTCCCAGTTGGAGCTCGGGCTCTATGATCGTCTCACGACGCTGGTCGCAGAAGGGTAATGCTTGGTTGCGGCATCGATTTCCATTATTTCATGAAATGAATGAAAATATGATGTTTGTCAGGCATTTGCAACACTGATGACATCCAACAAAGCGCTTGATTAAGATGTATTCGAACTTGCCGAGGGTATATTGGTCATCTTACAAGATATTGTGTCAAGTTAACAATTTACATTAGCAGCAGCTACCTTCTCAAATTAAAATGTCCTTATGAGCAAATACGGCTGTTTTGCTATTCAGCTGACAGAAAAACAAAACATGAGTGTTTGCATATACACATAAACGCATTGTGCAATCTTATGGACGATTATGGAATGAACGATGGTGCAACTTTTATCACTGTTGGATTACCTTTTATGTCTGCTAAAATGAGGAATTCGGATCAGCATGGTGAAACCTTTGGAAATGTTGTCTTAGCCGTTAAATCCAACAGATAAGTATAATCCAACTCAGCTGATGTAGGAATGCATTGTGTCTGCCAGCGATGGGTACAGTGCCAAATTGACCTTGTTAACATCAGGTGCAGGTTATCCAATGAGTCTAGTGTAGTATCTAGTATCGATGAATTCGCTGCTGATAAAAACTCTACCTGCTCAAGGAGAAGAGCAAGGAGGTGACCTTGACTAAGGGATAACAGACAACTTCGTTATACACACACATACACACACACACACACACACACACACACACACACACACACACACACACACACACACACACACACACACACACACACACACACACACACACACACACACACACACACACACACACACACACACACACACACACACTGACACACACGCACACACGCACACACACATACATACATACATACATACATACACACACGCACACACATACTCACGCACGCACATATATATATTTGTGAATATGTATAAATATATATATATATATATATATATATATATATATATATATATGCATATATATATATGCATATATATATATATATATATATATATATATATATATATATATATATATATATATATATATATATATATATATATATATATATATATATATATATATATATATATATATATATATATATATATATATATACATATATTTATATATATACATATATGTATAGTTTTATTGTTCGGGTTCATTTACTGCTCCCAGACTAAAGCATGCCACGTCATCACGCATTGACACGCTCTCCCATTGAAGACAGTCGTTTTTCATAGCTGACCTGTTTATTGAGCCAAAAAATATAGCATACTTATTTAGATGGGAAGGAAATGCGTTGATGATGATACGTGTCGTTTGACACCATAAATACGACCATGACACGTTCAGCGTCTGGGAAACATTGCAACATACAACATTTTGTAATATCAGGTTACATTTACTGCTTTAATAAGTGAAACAAATATAATGGCGGGTCTGATAGAGCTCTGTTCATTCAGTGGGAACTTTTGCCCCAGTTGTCAAAGCACTTGGTTGTTCATTTTGAACAGTGAAAGATGTGCGGCATTTTTTTGAGCAGCAAAGGGTAACCGCAGATTGCCATTACGCTGATATGCTTATCGCAAGCGCAGGCCTTATTCTGGTAAATTGTGTATATAATCCTATCATTCAAGTTAAGTTCCGAGAACATAAGTCTATATTCATTGCAGTATTACTAATGCTGCAACAGTGATTCATGTAGTCTGCTAGATTATGTCGTATCGTGTTATGATCAGGGTTCACTGGGTTCTGGCAATCTGCAGCAGTGTGTCCAAACATCCCAATAAACGAATGCATAATCCGGTTTTGCTATTATGCTATTACATTACCGTTCTGTAAGAATATTTCATCGTTTAATTACCTATTGATAATATGTGTGAATGAACGCAAAAGCACATACATTGGCCACATGACATGTTATCGCATTACAGTGTTTCACCTGCGTGAACTGTGTTCCACGTTCATTACAAATGGGGTCACCGTGTTTGCATTTAATCAAATGCCTCATGAGGCATTATACTGCTGATTACAAGAAACAAACATCGATAGTGATGACCTGGATGCCATAACAACCTTCCTGCGCTGTCTATTATACGATGATCGATGACGGCAGTCATCACATGCACCTTATCATACAGAGAGCTAAAATCAATCCATGCCCATCGTCTGGTGGTTTCAATGACGCATTATCTGACACAATACAATAAATGCTCGTGTAAACTCTTACATATATATTTCTGTTGTAGTGTCATATCTCTCACGCTTTCGTATCAAAATCAGGATTCACCTTCAAATAGTCAACTCTAATTCATGACCTCGACAAATAAGACTATGGCTCGTCAGTAACTCGTGACAAATACCCCTGGTGTTCGTCTACGGCTTCATAAGTATGAATAGCGTACACATGTTTAGGCACCTAATATGGAAAACGAATTTTTGTTTTCAAACCGTTGTTTATTTGGCTGGGCCAAATTCAACTTCACGCAATCACTGCTGTCAATGGAAGCACATCCACTGAAGGGGAAATGTCTGCCGCTCGCCCCATTTTTCCACCATAGTAAGACACTGCACATGCTGTCGGTTAATCATTACCGGATTGAAAGTGATAAGGAGCGCATTCGATTACTTTTCGTGGCGATCACGATTACATGTAGTTTGACAGACACTTGTTTACATCGCAGAGTTGTTCATTTAATTCAAATAGAGCGTTCTGCTGCGATATCACAATACAAATTATTAGGTAACCGCTAAATAATGTTTGGAGCTTTGGTAGCAACGGTTAGGGAGGAGACGGTCGAAGTTTTTAACTGCTGTAATCCATCGGTAGACTTTTACATATAGTCGGTTGATAACATGTAGGGTGCAAATCCGTCCTTTTCTGAAACACACAGAGTTAAGCTCATCTACCGTTTCCAATGTTGGAAAACAAACTAACGAAAGAGAGAGCATCTTTGTTCAGGAGATTGCAATTAGAAAACGTATCGCTGTACACCAAACCAAGGGTTTTTTCTACTGACGCTATAGAATGATTCGATCGATGCTCAGCCGCAATTTGGCGTAAACATAACACGGATTTGTCAGTAATTTCTGCATCACAGTGACTGACTTCCATCTCCACCAGATTAATCAGGGTTAGGCTTAATTTCCTGTAACTTCGCTCTTGTTTACATCTTGTATTCGTCATTTAATGCATACCCTTTTATTTTAATATGTCCTCAACGAGGCAAAATCTCATTTGCCTTCTGCAGCTGAACAGTAACACGATGTTGTTTGCAGATGTAGAACATGTCTTAGTATTATACTTAAAAGCCAATGTTATTGCATCCAATTTTATGCTGTTTTATTTCAAGTCAATTTCTTCGTTCCGTGTATGCGTGTTTCTTCCAATGCAACGTTGTATACATGCATTACACATTATCCTGAAAATCGCTACTGTACGGACAGCGTCTATCATGCATTCTATTTACGATAGCTTTTTTTCAGCTAAGTAAAAGGTGGATTTACCCAGCGCTCACATTGAAAATAACCAACATGGTGATTCTTAGTTCAATAGATACCCTGTTGCACTAAGCGCATATAGCATTATTGTTTGGTTCTACAGCATTGAGTTTAGTGTGTATATAACAATTTCACGAACTTTGGATAACTTCACCAGAGACCATATTATCAACGCACTGTAAATAGGAGTTCGCCATGGCAGCGTCGTGTTGTGGCATCATCTGGTACGACCAAACAGTTTCCTTGGTAAATCTTTGGCTTAAAATTCCCGTCACTGCGCCAACGACAACAGACGAATTTACCTAAATCAACACTCACGAGGAAACACGGGAGCGTGAACGTGATGATTGGTAGCTGATGGTCGAAGAATGAGTGCATTAATCTTTGCTGGAGAGAAATGTGCAGCTTGTAGACGTTACAATTGCTGGAATGCGAGCTTAGTGAATAAATGAGCTAGATGCTTGCCACTGATAGTGACCTACCAAAGTGTTAGAGAGAAGAAAGGGGTCAGTAATGCAAACAGAAGATATACTCACTGTGTTCCTATGACAAACAGAAGTCACCCGTTGAAAATAGAAGTGAGGAAATTCATCACGCATGCTTTTGTAACAGCTCTTCTACTCGAGTAAGTAGCATTGAATCAACAGTCTGACTACGCATGTCGAGTGTGAGCTCCATTTGTGGTGCACTTTGCTGTGCGTTGGTCGTTTTTTGTTGTGTTGACACGCAGCAGTATCGCAGCTGGCTTAGAGGGCAATGAGGTACTAGTATGGTCGTGTAAGTTGCCTTGTGCAATATTAATTAAGGTTGGTACACATCAGAGAATGTTTTGCATGATAAGTGGCATGTTATATGCTTTATGTTGCTGAAACCGGCGTGGATTCCTGACTATTATAATAACCGTACAGGATGTCAAGCACGTAGTATTGTGTGTTTTATATGGGAATGAGAATGTGTGAATGTTTTAATGTTATATACATAGTGACACATGATGTATATCACCGTAAAAGATATATGTTGCTGATAATATTGAATGTTAAAATCGGGGCTTGTATTTATCAGAGATTAAGTGAATCTTATTATGCTTTTAGCTGGCTGAGAGATAAAAACAAAGTTCTTCCGATGTTCAGTTGTGTGAGCTAAAACGTATTCCATATAGACCAAGAAACAATAAAATGTCAGCGTTCCACCCAGAGATAATCATTACCTGTGCTGTGAACTTTGCCATGTCATTACGCTTCACTTACGTGTTAGGATTGTAATGTGTTGCATGACGGTGATTTATGGCCCAGCGAAGACGTATGCGGACAGCCCAGAGCTGACCATCTGCATTTTGGGGCATGATAATATATGTTGACATACGATGCTGCAAACGTATTCATAAGGCAGGCAACCTATCATTGGCGATTTGCTAGAGCTTGTCAACAGATGTTAGACTGCGATACAGCAAGCTTGTTGGTATGAAGGTGTATATACGCGTTCAAATAACTCAAGTAGGATTTTCTGGATAAGTTCATGCTACGTAATTCTGGCTTTCCTTTTGTGACTGTAAGTCAAATCGTTACTTGGAGTGTTTCAAGAGTGCTTGATAATTTGAGCCTTGGTATCTAAACAGCCACCTAATGCTTCGATGATTTATATCGTTCTAAAAGTGGTGTTATCATATACCTTCCTATTGTTGTAAATGGAGCTACTAATAATACAAACATCAAATACAATCAATAGACGATTACTGAATTAACATGCTCACGATTGGGCTGGTTGTCATTACTAAGATAAATCGAGGAAGCAAACTGTTTTCTACGAAACATTTATTGGGTTGCGCTGGGTATTTGTTTGCTGGTTTGGACACGTATAGGCCGGCTTAACATTGACCCAAAGCATCGCGGATAATGTGTTTGGATATTATCAATACTACTCGCGAAAGTTATCAGCAACTACGTTAACTGTGATATTATGCCATCGATCTATTTCTATCATATATGAACTAACAAAATGACCGACTAAATATTTCTAAGCCTAACAAACACCATGGCTTTAGGAGTTTTGAAATGTATTTGATAATAATTATTCGCTCAGTGTTAAAACCCTGAAGAGATGATTCATTTAGTTTGGCTGTGATTGGCTAAAATGAGGGAAAGTTAAAGGCTATAACTACGTGAGTGCAATTTCATGTATAGCTGCTGTGCTTTGTTAGCAAATCTTATCCCCTGATGAGCGACCTATCATATACGTCATATGCACGTAAACTGGCGCGTGCGTTAGTGAGAGTGGTAAGCCGGGTTCTTTCTGGTGTAATTAATGTTGTGACACAAACCTTGCCACTCCATATGGTTGATTGATAACTAAAATGGCAAAGAATGTTGAATAGAGCCTATCATTCACCCCACCAGTGATGTTAAATCAATAACTGGCGATGCATTAGCTGTACCGTTTTCCTATGAATAAATCCACATCTGGACAAACCAGGGTTAAACAATATAAATCAATGTGCCATCTAGACAAAGTAGAGAACGACCCTTTACTGGCAGTTAGGCTGGTCGTTTGTATTTGCATATCCTCTGTGACTCTAATGCGTGGACAAAAGTCTTTAATATGTCTTTAAGAAGTATTCTGATGGACGAAATCTAGATGCCTAACCCAAATGCCCTGAAAAGGCTAAATCACTTGTTTGCCTTTGGGTTTAGAAGAACAAGACCCCTATTTAGATAGAGCCACT
>CM067344.1:63000645-63075645 GCA_034190875.2 Urechis unicinctus | reverse complement strand
GAAACCGCGTCACTTTATGTTCAGCAGCAATGAAAAGATTCAATCTATATCCAGTCGTATTTGGGAAAGAAACATACACGGGCATCATCAGCACCTTTTTTATCACGTTCACGGGTTTCTATCACTGGCAGATTTATCCGGGTATGTTTAATTTCCGGTCAATTTGCTTATGTGTACATCTTATATCCTTCATATCGTCCAACTTGGAAATGTCTCAACAAGGAAACAAATCCTCCCCTTTTTTATTCAGCCGCATGGAAACGCGATGTTATGCCTGGAAATGTTACATAATAAGCATTGATGAATTTATTCAAATATAAGTCATATTTCGCTTGTGAAATTATCGGACAATATATGACTTGCCATAAGAACAACGAATTATTTAACACACAATAAAAATAGCAGTTTATATCACGTTGTGTCGTCTGTATCTTCTTTACACTCATTAAAAGTTCAAGGAATAGGGATAATATGTTCTATGATTGTCATGATGTAAATAAATCAATCAATCAATGTACCCACCAATAATTCCAGCAATCAATCAATATATAAATAATGCTTGAATACATATATTAACCCTTCATTTCACCTATTCTTCATGCAATATCATTTAACATTGAATGTGCCTCTCCTATAACATTTGCTATTCTGGTAATATACAACGCATGCATTAAATTATTTGCATAAAATATTGCATTTACAACGAACAGTGTGCAATATGTGGTCTAAAAATGCAAAAAGTATATTTGCTGAATTATTTATAGCTAGTGAAGAACAATAGTCAACTACAGTCAAAATGTTAGTAACTAAACGTTTATTGATTGTTATTTTAAACAAAAGCACGTGAATCGATTGCTCTCTGGCTACCACCCCTGGCTATTATTGAATGAATCAGCTAAACATCGATTTTGTTCCAATACTTGCTGAAACATGCTATCGATATTACTAAGGCACACATTTGCGCACGGGTATTCAGGCCTTAACAGCCCACTGGTCAATCAAATCGACAATCAAGGATTGCAGGCGAAGGCGATGTCTTTTGCAAAAACCTTGATTCGCCCATTTGGAATGAAGCAACAAACAAGCCTAACACACAGCATACATGTCTACTTAGGGGGCGAAGGTCATCTGGTAGTAAGTGCGATGCGATTATTCTTAAAGTCGAAGTTATAACAGCAGTTGGCAGCAAGCACACTATCTATCCAGCTACATTACAAACACGCAAGTGAATTTGATGAATCTGATCGCACCCGATATGAACAAAGTGCTGTCTCTGTCTATGGTTAACTGACTGTCATCACCTCTAAGTGTGATGCATAACATCAAAGTTGCACGAAACGGATGACGTAAATATATGGATCGGTGACATAGTGCATTTCAATTACACCCGTCTGTCATGTATTACAAATAGCCTGGCATATATTCAACCGAAAGGCATTCGATTACTGACAAAATATGGATACAACCTTGTAAGAGTCTCCGCCGTTATATATAATACACGACACACATCTAATGAGCCTAACTTTTCAGCATATCAGGTCTTAAACTCTGCTTACAGTAAATAAGTGCATAAGAATATTCAGCCCAGCCTTTTGTTAATAAACGACTATAATATTGACGTATTGTTGCCACACACAAAGGAACCGAACAAGCTGAGATACATTAGTGCGCGTAGTAACACCATTAGCAGAAATAGGCCAGTCATTAATGTTAGGGCGATGTAATCACAGAGCATTACAAATTAATGACAAAGCTTTGATTCAAATAAAGTGCGCTTTTTCTAATGTAATTCACCTCTTTCGGAGTTCGCAACCAGAGCGGAGATATAGGATAGGACAAGTGCAAACCTAAGCCATTCTTCCTCTCTACTTAAAACGTATAGTATACTATTGTTGTTTGTAAATAAAATGTGCTTATTGTTCAGTTGTTCAAAACCGACCAACCATTTTTAACCAACACTTATTTTTGAGATATCTGATCATTGCGGCAGTCTACACATTCTATAGCTCCAAAGTGCTATATTTCACTGCTTGTTTGGCGACATCATTGAATCACAATAAATCATTTTGTAGAACTCAGTTTAGCTTTGTTAGCCGATTTGCTAACATTCAGAGAATGGATCGACGGTCTACTGGTGATATAATGCTGAGGTTGATGGCCTACAGTTAACTTCATCCCATTGATGGATAATACACCACTAAAGAGTGAATCCGTAGTTCTCCCCCCATACTAATGTCAATACTGTAACCGATTAGGTGGCAGTTATACATTTTTACCATGCCTGCTGATTCATTACGTGTTGTTGAATCACCATTCTTCAGACCTAGCATACGGCCGGAGCTACGTGGACGCATTATATGTTCAACATGATGTTACGATGTGGTAAACACTACATGCACACCCTATTCTAGGCTTAAATAATTGTGAAGTGGCCAATTGGCTATCCGCATGCCTTTGAACAATGCATGTCATAGTCAAAACCTCTAGTGATCGTTAAGCACAAATAACGCCAAATTGGCCGAATTGAATTGTACGTCGTAGTAGCCTCTGATATAGTATGCATATGCTTCTATCAGCAAAGCGCAATAATTATCAGTAAATCATTCAACTCCCGTTAGCTTTTATGCTCCCTCCAACAGAATATTTGTATTCTTTGTGGTAAGTATCAGTTGATCGTTCAAACTCTTTACTAAATAACAAGGTTATTTTAGCCGTTTGACTTTTAGATAAGCTACAGGTCCGTCGATGCGATGGAATGTCTCTAGATATAAGTGTTTTCGCCTGCGGATGATAATTATACCGATATCGCACATTTTTCTTTGGGGGTTATTAGATGGCACATATTGTATTAACTAAAGCCACTCTGTTACTAAGCATTTGGCCTCTTGCACAGCCCCATTTACAAGTCTTTACCCACGAGGGAAGTTGCTAAGAGTTAGGTCAACAGACGAACTGCATTACATCCCTTCGTCGAGTGCATTATAAACAGAATTAACAATTCCGATTCGCGTAAGTATCCCACGTTAAATAGGGTGCATGGTGATTAACGATGGCAATTTGCCTATTTTTGCTTTTCTTATATTCCCTGTGTAATGTTTTTAAAGTGACTCTCGCGGACCGCCTTTGGTGGTCGTGCAGGTGTGCACGGTATCGTCCTATCCATCTTCTTCGTCCGCATTCCCGGTTTGTATCAGCTTCAACCAACCCAATAGGCATATTGGTAGCGGGGGCACATTGTCGATCAATAGCGTAGCAATATGCATATTGATAGCGGATCATTGGTGTATCAATAAGTGAGACAATGACATCGATCAATAGGTGGGCAATAGGTAGATTAATAGCGGGTAATAGGTAGATTGATAGCGGGGCAAAAGGTAGAAGGCATCTACTTCCATCGAGAAACGTCATTCCCAGCATTACATATCGCATAACATATTTACATTTGTGGACCCAAAGGCTATTTTATATTTGGCCGACGATATCGTTAATTTTGGATGTACATGAGTCACAATTCATATACACCACACGAAATATATTCAATGCTGTTCGTTTTATTGCAGACACCACATGCGAATAAGTGATAGCGATACAAATACAGCGGGGTTTATGGTTTAGTGGTACACCGTGACGGCACTGTATGAATAAGGGTTCAAGTTTTCTATCTGATTAATCTCAAAGCGCTGTGGGAAAGCATTTAAACAAGTCCACGTTAGTTGTATCAACTCTCCGTCACAAATGCGTAATGCTCAATGATTATCTAACATATACGACAGGTTTATTTCTGCTGATGGTGTTACTATGCATACTAATGTCTCTCAGCTTGTTCGGTTCCATTGTGTGTGGCAACAATATGGAAATATTTTATTCGTTTATTACACAAAAGCTGGGCTGAGTCTTTCGCAATCATTGATTGTAAGCAGAAGTGATGTATAGCAGGCTTGATGTACGGAATAGTTAAACTCATACAATGTGCGTTTTGCATGATATACAACAGTATTTTCCTATGAAATTGTATCCACATTATTCAGTTATCGAATGCCTTTCGGTTGAATGGATGCCAGAATGTTTGTTATACATGACAGACGGCCGTAATTGAAATGCACTATGTCACCGTTGTAGATCTTTACGTCACCGGTTTCGTGCCACTTTGATGTGATGCATCACACTTGCTGGTGATGGCAGACAACAATTTGTTTATATCGGGTGCGATAGGATTTGTAAAATTCAGTTGCGTGTTTGGAATGCACCTGAATACATAGTACGCAAGCTGCCAACGTCTAATAAAACCTTGACAGTAAGAGTAATCGCAGCGCACTTCCTACCAGATGACTTTCGCCCCTATGTAGACATTTATGCTGTTTGTATGGTTTGTATGATGCAGCATTTCAAACAAATGAAGCAAGGTTTACGCCTGCATACCTTGATTGTCGATTTGACTGACCAGGTGGCTGCAAACACAATATTCAATATGAATAGATATGAAACCTGAACACGCTTTTGCAATCATATGCCTTTGTAATATCAATAGCATATTTCTGCATCAAAATCGAAACTAAGCCGATTCATTAAAGCGTGGGGTGAAAGTCAGACAACGATCGATTCACATTTGATTTAAAATAACTATTATCGGGCAGTTTCTGGCAATTTTTGTTTGACCAATGTGGCAATGACCGAGAAAGCTTGTTTGGAGGTAATATTTATATAAGCTTTGGTGAGCTTATTTTACATAATGGTAAACATGTCGCAGTAAATTGAAGTGTCTTTACATATATTGGCCTACACTCACTGGATATTTTCGATTGTCGATTTGCGATACCTGAAACAATCTGATGATGGTGTCTTTTAGAGGATATATACGGATTTGTCACTGGTCAGGATTAATTAACCCTTTATCTTTCCCTCAATGGACCACTTCCATCTTACCGCTTGTCCAACGCGCTGGCAACTATGAGGTCGTGTATCTCTTATTTGGCAACAATAACAAACACTGTGATAGGTCAACTGTCCATGGCAGTAATTGAACGAGCTTACATATTTACAAACATTTTGCCTCACTTCAAAAGTGATAGACCATCTGTCCAGGACAGTATTTTTTATTCAAACGTCCTTTTCAACAACACCGTTGCACATTACTCAATATACCTACTTCAATTCAAATGAATGTCCTGATCTCAACAATGATTGTGTTACAACTGTTATTATGATTATGTTATAATTTATTGGAAACGTAAATTGTTGTTCCGGGTACCCGGTGATCTCGGCCTCGGCCGCCCACCGGACTAGGCATGTGTGTAACAACGGATGATGCGATTATTTCTGCCGATCTCTAATAGATATGACTTACTGAATTTCTCCTGACGCAAAAGGCAAATAGACGGGTGATTAACTCTTATTATCAAAGATGTTGCAGTGGTTGTTCTAACTGTATAATATCTATTCCTTGGTCACACATATCACAATGGTTTACCATACATACACTGTCGTAGACAAAATGCCACGTCTTTATAAGCATATTGTATTCTGCATAAAATGCCTGGAAATAGAATAGACGAATGGAAATCCTCTGCAATCATAATGCATGTCCTCAATATGATTTCTCTTCGGGTGTGCCATAACATTGCAATGGGATTAGACAAAGCATTTGAGCAAACAAATATTATATCAAGGGCACAAGAAGAAAATCATAGAATGAATGCATTTAACAAACATTTGATACAGTAAATCATAGTAACTGACCTTATGTATATTGCCTTAGCTTGTAAGAGCCAATTAAAGAGTGTTGCGTAATGTGTCGTATCAAGATGTATCGCTGGAGTGTCATTCAAAAGGATGATCACTAAGCGCCACACGAGGGACACTTGCTGATTTGTAAGATGTAGATAATCTCCATACTTTCTGTAGCTGGCTGGCATGTTAGGTACAGACTAAATACGCATGCTATTTTATATTTGTCATCGGCTAACGGGTATTTGGCCAAGGAGAGTCAATGAGGATATTCATATAAAACCGATCAGCCCATCTGCCAGTGAAGAGTTGTTCTTGCCGATTATTGATTGAATATCACCGTCGGAGTAATTGACAGTCTATTCACCACTCTCGTATGATATGGGTGGGTTGGGTGTCACAGTATTAATTACACCACAGAGAACCAGATTTTCAACTCTCACTAATGTACTACGAACGTACCAGTTTATACCATTTGCACGTATTCGATTGGTGGCTGGCATTCTGAGTAGCAATGCGTACGCGTCCAGTGGATTCGATGAGGTGGTACATCATATACTTATGATTATAACTTTAAGTCTAATTTTATTCTTTCATATCTTTCAGCATCATCTATACCGCAAAACCATGAGATATAAAAGGCTGTATCGTTCCAATTTATGAGGAAAGCATTTATTCAGTAACAATAAGCTCGTGCATCGTAGGTTAACAGATCCAGACAAAGTAGATCGGTAATAATAGGTTGCAGCATTTATTGTCAAACGAATATGCTTGCTGCACCGTATGTCAATAGGTTATCATGCCCCAAAACGCAGATGGTCATATTTGGGTTGTCTATATAGGTCTGAATTGGAAAATAAATTTCGTAGCTTAATTGAACATCCTGTATTATTGATCATTGCTGAAAGCCGCACGCTTACATTTATATAGATCATTTCAATCTTGACTATGTTGGTACATAATTAAGAAGGCGCAGCCAATGACTAAATGAATCGCAGAAGGTCATTTAAGTACTCATGACAAATGATTGTGATAGTCATCAATACTAGCGTAGTTGCTCTGGACGACAGTCATGGTTTGCGTTCCATAAGATAAGAAATAATCAGCTAGATTTAGTTAAATAGCAATAGTACATAGAATCATTAACCGCTGTCGTGCAACACATTGCATTCACAACACGAAAGTTAAGTGCGATAAAATGGCAAAGTGCACAGCACTTCCGACAGATAATGATGATCTCTGTGTAGAACGCTTGAATGTTGATTGTTCCCTGGTCAAAATGGAAAACGTTTCAGTTCAGACAACAAAACACCGTGAGCAAAATTTCAATGAGCGATATTACTACATGCGGTACCAGTTATAAGCCAGGTTGAACTTGGCAACCCTTGGTATTCATTACAAATTGCCGCTTCTCATGCACCACTGTGCCCCAGTAGGCTGTGATGTTATCATACTTCAACCCATCTGTGGTTTCGCAGTCCTTAAGTCTACCAATACTAATGAGTCACGAAGTTCATCTGCCTAAGCATCGCAGAAAGATGACTATTGTAGCCTAAAACACGTTGTTATACACAATGGGATGGTGCTCCACAATAAATCACTATAATCTTGTCTAATAAAGCTATTTTAATTGTGAAGCATTCGTGTATTTTTAGCAATGTTGATTCTCAGAATTGGACGACAATGTAGGCTGCCTATTCTTCACATCTCAGCCCCACTTCAAAGCAGTAAAAGGACAATTAATCTGTGCTCGATCAATGACACGCTGTCTTCTCGTGAACTGTTGGTAACTTATTGGTAATCCAATATTAGGTGTCTTTCACATGCTGACGTCTAATGGAAAACCTCGCAGGATTTTAATCACCAATAAGTCATAATCCTGATCAGAACAATAAATAACACAGTCGGCAAAGATAACAATACAAATGGCAAAACTATTTCTGGTTTTGCTCATTATTAATGGTGACGTTATATCTGGAGCCTAGAGAAAGATTTTTGTAAATATCTTGATGCGCCATCGAGGACATGTAGCTGTCTGGTTGATAAATTCAGAACAATAAATTGTTTTTGAAGCTTACAGGTATATGTATTCCATCCGAATGAAACTAAGATTAGGGTAAATTCGATGTGATGATAACATGATCAACATTTGCTGAGAGATGCCGCGAAGAAATATTGACAAAAGAAAATTGAAAGTAAAGGCACGGATTGGGTGTCACCTTTGACGTAATTCTGCCTAGGTATTCGACGAAAATGATGACGTTTATGCAGAGCATCTTCAGTGACATTGAAAGCACGGAACAAAGGCAATATGTTTGGAGAGCACTCGAGTGTGTCTGATAGTCAACAATATGGATGCATTGTTGCATATTCAGAATATATCATATAACTTGTGATCGATAGTGCTGACGCAATAAGGAAACAAATATTGGTCACACAAGGAGACTGAGACGCAGTCGAAAAGTAGATTTCGATGTGACCAGCAGACGGCTCTATAATTTTTGTTTGTTTTCTGCCACCAAGCCAAACGCGCTGACAATCGTTAAATAGAGAATTGTATTGCGCCGAGGACAGAAATAATAAACAACACAAGAATTCATTGTTTATCAACATAAGATACGCAATGAAATACCGAATATGGTAATTTCTCTTGTATATGGGTGATCATTTGTGTTGGCAACGCTTACATACTTTTTCATTTTGCCCCTTAGAAATTATAAATCATTAGAATGGACTAATTTCTGTCAGAAACCTATTGTGACAAGTTGTCTGAAATAATATTCCAATATTGCCTGGTTACTTTGCTATTAGGAATGTTACATTTCACAATCAGGATCATGCAAAAAACGTTCTTCGTTCATTTGGATATAAGTTGGCCCGTAGGATCATGGTCGTATTTAATTGGATTACACTTAGTGATATACATTTCCACTTGTATCTTGGGGTTTTGGGGTGGAGTGGGGGGAGCAACTCATGTGTTCAACCAAAATGTAGATATTCAGATCATTGCACACATTGTCCAACAACTCTCAACAATTAAAACTGTTGGCAACCCTCCAGACAACCCTTTTCTCTGATGGATACAAGCCCCAATTGCAACATTCATTATCACCAGTAACACTTGTCCTACACTTAGACAATATGTGTTAGATACATTTCAGGTATGTGTTCATTCTTTAAGCGAGATTGAAACATACACACATTCTTATGAATATAAATATAAGTCTACATACTGTATACATCTCTAGCGTAAATAGACGTTAATGAGCCATGGAGTTTGCTTCTTTCCCATTGTCGCACAATGCATGCACTGTAAATCAGCAGTAGTTTAATAAGCCTCTCTAATCTACTGGCCTTTTCAGCCCTTCAATGGTTGTTATTGTAGTGACAATACCTTTTATACCAATACTGTGCTATAACATTAACATGGAATAGACGGTTATGAAGAACCACGTATGTGATTTACTGTAGGCATGGCTCGCATTGCTGCACATTTCGCCTATTTCGCGTTCTACCCGTCGTTCAGAAGTACTCTCAGTAATTGCATTATTTTTTCGCGTCAATCCCTTCGTAATTAATGGAACTACACACACAAAACTAATATTCACTTTAATGTATAGCCCGCTTTAACATACCAGTATCAGTAACTGCTATGCCGTTGAATGTAATTCTAAATCAGTGTTCTATTTCCGCAAGCAGCATCGCGTTACCGCTCGATTGCAGAAGGGAAATTCCTCGTTGAGACATATCGAAGTTGCTGAGTAAATGATGGATATAACATATGAACAGGAAATAAAGCATTAATCTGCTAGATATGGATATGGTGATGAAGAATGTACTGAAGATGTTGTGTTATGCATGCGTCAAACTTTGGCTGAAAATCGATGAAATAATTTGTTATGGCTGCATATTACGACGAACCCCAGTATAAAAAAACATGCATAAGTCAATGAGACACAGCGCGAACAAATCATCAAAGCAGTATCTTACTTGAAATAGAAATACTGTATTTAAAGATTAGGTCCTATATCGGGGCAAACTATTCGTTCTTTTATGCTGTTGATTTAGCAGTACTGCGACGAGTAAAGACTCATGTCCTGTATGCTTTACATGAAGTGGCAATTTTTCACCGGGTGGCAATCGCGTGTGAGAAGCTTTTCAGTGTAATGGTAATTAGTGGTTGCCCTTTGTATATTTTCCTGCCCGAATACGACCACGCATATTTCACCACTCCGAATCAATAACCAAGTGTTTTGACTACTGGGACAAAAGTAACTACTGAGTAGACAGAGCACTCTCAGACCCACAATTTTACTTCTATAACCTGACAAATTGTTCTGTCTGGTGCATTGTGTTGCCTAATGTGCTACATTACTACGGATTGACATTAATGCATTTCCCTCTCACCTACACGTGGCCAAATTGTTGCGCCAAACCAAAAAGGGTGGCCTCTGATGTGCCCAAACCTGTTACCACTACCAAGAAGGATAGAGACATATTCACACAATGCAATCCTCCTGTCCATTTAACTTTAAATTAGAAACCTTGTGAACCGAACAAGAAGAATGAAATTTCAAATACTAAAGTTAAATATAAAATTCATAGACCTCCAAGGGGATCTGAAGATCCAATCCACATTCATAACAGATTCGTCAGGCTTGAGGAGATGGACCTTTACAATGCCCGTCTTTCTTATTAACCCACATCAGCCCATTATAGCCCCAGGCGGAAGCCTCGGGCTTCAACTCACACCACCCCCACAATGTCACCCAGCATTAACCAATGGAACTGTCGAGGATTTCGGTCAAACTATGACGAATTAAAATCGCTGTTTGCCTTCAGGAAATGTTCCTGAAGAAGACTGATCAAACGTCTATGAGAGGGTATACCATTTACAATAAAACATCTACATCACAAAGGGATGGATGGGCTGTGGGAGGGGCAACTGTGCATGTTAAACACGGTGTCTACCATGAACCCATTCTTCTGGACACGGCTGTTCAAGCTATAGAAGATGGAAGAGATGTGGGAGGGGCATCTGCACTTGTTAAACACGGTGTCTCATTAACCCATTCCTCGGGATACGCCTCTTCAAGCTAAAGCCATAAGTTTAACCCTCCACAAAACCATCCCTTTGTGCACTCTGTATCTACCACCAAGCTACAAGATTTAACAGCGAGACATTGATCATTTGATCAATCAACTTCCATGTCGGGCGATTTCAATGCCCACAACGATTTGTGGATAGATGAGTTCATTATACAAAACAGTTTGGGCATAATAAATAATAAATGAAATACATACCACCCCCGCACCCCGCAACCCGCCCCTAGACCCCCCCCCCGTATGTCACCAATCATTATGTAATGGAACTATCGAGGATTTTGTTACCACAACAAGTAAAAGGCGTTTTGTGATATTTTCTGACTCCCTACCTGCCCTTGAGGCAATCGCAGGGAGTAATTTCCCTAATGTTTTTATTTCAAATATTGTAATAAGAACACAGCCGTCTAAGCACCTCATGTGTTGGTGAGTTTAGATAAAACATGTATAAAAAAAACCTCCGAGCCTAATAATTACCCTGTGTCAGGGTGTTTAATGGCATTGTTTCTTCAACAGCCACCGACCAATCCAAACCAGCACACGATATCCATACATTCGTGTTATGCAAAGAATCAACAGATCGGAGCCAAACGTTATGTATTTCATTGCAGAGAGGTGTTTTAAATCGGCTGTTACCTCCAACGGATAACTTGCATATGGCGATGTGATTCTCCTGATCGCTTAATGTCAACAAATACCAAATGGTCGGCATTTAATGTACTAAACACCGTTTACTGCAGGCATACTAACGACCAGACATACACAATTCCCACCATCCCACGTAACTCACGCTACCACCGTATCGCAGTTGAGTACTAAATTCCTGACAGAATATAGATGTTTATGGAATTTGTTAAATGGCCGAGAACGTTGTGATAGCAAACAGACCCAGCTGTTAAAATACATTTACGCTGATGTTATCATAACCTTTGCGCAGATGTAATGGAAAATGACATCAGATCGTAAACGAAACAAGTTGGAATATCCCAGTCTGTACCTACAGCTGTGACTGCAGCTGTTGGATACGTCACACTCCTGCCATTCTGAATGACCCGTTGTAGTGGAAATAACGCATATGTTTAAAATTATAACTTTTCAATATTAGTTACAAAGATATGTGCTATCAAATATCGAGTAACTCAAGTTATTGTTCGCCCCCACGCAAAGTGTTTCCAGGATTAGGTTCAGAATCTGGGATTATCTAACTGTCCGATCAAACAATATGCTCGAGTTTGTAATCAAATGGCTAATAAGCTGACTTTGTCTTACAATACGTGAATTATACATAGCTTGTTTGTCATTTCGAATGTCATTGAGGCTGATTCATCATTATAACTACTGTCAAGATGAGTTTGAAACTGTATGCACATTAAAGGTGAACTTCATAAAATTCATGACAATTTAGATGTGAAAGAAACTACATGAACTGATTCTCTACCACATTTGGAAATGATATTCGTCACATCGAGTCTATTCTGTGACCTCTCCTATTTATAAGGCTGTTGTTAAGAACGATTCCTTTTTTTGACGGGACATTAATTGGAACCCAGTTATTGCACTTGCTGGGCACTACAGGACATACAGAACTGAAAACGGACGGAATTTGAGCGCATGCGTAGTTATTTTAACCGGTCGATACTCATTTGCATAATTTAGTAAATAATATTCGAAGGCTGTAGTAGCATACATCCAGGGACCATTGATTACGAAAGCACCATTTTCATGACGTTGGATATTAATCACTTTCAACCACGATCGCATCGATGAGAACGAGTTAATCAAGGGCCAGACATCCCCTTTACAATTAAGCATTACGTAAGGTCACTAATGGTAAACGGCACCAGTATCCTCTAAAAGTGGTCAGTGGCAGCTTTCTTGAACCAGGTAAATAACTTAGACATTCGTTTCATAGATGACCTGTTTATTGAACCAAATTATCTACAACATATTAATTTTGGATGGGAAGGAAATGCGATTATATTTGATCCGTGTCGATGTAGCACTATAAATACGATAACAATTTTGGTAGGTCTTGGCGAGCAGCTTATGGGATACATTGCGCCAGACAATTTTGCGAAGCCAGGTTATATATACCGCGCTGATCAGAACTTGTTTATTGATTTGGAACAGTGAGATATGTGTTGCTGTATTGGAGCAGGAAAATGTTCTAAGACAACCAATAATTACCATAGCGCTGAAACGCTTCTCACACGCGATCGACATGCTCTTGCGAATTGCCAATTTTATAGTCATATACGTGTTTACCCTTATAATACAGGCTTCGTACACAGGACACAACAGCATACATGAACGGATAGTTCGCCCCAATATTAGACAAATTTAACACATACAAAAGACCCCATAGGATTTCTGAATTAGTCTGTAGTACACCATTTGCATACTTTGTATTCTACGCTGCATCGAACCAGCCATATAAACAACATACGTGTCTACACAGGGATGAATTTTATTTGGTAGGAAGTGCGAAGCGATTATTCTTTAAGCCGAAGTTTATTGTAGCAGCTGATGGCTAACACACTATCTATCACACTGCGTTAAAATCAGGCTGCTTAGCATGATGTATCGGATCACAAGTATCTGTCTCTGCCACCAAAAGCTCATAATGAAAATATTTCCATGGGATATGACCATGTCGTCAATGGAAAACTGCCTGCCATCACTTTAAAATGTGATGTATATAATCCAATTGCAAGAAACTGATAAAGGAAATATTTTAGAATTAAATTATACCCGACCATCAAGTATTGCAACGATTCTGGCATCTATTCCAGCAACGGGTATTTGATTATTGACAAAAACCTGGATACAATCGTAAAAAGGATTTTCGTGATGACATATCATGCAAAAAACATTTTATTTTGTATATCAGGACACAATTATTTAACGCAGTAAATAATTGCAGAAGAATAAACGAATAGGATATTGACATAGCTTTGCCACACACATAGAAACCGATCTAGCTAAGAGACATTAGTGTGCGCAGTAACACGAATAGCAGAAATAATACAGACGTAAAATTACGCATTCATAATAAAGAGCTGATTCAAGTCACGTGCGTTTTTAAAATGTATTTCCACAGCGCTTTATCATTAATCGGATATAACATGTGGACTATTACATACCCAATGACGCCATGTCTTCGCTACAAACGCGCTATTTGTTGTGTATCGATAACGCTTATTTGCATGCTGCTTTTGTGATAGAAGTAACAATACAGAAACGGCAGCATCTTAACACTTGCTTAACTGTTTCAGTCTTCGATAATTCGTCATACTTTTAGCAAGTGGAAAGCTATGCTGGAAGATTTGAGAATGAATAGCATTTGTCGGCAGCAGCACTTGTTGCATACATGACCGTTGATCACAGCCACTGCAGAATGTGATGTGTGCTAGGGTCCGTTCATCTGGCTTTTATATGCGCACTACTGGCCTTATCATTACCTGATAAAGTGTGCCATCATTAAGTCATGTTAGACCTGTACCCCTTAGAGGGCCGTGATTTTGCACAAAATGCCTATTAATCGGTACGGACGCAACCAGTAATACTTTGTTTCATTTACATGCCATATGTGGTGAAAATATGATAGATAGATTATTGAAGGTGTTAGCGGCACTTATTGTGCCAAAACTCATTTTCTGGCATTGTCATTATTAAAATAGCTAATGATACGAATATATACATTGACGGCATTGTACTATCCCATGGAAGTATGTGGCTTTTGGTGGCGTAACACGGAAGACAGAGAATTTGAATAACTTTGGGAAGTCATATCGTTGCAAATACCGAATAGCACAACCAGTTTCGGCAATAATGTTGCTTCTCAAAGTTCATGAAACTGTTCATATACACGGTATATTCACTGCTTTGTCTTAAACAATAATGTTATGTACGTATATTACAAGACGATATCAATGTAACTAAGCATCACACCCATGGTTATTTGCCATCAAGGCACTACCTGGATCCAGCATTTACTTGGCTAAAACAAGTGTAAAGAATGCTTTGTATATATCAGAGACCATATTATCAAGGCACTGTAAAAATGATTTCGCAACGGCTGCTTCGTGTATAGGCACCACCTGATACGACCCAATTTGCTTTCACTGCGCCAGAGCACTAAACAGTTAAGATAAATGATAAAAATCCGTTGACTTCTTCGACAGCAAACAATGTACTGTATCAGTTATACAGACTCATTATTTTTTATTGACACAATTACGAAAGAATTTGCGTGAAAAATAGCCCAATCATTGAGTGTATGTCAGAAGGAGAACTGGCCGAAATGCACAGCAGGGGAACAACTTTATGGCCCCTGGCGACAATAAATGAGCCATGCTCACGGCAAGTGCCTACAACAAAAGTGGTGCTTGATAAACAGTCCACTTTATGCTGATATTATAGCACAGTATGTGGTAGACACTAAACGTATTGTCACAACAATAACAATCACATGGGAGTTAGTGTAAAGCTGAAAAGGCCAGTAGATTGATTATTAAACTGTTGCTGATTTAAAGCCTATGTATTGTGCCAATGTGGTAAAGAAACCTATCCATGGTAGATCGCTGACGTCTATTTACGTTAGTTTTAGAGTCTTAGGAGATGTATTCAGTATGTAGACGTTAAACAGTCTGGTATGCAAGCTTGCAGATATATGAGCTATCCCTACAACCCGATGCTTCCTCTGATTGGTCATGCCATAGGAAAGAGTGAAAGAGAAGAAAAAGATCAATCATGCAAGCGTAAGGTGCGCTCACTATGTGCCCATGACAAGCAAAAGGTCACACAATGTACATGTCAACAAAAAAAGTGCCTACCCTAATACGTCGCAGTGACTTAACAGACTACACATGCCAAGTGTGAGTTCTCTTTGTGATGCGCTCCACTGTGCGTGGGTTGCTCTCAGTTGTGTTGGCCCGCTTGAATATTGCTGCTGGTTCAGTGGACAATGAGATGCTTGTACGGTCGTGTAAGGTGCCAAGTGTGGCATGTTGCGTTTACAATAAGGCGAAAACCGATATGGAGTCCTGTCAAACGTAGCAGTATTATGTGTTTTATTTTAATAAGAATATGTGTATGTTTCAATCAAACACAAAGAATAAACGCATCCATGGGCTGTATCAGACATTTGTTGTCTACCAAAGTGTACGAAATGTGTGGCTGTTAATAATGAATGTTAAAAGTGAGGCTTGTATTCAACAGCGAAAGGCGCTGTCTTGATGTGTGCCACAAGTATTAATTGAACGAAACATGTCAAATTGATTATAATTGGTTTATTCAACAGCGAAAGGCGCTGTCTTGATGTGTGCCACAAGTATTAATTGAACGAAACATGTCAAATTGATTATAATTGGTTTATTTTCCCTACGGGCCAACTTACATCCAAATGAGTAAATAACTTTTTTGGCATGCTAATGACCGTGAGATCGAACATTCCTTGGGGCAAAGTAATTAGGCAGTGCCGGTATGGATAGGCATAAGTATCTTCACATCATTAGAGGTTGAGTCATTTTGCTCCCGTTGTTCAGTTGTGTGAACTGAAATGTTTTCCATTTTGACAAAGGAACACGCAGAGGGATGATTGTTATCTATCGTAAGTGCCGTGCACTTTGCCATTTTATCGCACTTCACTTTCGTGTTAGCATTGCAATGTGACGATGATTAATGATGCAATGCACTAGGTTATTTGTTTAACTCTATGCATCTGAAATTTTCTTATCTGATGGAACTCGAGCCGTGTTGTCCTGAGTACCTATGCAAGAATCGATGACTATCGCAATCTTCTCCCTTGAATATTTAAATGACCTTTGATGATTCATTTGGTCATCGATGGCGTGCTCTTAATTATGTATGGTATAACCTATCATTATCGATCTACTTTCTATGGCGCCACTGCAAGCTTGTGGGCATGTCGATGTGCGGTGCGTGTTGACAGAGCTGAAGTACGATATTCTAGTTAAGCTCTGAATGACGGCTTTCTATTTGTGACTTCAACTCATGCCAACCCGCGGATATGGCGTGTGAATTGTTAATAAGAGTGTTTCAAGAGTGCTTATTTACAAATTGAGCCATGGTAAATAATCAGTCACCTAATGCAACGACGATTTATATCTTTCCAAACGTGGCGTTATCGTGTCCCTTTCAAATTGCTTTAAATGACGCTACTAATAAGAAAAGACAAATGAAACACATTCAACAGACGATAAAAGAATTAACATGTTCACGATTGGGCTGCTTTTCTTTACCGAAATGGGTCCACGTTGTTGCAAAAGTAAACTTTATTCTACGAAACATTATTAGTTTGCGGGGCTATATTGGTTTTCGGTGGGGTAGTTTTGTCAGTTTGATTAAGTCTAGGTCGCGCTCTGCCAATCGTCTCCGGCTGAAAAAAACCCCACCAAAGATCGTCAGAATTCAACAACAAGAATAGTTCCCTGAATATTCGATATGCCGTGACTATGACAAGGGTGCCAACGTCACGTCAGGTTCTCATACAAGTTTTAACTGTCGCAAATAAACGATGCTAGACCAATGCATACTTATCTGGTAGATACGGAATCAGCGGATTAACTTTGTTTTACTAGATGATAATATCCTAATGTAATAGTTGTCATTAAAAGAAGTGGATATTTTCTGACACAACTGCTCGTACGCAAGATAACTGTACTGCATATGACGCCGTTACAGGTGACGCCATCACTAATGCCGGTATAATATATGATGATTGATAACACGCGAGCGTTATCATCCTTGCAAGCACCATGGAATATGAACATCTGGTGCACATGCTCTTGAGTCTGAGAAGATGGCGAATCTGGCAACATTACAAATACAGGGGTTGCTGTGTTGGGAAAGAATATACATCGACTGTAATATATAACTGTGCAGTCATTCTTTATCGTCATAATGTGGAATTTAGAACAAACCGCTTTAATCGCATGATCTTACAATATACAGAATACATACGATTGCATAAAACAATATTATCATGTAATTGCCGAAATAAATAATGTACCAACCTTCCGCGACTTAAACAGCGACCACTGGACGCGTACACATTGCTATTCCGAATGCATGAGAAACTAATTTATCAAGTTATTGTTGTTATTAAGTCCTTTCAATCCGCTGTGTCATATCTTACATCTGTGATCGGTTTGCACTGGTTGGTGGTAGAGGTCATTATGGTGCGCCGACGTATATCAATATGATGTCAGCATACAATAAATAGTTGATATCATTTTGGCAATATCTGGCGCAGTGCCTTTTGCTTAATAGTTGATGCTAATCTGCGGACAATGTGTGTTTAGATTTCGGGTCGAAAATAAATAATGTATTCTATTTAATATGATGTCCAACACGTGTGGAAATAGATCCTACGTTTGCATGGTCATTGCAGTTAGCGTCGGTAGTGTGTGTTTCCCGGTTTTGTAAATATCACATAGCATTTGAAAAGCACGCTTCGTTCTTGTGCGCTCTTGATTTGTGAGTAATGAGTTCATTGCATGATTCTGACATCGTAGCACTGATAACTCCTTTGTAATAGATTTCGAAAAATACACGACCATCAATATGAGAGTGACTTTGGGTACGTCTTTGTGAGCAGCTTATGAAGCACATTGCAAACCATTTTGCATTGAAGGGTGCATAAATCCAACAAATATAATGGCGGGTCTGAGAGCTGTCTGTTTACTCTGTGGTTACAATTGTCCCGGTATTCGAAAAACTTGGTTATTGATCTGGAACAGCGAAAAATATTTGTCCGTAAAGTAAAATATGCTACGTGCAGCTGCAAATTATCATAACGCTGATGTACTTTCCACAAGCCATTGCCACGCTCTGGTAATTGGCCACCCTGAGCTGCATTTTTAAGAATATTATACAGGTCTAGTTTATATTCAGTGCAACACTGCTAAATATTAGACCTACTTTTCGTATACAGTATTTCTGTTCCAATTCAAACTCATTAAGTTAGTTTTTTACTAGCAAAATTACCTCCATGAAATCTTATCGCGTGAATAAACGAATATGACAGTGTTATATCAATGCCACACACAATGGAACCAACAAGCCGAGAGACATTAGTATACATCGTAACACCATAAGCAGAAATCAACCTGCCCTAAAAGTTAGACAATCGCAGAGTATGCAAAAGTAGTGATAAAGAGTTGATTCATTCTGCATCGCTATTGAATAACGCTATTGCCCCGGCTGTTGGTCCACCAACTGCTCCGCTTTTAAACTAGTTATTGCCAGGCTATCAATCGACGCTGTTGCTCCCAATTAATATACCTATATACCCTATTGATCAAAGCTACTGTCCCGTTGCCCCTCTTTTAATTTACTTATTGCCCCGCTTTTGTTCTGCTCCATTGACCCACTGTTGATAACATAGAGACCGGGAGTTGAGGGAGATGATTGGGGTGATATCATAATCGTTAGTACGGTAGCCAAAGGCAATCCACGAGGTCACTTGGTGCAACTAATAAAAGTAATAAAAAAACCGTGAAATTAACCTCACAGGGCCAACATTAATCTCCTCGCGCCCAATTCAACTTGGAACACTGACAGTGCGTCGAAATTGTTGGTTTTGTTTATAGAGCACTCGACGGAGCATCGCAAGGGAGTTAGTCTGATGACCTAACTCTTAGCACCTCTCACCGCTGCATTGCTGCCGACTTATCGTTAGGTTGATGGGCAATGACTTGTCAATAGGGTTGTGCCAGAGGCCAGATGCATATTTACAGACGGTCTATGGTTAACCCACAACGATAACCACCAAGCTGTGCCAGAACAATATGCATGTGGAATACGGAGCCTTCCCCCGGAGGTCTCATTCAGGATCGCGAAGTTCACAATCAAAACTTCTGTAGTTGCATAAACATGATAACACTGACCTCCAGTGATATATTCCGCCACGTCAGCCAAACCTATTGCTTTGTACTATTAGAACAGTGCAATCTATCGTGCTATTAAGTTACAATAGTGAAAGATGAATTGAATTGCTAATTATCACGGAGGTACCACGCTTCTGTTAGAGGAAGAATTAATGCTTATGTAAGGGGAGCGATTCCAGACATAAATGGACATTTTGCAATTAGAGAAAAGTACACATTATATCAATTGCTGCTGCAGTCAACTTGCAATAATTCAGTTGGCCCATTTGGCGGTATTTGCGCTGAACAACGAGTTAATTGACTATGACTCCAACGAATTGCTACATCACTAAAGTATACGCCTAGAAATAATAGGGTCTGCATGTGGCGTAAACGTCCATATCGGAACATCCTTTACAACATACGTTGCGTGCACGAAGATGTGCAGGAAGAAATGATAAAGGTCGTCATTCAGAACAACTGCATAATTCCGTGAGACCAAACGTTCATGGTGAGCCTGGTGACGTAAATTACATTGCTGAAGTAAAAATACAAGCAGTTAGCGTCATGTGTATCGTGTTTATGCGGTTCTCGGGTCATGGCGTTACCACACCATCACATGGCTATCACGATGTTGACGTTTATCATGGATCTGCAACCAGGTTAAGTACCTAGGAGGCTAACAACATGTTGACACGTAACACATTATTGTTAATGCGCTATTGTGACAATTATCATTTATCCACACCCAGCTGTATTCATTTAGTCCAGAGATGTACAATAAGCTTCACTTGCTCAAACTCGAATACTGCGTGGTGTATTACAATAGTGTTACAGCAATATTAACTTTATTCATAATACAACTATGTTCTATTTTGTGATGTGCATTGGCGTTTATTCCTATGATTATTTAAACGTGAGATCTTGTCATTACCCCAGTGGAAAGTTTGCTGTGCTAAGGCCTGGTATAAAGAACAGCTCTCACATGGGTGTGATGTTGCACCGAGCAAATGCATATTTATGCGTACGAATCAAAACCAGAAATGCTTATTCCGTTGCATATCAATAAACGAAATTAATGAAGAGAAGAGGCTCACACCGCCCACCTCAACCCGCCTCAAACTTTGCAACACAACTTCTGCGATATTGTGAGATCTTCGCTTGGTGCGTGTGTTAAACTCAACACACCATAACAGATATTGCGATCATACGATTATACAATTAGGCGACGTAACCTCGAGGTTTTTTTTATGATTCCTAATGTGTATCCTTATTTCTTGATAAAATGGTGTTATAGTCATTAACTGAACAGTTTAGAACCATGTTGACCCTACACATAATCAGCACCATTCAAAATGTTTTGCTCCACACACAACGACCATAACCAATGTTGGTCAATGTTATGTTAAACAAGACTTTTTACCCATGCACGTCTTTATTTAATCCTTTCAAGTATTAACTCTGAGTTATTTTGTCACCTCGTGTTGTGTATTTGCAATATACTGTGTGATTATGCTTATGTGCCCTAGTAATCAATCGTTCCACCAATCAATTTATTATCGACCATGCAATCAATTCATTGTGACGCTTGTGCATGTATATGGCAGTAACACCTAGTCATGATATCACACTGACGAGGCGTGTTACCACATATAGTATTATCATGGGAAGTCATATATTTGCAAATATCGACTACCACAACCAGTATTGGCAATACTGATGTATCCGAAGTGAGTGCAACTGTTAACATACGCAATATATTGACTGATTGTACCCCATGCAATGCTAATGTGCGGATCTCTGACGCTAAGATTCCTCCTAAGAGTGATTAACAATGATGACCTCGAAGGCGTTGTGTAGCTACTGCATATATTTACCTGAACAATCTATTGATAATAAAATGCATCAGCGTCTTGTGAAGCGTAAGATAAGCTATTCTTTAAGCATTAATTGTTTGGTTATAGTGAATTGTATGAAGTAGCACTGGCGTCATGTATTGCAATGCTGCACATCTATTTCTTTGTCTAAGTTAAGGCGCATATTGCAGTTCAATTCGACGCAAGCAGCAAAAAATATATCAAACTGATGTTACTCACCCACGTGTGCTGTACTGTGTCGGTTGTACCTGTAAACCCTTTTTTCTGGGATTGTTTTTGCTGCATATGAGACCATATTATCAATGAATTTTGTAGATTGTTTCGCCATATCTGCGTCGTGTATTGACGGAAACTGTGACCGGCCATCATCGCCTGAATCAAAATTCGACAAGGCAGATCATGGGCTTAGAATTCCATTCAAGCGTCAGAGGCTTACATAAATGACTCTCTGTAGACCCTAGATGACGTGAACAACACCCACGAACGTACAAGAATAGCCAACAGTATTATGCTTCAGTTACATAGATTGCTGACTGACACAACAGAAAACAGATTGACGCGCGAAATGTAAAAGTAAAACTTTAAAATCTCCAGCAGCAAGCGTCATGGGTATTTTATATCTGTTGTTCTCGGGGCATGACGTTACCACTCCATCACACGGCTATCACAATGTTGTCGCCTGTTTTGGGTCGTTGTTGTTTACACCAAACGTACTATGCGTGCCTCTTCTACACTGCATTCAACCCCGCATGGAAGTGCTTGACAGTGCTTCCGTCAGCTTTTCTATGGGTCGACAGCAACTGAACGTTCAAAATGCCTCAAACATGAAGAGAGGCAGTGATCTAGCGGTACTGATCAGGAGTGAATGAATGCATCACAGGCTTGTTAGTCAAGGCTTTCAAATACATTCGAGCGTTTCCAATAAATACCAGAGCGGACATTGGAAGTTTAACAAAGAAATCAGTTCCAAACGCTGTTTCTCACGAATGGTTTGGCATGTGACAGGATTAGGTTGACAATATGCCAATGCACTACATATTTTACATCTATATATTCAATTTTATTGCAGCCATGATGTATCTTCAGCTTGCTGATCGCAAATTCTAATACTGCGGGGATTATTTCAATCAGATCAACTCGATTCCCGCGAACGCGCATACAAACTGTATTCAATATAGTAAAAGAGCCCAAAACAGCTAGTCCGAACCACAATTACTTTCAGCATATTGTGTGTAGCTGGCCCTTTCTGGACGTGCTGCTAACACTGATATATTTATGTCAAATAATATTTCAGAACAGAGGACACAGAATCAGAGTCATTCCGTTATGTAGAGGAGAGGGTGCATCGACATCTATTATCCACAACATCAGTGCTCAATTCATGCAGATGAAATTACCGGAAGTAATATGCTTGATTACCCATTCCTATTAATTTTCATCCAATTATTTGAGGACGTACAGTTTGGTTCATCTACCTTTTTCAAGCCTCATGAAGCAGAAATCTCTATCGCAAAGTTGCCTGCAAATAGAATTCAAATCACTGTGTATTAAGCTAACCGCTTTTCGACCAATGATAATCCGTCGTTTGATGTGTATATATATATATATATATATATATATATATATATATATATATATATATATATATATATATATATATATATATATATATATATATATATATATATACATATATATATATATAAATATATATATATATATATATATATATATATATATATATATATATATATATATATATATATATATATATATATATATATATATGAATACAGTTTATATGCGCGTTCGCGGGAATCGGGTATTGATCTGCCTACTGCTTCACTATTGATTAACGCTATTGCCCAGTTGTGATCTGTCTACTGCTTCGCTATTGATAAATGCTATTACCCGCTTGTTGATCTGCCTACTGCTTCGTTATTGATTGGCGCTATTGCCCAGTTATTGATCTGCCTACTGCTTCACTATTGATTAACGCTATTGCCCGGTTGCTGATCTGCCTACGGATTTGCTATTGATTAATGCTATTGCTCGCCTGTTGATCTGCCTACGGCTTCGCTATTGATTTACGCTATTGACCGCCTGCTTATCTGCTAACAGCTTCGCTATTGATTAATGCTATTGCCTGGCTGTTGATACACCTACTGTTTCGCTATTGATTAACGCTATTTCCCGCCTGTTGATCTGCCTACGGCTTCGCTATTGATTTACGCTATTGCCCGGTTGTTGATCTGCCTACGGCTTTGCTATTGATTAACGCTATTGCCCGGCTGTTGATCCACCTACTGTTTCGCTTTAAATCTACTGATGCCCGGCTATCGATCAACGCTATTGCCCCTGTTGACCGTGGCTATTGTTGCGCTATCATCTTGCCAGTTTTGATGAACCTATTGACTTTCTTTTAATCTACCTATTGCCCCGCTTTTGTGTTCTACGCTATCGACTTACTATTAATCAAGGCGGTTGACCCGCTAATGGCAATGCAACATCCGGACAACAGCAGTATTAGCCCCTGAAAACGCACAATGTTCATCATTCAATGTGCATAAACAAAACGCACCAACTAGCAGCGAGGGAGCGTGAGGGAGCGGTAGGGTGTGTGTACTATGGGGGTCGGAGTTGTGGGAATTGTCTGAAGCAGATAGAGACAGGGAGAGAGATACAGGGATATGGGTGGGATGATATTGTGTGCGTATGCACGGTGACCAAATGCAGGTCATGAGGTCACATGGTGCAACTCATGAAAGAAAAAAAAGGGATATTGACCTCAGAGGGCCAACATTAATCACCTCGTGCCCAATTTAACTCGGAACTGACAGTGCATCAGAATAGTTGATTGTGTTTATGAAGCACTCGACGGAACAACGCAAGGGAGTTAGTCAGTTGACCTAACTCTTAGCAACTCTCGCCATAGCAGTGCTGCCGACTTACCGCTAGGTTAATGGGCAATGAATTGCCAATTGGGTTGTGCCAGAGGCCAGATGCATAGTAACAGACCACAGCGATAACCACCAAGCCCTGCCAAAACAATCGGCTCGTGGAATACGAAGCCTTCCCCGGTTGCCTTCAATGGAGTGCTAAATTTACGATTGTCCATTTTACTTACAAGAATACACTAACCTCCAGGTATATATTCCTATATATAAGCCAAACCTACAGTTTATATACTATTGGAACAGTGGAATCTATCATGTTATAAACGGTTATACAATGGTTCTCTTAGCGAGAGCATTAATGTTAATGGAAGTGGAACGATTACAGAGATGAATGGCACTTAGCAATAAGAGAAAGGTATACATTAGGTCAGAGGCCGCTACAGACTATTCACACAAATCCATTTATCCCATTTAGTGGTATTTGCCGATGAACATCGATTTAATAGACCTTTGACTATGACTCTTAAGCATTGTTTATGGGAATGCAGATGCTACAGCACTATAGTATAAACCTAGATAGAATAGGGTGTGCATATAGTGTAAACTACCACATCGGACCATCCTGCCAAACATGCGGTGCATCCACGTTGCTCTGGACGTATGAAAGGTATTTACCTGGAGAATGTTAAGCCGACAAAAAGTTGTGAGCTAGCAAGCGTGGTCAAAATGTCACCACTATTCACAAACACTTAAATATTAACCTGGAACTCAATAAATGCTACACAATCGGTTATGTTATTGACAGTAATAGGAAGAGAGCACTATGGCATTATTCTTTAGTGGTACCTTTATGCTGACCAAGCCACTGATAGCTTTAAGCAAACTGTCGGCCCACATCATCTGCTTTACCACACCAGGAAAAAGTATAATCATTTCCTGGACCGGGATATAATGTAAAGATGTCCTCAAACAATCAGCTTAAAATAAAGGGTGCAGGAGGAAAAGGCCAAGGCCGTGGTGTTGAACTACTTAATAATTCCGTTAGGTAAAAAGTTCATGTTGAGCCTGGTGACGTAAATTACATTGCTGAAGTATAAATACAAGCAGTTAACGTCATGTGTATCGTATGTATGTGGTTACCACACCATCACATGGCTATCACAATGTTGAAGTTTACCTTGGATCGTTCTTGTTTACCCCCCATACTTACCATGTGTACCTCCCGTACATTGCATTCAAGCCCACAGCAAAGAGCTCAAAGGTGCTTCCGTCAGGTTTTTTATGGGGAAATAATCAGACCTCCAATATCCAATAGCCAATAACCGCATAATTGCACACACGATGAATAGCCAGGAGTTTGCAAGCACTGACTAAGAATGAATGAAATGATCATATACAAATGTATATCAGCAGATCTGTGTGTCACGAGTTACAAATGCATTTAAACGTTTGATAAAGCAAATGTTTTGTTTGGTTAATTCATCCTAGGCTCGTTGAACTGAATAAAGGTTTACCGTCAGGTTTTATTGAGGGTTGAGCACGTCATTTATGTTGAAAATCTATTTTTTAACCACCGAACCAAGTTAGGCAATGACATTGATGGCATTGAGGTAAATCTAACATCTTTATCTTTGCAATTAAGGTTATGTAGGTAACAGGCGGAAGGTTTGTTAGGCAAAGAATTCATTCTGATTTATGCGCTTATATAAATAGACGAAAGAGTAAAAATACATTTAAACTTAGCTACAAATTCTGACTGGTCTAACATAAATCGTCAAAGACTAATAGTCATACTTCAAGCATATTGAAATCAAGGCTAGAAGATGAAATAATTCATAGCATTTGTCGTAAGCATCTTTTGGTAATTATGCGAATATTGACATAGCTGAATATGATGTGCACTGGCGTCCATTTCTATGAACTATCAAATATCGGCGGAAGCCCTTGTCATCACCCCAGTGGAAAGTTTGCCATGATAAAGCCTGGTATAAACAACAGCTCTAACACGGGTGTGATGTTGCACCTTGCAAATGCATATTTATACGTACGAACCAAAACCAGAAATGCTTATTCTGTTGCATATCAAAAATCGAGGCTAACACCGCCACTTTGCAACTTCAACGCTATTGTGAGAGCTTCGCTAGGCGAGTGTTCAACGCACTACACCATAACAGATATTGCGACCATACGATTATACAATCAAGCGAGGTAACCTCGATTTATAATTATAATTCCTTTTGTGTATCCTTAATCAACTATCTAACAAAACAATCAACCAATACACATTTGTTATACACATCATGGAGGAACATTATTTGGTAGCGTTGTCATTTTAAATTTTGCTCTCGTTTCACACGCTTCAATTAGTCCGGGGGCAGAGATGGTTGACCCTGCATTGTTGTATTAAGTTTTTTTTACTGTTGATTTTGGTAGCCAAGGGTCTCTATTTTCAGAAACTGCTTGATGACATGTTGTCACCTTTGAGCAATTTGAGAAATTCAAGATGGTGTCCAAGATGGCCGCCATTACATATAAATGACCATAACTCCCTACCTGTTCATCATAGGAAGGTGATTTTTGTCTCTATACCTAGGTTTTAGGGGTCAAGCTATCCATTAGAACTAAGTATTATGTTAATATCGAATTACATAATAGTAATTTCCAAGATGGCTGCCAAGATGGCCGCCATAACACTAAAACTGGCATATATACTATTTACTCCAAATTAGTCGTGAAGGTGTCTATCCCTGTGTATTTTGGAAACACATCTATCTGTATCAGATCAAAGTTCATATACTGATGATGTCATCTACAAATCCAAGATGGCTGCCAGTTTACAAGCACTGGTATATCTTCTATACTATTCAATCTTGGTGGAAAATATGAAAAGGTAAACGACCACAGGTGTTATATTATAACAAATGTTCTTTAATTGTAAATCTGAATTCTCACAGACTACCAAAAGCATATTATACAATTCATAATTAAGGATGGCTACCACTTTACCAAATAATCTACACTGTTGTACATTGTGTTGCCCATGTGCATCACAAAGACATGCAATCAGCTATGATGTCAGGTTACAGCAACCCTGATTATAGCAGGCGCAAAATATTGTGCATTTCATGTTTGCAAGCACGTGAACTGCATGGAGTAGTACTGTGGCATCCACATTTTATTAGACGTAGTACCATCTGTGGGGCTAGTTCGACTTCATCAGGTAGGGTGACTGGTTGAAGGGACTTGTTTTGGTCATCCTTTACCCAACCATATTCCGTTGAGTCCAACTCGGGTGGATTCTGCGCTTCCAGTGACCGCCATACCAAAGCCTGATAGTGAGCTCTTTTAACATTCTCTTTGAATGCCTCAGTTGTTGGTGGCAAGGTACACAACTTCGGTGTTGATGACCCTTTGCCTGTTTGTGACAGCCATACCTTTAACCTTGTCTCTGACATTGTACTACAGTCTGTTTGTCCATAGCACGCGGAAATGAAGGAGGTAGCCTGTTGAATAACAGATTCCATAGAATGCCCTGGTGCACCCAACAAGTTAAGTGAGTGCCCCGATCGAAGTGTTTTGAGTACAGTAGCCTTTCCAATTTTAAAATAGGAGGCGACGGTGTCACAGCCAGAAAGTGTATGTGCCGGGAGTATTCCTTCGACTATCTGACAATGCTTCTGCACAGTTTTGCCTATATCAAGCACCGCCCTTCCTTTGATGGGGGACTCCATCAATACAACATTCTTGAGATTTGCCATGTGATGATAATGCAGCAACAGAACAAAGAGGTCAGTGTCATCGGCAACAACAGTGATTTTGCTTTCTGCATTTTCCGCGGCACAACTCAAGACCTGTTGGACAATGACGTTATCTGCTTCTTTGTGTGAAGTTGACAGATCTGCCCGTGAGATGACAACTCCACCTTCACTGATTTCGATTGGCACCGGATCTGCTCCTGTTACCACTAACTTGTGATGTTGTGTGTTGTCCTTATGAAACTTCTTATCCTGGACAAAATCATCAACTATCAGTTGCATCAGTTGCTTCTTGTTTTTGGAAGAGGTTAGTTGAATCTTCTGCGCTGGAAGTTTACTGTTGACTTGCAAATGATGCGCCCTACTGACACCAGTTGCCCTAGATCCTCTGGTAACATTCTTTGTGCTGTAATCATAATATCTGTCAAATATCAGATACACGTCCTCGACCCGTAACCTTTTTCCTATGGCATATTTGAAGTTTGCTATATAGTCTTTCACAGACCCATCAGCAGGCCAAGGATCTACCCAAAGTATTGCTGAGCCATCGAGTACACTAACATTTGCACCACCAGCAACTCTATCAGACACCTCAACTTGGAGAATTTTCTTCATGACCAAGCACATCCTTAATGTCAATGTCCCGCCCATTAACCTGTAGGCCAATCACCCTTGCGTAAATCAAATTGGTATCAAATACTTTCACAGCTCCGACCTTCACATGTTTCCTTGCATGATCCATAGTAACAACCTTTTTCGTGATGGTTTCATAAAGTCCCTGCGGTAACTGACTTTTGAAAACTGTCATTTGTTCAGTCCCAATTGTGACAGCATTGTGGACATTGACTTCAGTTGAACCAATCTGGCCGCTAACTACATTGACTATACCACTGGGGTGTGCCGCAGAATCTAAAGGATTAATGCAAGTGTCGAGTTTTTGTCTGATTCCATCTCGGTCTTTCTTGTCTTCAGCAATCCTGGCTTTTGCCTCTTCTTTGTGTGTTGTCACCACCTTACTTTGAGTGTCCTCATCCGTCATGTCATCCAGATCAGATTCCAACCTGCTGCATGCATGCAAACTAAGGGCCCATACCTTCAGCGTTTCTGGCTTAAGCGTGATGCCAACTATCCCCCCAGGAGCATGCCCATACCGCATGAAGGTCGTCTCAATCATCATATCGCTCCTGATGCCATTCCATAAGCCAGCAGAATGGTGCATAACATGCTCACCCTTCATAAAGTGTGACAACACCTCTTGTGGTAGCCGAAGGTAGCACAACCCATATCTCGCATAGTTCACATGCCCCGCAGCAAAGAAGTATGGTAGCATTTGCTTGTAGGTTGCCAGATGAAGTGGCCAGTCACCTTCGATTTTCACTAACTTTTTCTTCAAGAAGTTCATGATACCTGTCCCCGTAGATTTTGCTATGCTTGATAAAGTTTTGAATCCTGACAGGACCAGTGTCTTTCAACGGTTCAGTCTTATTCTCACATCCAAATTTGGACACGAAAAAGCACTGTTCTTCATTCATGTTTTACTATTAGTGATCGTCATACGGGCAGCACCTGAAAAGACAACAGTGAATTATTAGTGCCCGTCTATTACAATATGATATTAACATAATACTTAGTTCTAATGGATAGCTTGACCCCTAAAACCTAGGTATAGAGACAAAAATCACCTTCCTATGATGAACAGGTAGGGAGTTATGGTCATTTATATGTAATGGCGGCCATCTTGGACGCCATCTTGAATTTCTCAAATTGCTCAAAGGTGACAACATGTCATCAAGCAGTTTCTGAAAATAGAGACCCTTGGCTACCAAAATCAACAGTAAAAAAAACTTAATACAACAATGCAAGGTTAAGGGGAAAAATGGCAGTTGGCTCCCAAACTATAAATATGAAGTCGAACTATCAATCCACTCCCTCGCTGTCATCGTAAGCCATAATTGCCTGGCGGGATGCTGCATCTTCGTTTATAAGCAATGATTTTCTACTCACTCGCTCACAGACGGTAGAAAAAGAACAAACCCAATCGTTTGTAGGTCAGCTAAATAAGTACATAAAAGGGTATTATAGACATTAACTGAACAATTTCGAACCCTGTTGATCCTACACATAATCAGCACCATTCAAATGCTTTGTTCCACAAACAACAACTATAACCAATGCATGTCTTTTTTAATCCTTCCATGTATATACTTTGAGTAATTTTGTTACCTTGTGTTGTGTATTTGCAATATACTGTGTGATCATGCTCATGTGACCTAGTAATCAATCAATCCATCAATCCATTTATCAGTCAGTCAATTAGCCTGTCGGCCAGGCAATCGAATCATTGCGATGCTTGGCATGTTTATGGCAGTAACATGATACCACATTGGCGAGGCGTTTTAACACATATAGTATAATCATGGGAAGTCATATATTTGCAAATATGGACAACCACAACATGTTTGGCAATACTGATGCTATCCGAAGTGCATGCAACTGTTAACATATGCAATATATTGACTACTTGTACCCCATGCAACGCTAGTGTGCGGATCTCTGACAATACGATCCTCCTTAGAGTGATTTATATTCTATTCACAGCGTCAGATGACTACATAAGTGATTTACTGTTGACCCTAGATGATATGAACAGCACCCACGAACGTACTAGAATAGCCACCAATGTTATTCTTCAGTTACACAGACTCATACATGCTGATTGACATAACAAAGATTGACGCGCGAAATATAAAAGTAAATCATTTAAAAACACCAGCAGCAAGCGTATTGGGTAGTTTATATCTGTTGTTCTCGGGGCATGGCGTTACCACTCCATCACACGACTATCACAATGTTGACGCCTGTTTTTGGGTTGTTGTTGTTGTTTACACTCAACGTACTATGCGTGCCTCCGCTACACTGCATTCAAATCCGCATGGAAGTGCTCGACAGTGCTTCCGTCAGCTTTTCTATGGGTCGAAGTGACAACAACTTAACATCCAATAGCTTAATCTTGCAAAATGCCTCAAACATGAAAATAGGCAGTGCTTATCTGCAGGTTTGTTTGTCAAGGCTTTCAAATACATTCGAGCGTTTCCAATGAATGGTGCACACTAAAATGACTTTCAAGCCCGCAGCAAAATCAAGAAAGCAAACAGACTAGGCAATTAATTTTACGAGTCGAGTAGGGCACGATGTTATCCACCTGGATGTATACAGTTCATCACGACAAAAACCCATGTGAATGAGCTAAAGAAATAAAAAGTATTTACATTCTTCTTTTCCTTGGCTGTAGCGTCATTGTACTATAAAACTCGTCAGGACACTCTCACACATTACTTGGTAGTCGATTGGGGTCGATGTTTAAACGTTACGAAAAGTCTATGATACCTGGTGTGAACACTATATATTCGGCAAACTTCTTCCACCACGGCACCAGTCTTAATCTATTTGCCTTTGATGTCAATCGATATGATTTTGCCAGATCAAAGAGAAATGGTTTGCTTTCTGATTCTGATTGATACGCATTTATAATTAGCTATACACAAACGAGCAATTATCTTTAAGTCAAGCAACCAATTCAGGCTGGGTGAAGTGTGGTCGTCTGCGACCAGTTGTCATACTCGTAGCATACTGAAAGCTAGAAATGAAAATGAGAGTATTTGTTGCACACATGAATATTAACCACAGCCACAACTCTGGCGTAAGCTTTTATGTGCGTGCGAAGACATTATCATAACCGGTATTCTGGAAGGTTTGTTATGATTCCGCCCTGTGGCCCTACACAGAACAAACGCATGTTTATAATATAAACCCAACCAATAATGCTGTGTCGGTAATTCAAACTGATGAAGAGTAGTATGCTGACCATCCCCCTCCCCGCCTTCAACTTTTCCACAACAAATAGGGCATTATTGTAGGAATGCGAGTGTTGTACGCTCTAGCGGTACAAAATACATTAGTTGTATGTTCAGGCATAATATTATACAGTTAGATTAAAATACGCCTATATGAATACCCCAAGTTATGTTTATCGTTCTATATATGTACTCTAAATTCTCATTCAATTTGTAAGCTTCAACTGGATTCGTTGGAATGTAAAAGGGCAGTATTGACTACAGTTTGGACTGCTGTTTGTTGCAGACACATTCAGTAGCAGCTCTCTGTCCAATAGCCACAATGGAGTAAAATTGCCAATATTTTTCCGAGTGGTTTTACATTGACATTAGAAAATTGATTGACGTTATGCATGGTGCATATTTTGCATTAAATAATACGACGTTATCACACGATGGGAAAGCGAAGCCCAAGTTAATCTACTAACAAATCAACTTACCAACTCTAATGTGTTTAATGAGTAACATTGTCCATTGTTCTACTCGCGCAAAGAAATAATTTATATGCTTGGAATTGCTATTATTAACTTCAGTAACGTCTTCAATTTAAATTTCCTATTACAACAATCGGGTGCCAGGATTTGTTTCATCCATTACTGAGTACATGCCAAATTGTCATAGATAGCAAACTATGTCAGGAATGAGGTTGTTTGCTTATAACATAATTGTTGAAGCATTTTCTGAAGTAAAAGTCCGTTGTCAATATGCATTTTCGTTGGTTAGCAATACCAAGTATCACGACCAGCATCCTCGCCTTTCATATAACGCATCCCTGGTGGTCTCGTTTCAGGAAAATAAAAATAGGCTCGAATTATCGAAACACCATCTCTTCATTATCTGGCAGTAATCGGCATCAGCATATCAACAATGACTCTGGGTTCACTTTCTCGCCAACGGTAGAATTAAACAAGCCCTGGTCGTTTTCTGGTCAACAAAATAGATACATCAGCAGACGGAACCTCAACAATGTCGGACGATGCTGAAGCGACACTTCATCAACATATATCGAAATGTTTTGCCCGACCCTTGCCGACTTTGACTTTTTATACATGTCTGTATATGTTCAGTAAGAACACATTAACCCTGCATGTCTTTATGTTAACATTTCTTTAATCGATTTGGGGTCATTTCGCTGCCTCATGTTGCGCCTTTGCAATATATAGTTAGTGTGATTATACTGATGTTCTCATAATATCCTCATTATAAACCTACCAATCCATTAATCAATCAATTCATCAATCCATCGATCAATCAATCAATCAATTATTTGCGACGGCTGTGCGTGTGTAGTCTTGGAGTAGTCAGGAACATATAATCTTAGGGTCACACTGACGAGGCGTGTAATAATTATGGGAATATAGAACAGCACTACCTGTTCTGACGATAGTAATGTAATCCGAAGTTGCTGCAACTGTAACATGTACAGTTTATTTATTGCTTTTATCGCATGCAAAGTGTGTATGTCTTTGGTGACGACACATGTGAGTTCGCTTTGTGGTGCACCCCTCAGTACATTGGGTGCTCGTTGGTTGTGTTGACCAGCAAGAATATTGCTGCATGCTTAGTGGGCAATAGGGTGCTAGAATGAATATACTAGAGGCCAGGTAAAGTGTTGAATTAAGGTGGTGCTTATAAAATAATGCGTTGAACAATAAGCTACAAGTTTTGTTTGATAATGCTGCAGAAACCTGTCACACATTTATGCCTGGCACTTATTATGTGTACTACACTTTATATGAATGTTTGTATGTTTTTATCTTACATAGATAAAAAAACACTTCACTGGATTTTCTCAAGAAGTTGACTGTATATCAAACTTGTTGCTGAGAATATTCAATATGAATGGTAACAACAGTGTCTGTATTCATTGGAGAAAAGCATTATCTGAAGGAAAACTACCAGTATTGATTGCCTTTTTCCGATAAGGAACATGATGAAACGTACACGCTAGGATTCGTACACAGCTGGCGATTTAATTGTTTCGACCGTACTTCTCCCATTATCAATACCACAATCTTACCATATAAATCTAAGTTAGTATTGTGATAATCCTTTCACTTTACACACGCCGTAACTCTGTCCGGTTCTGTATGTGTAGGCATTGTTCGGTATAAGTGTAAAACTCAAACTTGGGTTGCATAGCATATGCTATCATCAGGTATGTACACGTAATCAGTTTATTCATTATAAGATGATTGGCGCACACCTGCATGCTCTAAAAAACCATCAGTACTTTACCGAGCATGATGCAGATGAATGAAGGGCATCATCTTCGAATGGAGCATATACCGGTAGTATTTGACTAGATTCGCCCTAGCTATTGCTATCAACGCTGCAGTTTGTGGATGCTGATTCGGAGGACGAAGAAAGCAACACAGAATAATTTCCTCTTAATCGTAATGTTCGGGCGAAAATGTGTCCCTATCTTGAACATGATACTGTACAGATGCGGTTTAAAGCAATCATCCCAGTCAATAGTTCATTTGAGGCCCAACAGGTACCTATAACGATGATGCTGAGTGACTACAGCCAAAGCGGTCATTATAGCCACGGGGTTGATGAATCGTTTGATTCTAGCCTCTTAATTACAGCATATGAATATGATCTGGGTCTAAGAGATATCAAATTGCCATCATAATGGTTGTACAGTAAGCATATTCCCTGCAATCATCGCAAATACTCGTCTGATGTGAATGGCTTGCTATAGAAATATGTTCAACCAAGCAAGACAAAAATCACCATTATTTAATGGTAGATACATAATAACTATGGTTCTGGATGCATACTTGTTCTATACAACTCCCTCTTCTTTTACCTTTAATAAGTTAAGCTCTATAATTTGAGCAGTAGCGGCTTTTAACTTATATTCTTACAAATCCCAGCTTCTTACAGCACCAATATATTTCAAATGCTGATATCTTTGTTTGAAATAATCATACAGTCTTGTGTAATAAAAGTCTACTTCCGTCGCATTGTAGGGATTACATTCCCTCGGTCGTTTCGCAAATGCGCCGTCTATTTTGGTAATAGAGCATTAATTGTAATGGACATATTGGGATTTTATGTCACTTTTAGGTGATATCGTGACGGTGATGGATAAGGATGATTGTGATGATTGGACAGCTCTCCTTAAATGCCAGCGCCCACTTGACACAAACCCGCTGCCCACAACGGGCTGCGAAACCTACGCCACCGATACCAGGTCGGGTGCATCCTCTTTCTCTGATGGGACCGCCATTAAAAACGTGATCATCTGAGTCAAGGATAAGGTTTTCACGCATTCATATCGAACCCACAACCTGTAGGTCGAAAGGCGACGCAGTATTACAATACGCCACGGGAACCGGCTAATAGAGCATTAATAATGCTCAACCATGGATAAGGGGACATTCCCAAAGTGTCTAAGTGAACAGCGCGTGGAACACCTTGACCAGGCAGAGATTTATACCATATCGGGTTTCTTATACAAAGATGAGATGCCGAATATATAACATGACGTGTCTGAGAGTATGTTGTTTGATCAGTGGACACCTGTGAGCCTGTCGTTAGATAGCTTGGTCATTAATTTTGACGGGTGAAAATGACCGCCCCTACGAATATAATGATCACTTTAAAAGGATCACACAACTATGCTATCAGTATTAGGATATCAACCTCTCGCTTAGGGTGTAATATCATGATAGCTTGGCTACCATAAGCACCATGTGGTGCATGTTGAAAACGACCATCAACGATTGCGTTTCCGAATAGCTTCATCTGTCTTGTAAAAGCTGACTACACAGCTGGGTGGATTTTTGCACTCGGCGGGTCCTAAGCATCCAACACCAATATAAAAGCAGTGCACACAGGAAGTGTCTACACACACACCAGGCCCTTAGCCAGGAATTTTAGCGGGGGGTGTTCTTTTCCCCTCAAATGTGGACCTGTCTCCTGGCTCATACTGATGCGGCTATAAAACCACAATTAAAGGCACCATCGACACACGATATATCTATATATACACAAATGCGCTAGGGTAAGGCGGACCTTTCTGGGCAAAGTTGGCGGTTCGTTCGAACCCCTCGAACCACCCCCCTCCCCCCCCCGGCTACGGGCCTGCACACAGTGTTTAATTGACACAACGCCATTAGTTACCATAATGATACTGATAAACAAACAGGTCATCTGTTGTTGCGTTCTTCCACATGAATTCATAACAGCTCGCCTTCTTTAGTTTGAGACACTGAGTCAGCATGATAAATGTACATGTGAATTTGGCGATCTGTTTAGGGTGCTCTCAATGCTGCGGTGGTTGACAGCTCCTTCTGTTGATCTTGCTGTTCACCAATCACGATGTTGCCGAACTGTCAACTTATCTCTGTATTACTTGACGATTAATAATCAATAATATCATGTGAGTGACCAAGTATACAGTACAATATAGATGTATATACCCAGTATGAGAATGGCATACTACACCGAGCCCGATCTTGTATGCCAGACTATATTTGCATGCATTTGCTGCTGCCTTGAGGTCTTATGTACCTGATGGTATATAATAAGTGTGAGACGTTTTTACGGGGCGTGCAAGCGCCAGGTGGAGATGCGTGGCTTGATGGATGTCATGTTGACTGACTCAATGAATGAGAGATCAAATGAGGATGATGTTACCGTGCCGGTGCGTTTACTTAATAGGGCCATTTCAACGATAAAAATCTAAGATATAAATCTCGATCAAACAATTTCACTCTTAAGCAATGACTTTTAAAACAGAAACCCCCTCTACTGGAGTACAGTAACTCTAATGCATCGTTAGTGTGAGCATATTTATATTCACGTTAATACTCATATTTGTAATTATAGTGATGTGGCCGACATTTGAAATAACATACCAATTATTAATAATGGGTCGTGTGACCGCCATCAATATATATTCTACATATGCTAATAGGTAGCAACTTATGGTTATTTGGGTAAAACAAGATTGCCTTTATTTTGTGATTAGAGCGCTTTCTATTTACTTGAATATCAATATGGATCGCGACTCCATTAAATGCATTTTTCTCGGATCTCCAATAAGCGATGTCATAATTTCGAAATTTACAACCCTTTGATTCAGCCAATAGCCATTGGAGATGGATACGCAATAATTGTAAAAAGAATATCCCTGTTACATTTGTTCCTGTCTCAACCTCTGTTTATAGCATTTCCTTCCCATAGTTTGTTTGGCACAAATAGAATGAGTTATATAAATATATATATGTGTGTGAGTATTAAGATATATTTATATATATTTCTGTATATATATATATATATATATATATATATATATATATGTTTTATATAGATAGATATATATATATATATATATATATAGATATATATATATATATATATATATATATATATATATATATATATATATATATATATCTATATATATATATATATATATATATATATCTATATATATATATATATATATATATATATATATATATATATATATATATATATATATATCCGGAGTGTGTGTTTGGTGTATGCGTGTGTGTGTGTGACAAAATATCCACTACCGCTTCAATTGATCAAGGGGTCTTCATCTTGTAAGGAACCATGACGACACTGTGTAGTGTTGACGTTATTAAAGCCTAAATTGACAGCAACTATTTAATGGCTGTCATCTGAAAAGTCACAATTTGCCTATGTAAATCAATGTCCGTTGAAATCGTTTGTACTGCCTCGCCGCTCCATGCGAACGATCCCAGCTGCTATCGGTAAAATGCAAATATATCCGTGCACGAAATCAATGCGAATTGCTGAGAGGAACATGAATGTGTCGACTTAAGAACGATGTATATTTGGAATGTTGAGAATGCATTTGTATAGATTACTATCATTTGTAATTGATACCATCGAGCAGTACCGCAAGCACAGTTTGGTACATCCTGTTTTATGGTACACTGTTGGTTCTTTGCTCTGACATGTTATGTTTCAGCCAGTGTGGTCCAAACATATCGTGCCAGGTAGCCACTGAACCGCTATATATAACCAGAGCAGAATGTACATATGCAAATGAACCAGCCTGAGTGCAACATATCGCATGCGTATATTATAATCCCACAGTTTTGAAATATTTTAAAAAAGCAGCATATTTGTAATTTGGAAGTTTGCGCTTGTACTCATAGATACACTACCAATCGTTGGAGTTCAGTGACACGGCTTTAATGTTGATAACAATGATGCCAATGTAGGCAGAAAAGTAAACAATAGTGAAAAAAGATACAAGGAACATTGCGGGTGAATAAGTAAATATAAAGTACCGAATTGCATACTTAATCTTTTCTGGTAGACTTTTCCAAAGTTATGGAGCTTTGTAAGTTGTGGCGTTAGGCAGCGTTGTTTGCCCATCTTAAATGATGGCTACCTACGGATGCACTTTGTTTAGTTTTAACGCATCGTCAGCGTCGGCGCGGTCTTTCTTGGTATAGAAACAAATGTGATTGGCATTGTTACAATCTAGACCAGACAAAATTTTACTTCGACTGATAAAATGAAGCCATTTAATACTAAATTACCAACGCCCTTGATTGTCGTGCTAAGAGATGCTGAAATATACATATCACCGTAGCGTGGGTACCATAGATGCACAGATGGTTTCCATTGGTGATGGCACATTACTTTGGGCACGGTTGATGGCTCCTCTAGTGGCAAGGTCCTCCATGAATACATTCTTAGGTATACAGCTGGGGCGTTTGTGGCCAGATTATTGATGGTATATTATCCGTGGTTTGATGGTATGGAGTTCGCCAAACCCAAGACGAACAGCAAAGTGATATTCTTTTCATGATGTTAAATTGTTAAGTCTGCTGTATCGCTATAAGCCTATGTTATTTGCACGGGATCAATCAATGACAGATATTAAATGCCCAATATATGAGAAACAAACTCTTAAGCAAGTGAAACATGTTTCTACTTATTACGATGCTTGAAATCATCCCGACCGGACAAAACGTTTCAATTCAATTTCATATTCGGAACACTATGTAAGATAAGCACATTGAGCGGGCACGTCATGCATTAAATGGCGGCCTGAATTCTTTATGGGGAGCAATGCGGTCACTAGCGCCAAACAAGAGGTATTATAATGACTACCATCCGTGTTCCTGTGTACAAACCGCCAAGTGTAGACCCATTATTCACTGCCGCCAGCCTGTTGCTACATCATTTACAATATTATATTGCTTTACATGAGGCTCTAGTAATCATGTGATAAACAACAGGTCAATTTCACGCGGTATGTATCAATAGTACACTGCAGCCTTAGGTTGGTTACTGGGGTGATGAGACACACCGCCATTCGTACAGTAGCAATGCTGGAAAATGTGTGCTCGGCCACGGTGTTAGAGACGTTTGATTGTACATATTCACTAGCTACAACTGCATTACTCCCCCTTGGTACTCATCCTATTACCGGTCCCCGGATATTCTCTTCAGATTAAGTACCTGGATGTTTTTGCATTGTGTTGAGCACCGCATAACAGGGTCAGGGTCATCTCATACGTGCAATGTTTGCCTCCTCCACGATAAGACAACATTAAAGATGAATAACCACAGAAAGAATGAAATATAATATGATCAGAAGTATCCGCGATGCATTTAAGATGTAAAACATTCGGTGATATGACGTGAAAAGGTTCGTCTGTTAACTGTCTCATAACTGTTAACATCGTAAATGCCAATAGATTCAATCATTCTGATGGCATCAAAGACATCCTCCTACTTTACAGTTTCAAATACCCAGCATCTAAGCTAATGTATATATCCATAAAGCTATTACAACCAAATTCAATCACTGTTGGCGGTACCTGATAATGCGCAAACAAATAGAATGCACTGGCAAGGAACGGCATGCTTTTAATGCGTCCTTTCGTGAATGCAGGCGATAACATTTCCAAAGTATCGTATTTCATATAGCCATTGACATCATCAACACGGCTGGTGCGCTATGTTAGTTCTCGCGATAAGACCAAATATATAGCTGCTTTATCAGTATCTTTGTCGCAGCAATGTGCCTGAATAGACAGTATGTCCAATTAAGGCACTAGCTAAAGCTATACATCTCAGCGTAAAATATCCAACTTTGAACACCATTATTCACCAAAACATCTTACAGATCTCACTTTCATCAATCATATTGGCCGCCACTATGGCGCGCCAGTATACTTGACCGCGAGAACTCTATGCCAGTTGAGTAACATAAGAACATTCAGCCGATGAAAGCCTAGGCATCCAATGCTATTTTGATAATTGATGCGCTCAGGCAAATAAAGACTCTCTGGCTTTTTCTAGATAGTACATGCGGCCTAGATCTCAAGTAACAAAGCAAACGCTCCCTCACAAGCAAAAATAATATTGTTAATATTGATACCCAAAAACAATTAGTAATCACTAGAACATATCCTGCGTGATATAAGGGCTACGATGCGCTGCTTATTCCATGGCTGAGAGGTGTTAGTCATTGTTGATGCTGTTTACCGTACAAAACAGCAAACCCCTATTCGTTCAAAGTAGGTTTTTACATTTTTATACTGTAGCATTATATTGTATCAAATGATATTTTGTAATTTTGCGCTGTTTATCACGACCTTGTACCGCCCTAGGTATAGCCTGGTTCATGAGGATTCTCGGCTTGAATAGTTACCGTGAACGTGATAATGTGTAGTAGCCAGATTACAGGGGAACTCTCTTCATAAGATGACAAAGTTTGTATGAAACCGTGCTAGGATACACGTCCTGGTTCTTTCTCAGTGTGCTAGTGCAGATGCAGCAAAGTGTTTCATTCGATGTATGTAGGTGGTCGATTGACTAAACATTGCTTAATTGTTTACGCGGCAGAATGGCCCTGGTAAAATGTCATTCTACTCAGGAAAAGACAACGTCGCGACATTGACAATAACTTTACTCTACATTACATATATGTTTCTTTCAGAGCGCATCTGCAGCAAAGGGATCAACGACAAGGCTAAAATGTACGCAACTGATACAAGCTTCTCCCATTAGCTTAGAACGCACTGAGTATACCAACCATTCACCGCAGTCGACTCGTTCCCCACTCACCGAATACATGTAAGATGAAATTGAATTGCCCAATGCCATGACAATCATCTGGGGATAATTTACGAATCGATTCGCCATAATGACAATTTTCATCGTGGCGGTAGCAAAGGCTCTCGCAGATCCCCGTTAGCTGCCTCGCATTTTGGCTACTAATTTTGTTAAAATGTTATGCTACTGAAGGACAATAAGCTTTCGCTGATAGCGAGCTTATCACATTAGTTGCACCGACTATTATATTATTACCTACTGAAGTGAGTTCAACGTATTCAATAGGAACTACAGCGCACGGATTAGGGATCCTCGTTGCTCCATTATATTGCGATATTGTGTTTTACTTCATTTCATCAACACCACCATAGCTTGTTGTCTCTTTAGAGAGGGAGCTGATATTAAACCTTTAGCAATGCGTTTTCAAAGTTTATATTTAATGTCGCAGCCCCAGATTTGCCACAGCCATTCTGTTTGGGTCCTTATCGACTGCATTCTTGAACAAACTGTGTTTTAAATTTTACCAAGAAGTACTTTATCAAATGGACAAACACTTATCTATAGTTGGAAGCGCGGTAAATAAGGCGATGCACATACCAAAGCGACCGTACAGCTTAAATGATACAATAGGCGGTGTTGCTTAGCACAATGCTCAGCCATCAAAGAACAACAGCAACAACAAACTACGTTCTGGATCTGCTTACAGCTAGTGCATTATGACCATGTCTTCTGGGGCAATTATGTCATTCAGACAGAGGGACTCATTCATGGGGACAGGTGGTCTTCATTAGTAGTTCGTCCGTTTCGAACCTTATCCAATGTGTGATAGACACATATCTCCTTGTTGTTCAGCTGATATGCTTCTACCTCAATAATGTCCTCATTTTGCAATGGCATCACTATCACATGCCGCAGAGGTCATGGGTTTCTACCCTCGGGAAGTTGTCGATCTTCAGCTACTTACAATACCTTAACTGAAAGCCCGCTTCGTTACAATGGCTCGTGGCTCGACAGTATAACCAAGTCGAGTGGCATACAAATGGTTACCTATGCCATGACATTGTCCTTCCCACCTGTTTTATGCTGGTTTTTAACTCTGACCCTTACCTTAGCTGCACGAAGAAAGGCATGTAGGACTTGAGGCAGAATAAACCTATCGTGAACAGCTAGGATCTAATTCAGCTGCACACTCACAGGATGCACTTGACGTTTAATCGTGAATGATTGGGCACATCACTGCAAAGTGGGTATGAATCGATTGGGGTGGCATTATGTCAGGTTGCGGGTTATTATAATATAGTCTGCTGTATATCTACTACCCCCAGTGAAGATTGCTTGTTGATGCTCTCTTGCAGACCGTCTTCAATTTATGACCCATGTTCTTGTTTCAAGCTTCGGAAATTGTATTGATATATTTTAACAGCGGAAACATTTAACGTGAGACGTGAGAATATTGAAGACAATGAAACAATATGTACAACATCACAGCATGTTAGGCGTAAAAATGCATAATAGGTGTGCGTGATGAGAGCGCCCTTTGCATATTTTACTCCGATAATCGATTTGTCGTCATTGCTAGTAGCAAAGCTCGCTACTGACAATGTAAGATGGCTGAGTGGGAGAGAGATGTAGAGGCTGAAAGAAAGAAGATGAAAGGGTATAGACGGAGGATTGGACCAAGCTACTCCCCATCATTACCCTGTTGCAAGTGATAACCACAGGGGAGACGTTATTCAACACGATTGACAGTATTTAAAACGGAATAGGCGCTTTAGTTGGCCATACTGCGTCAACATGCTGGCTATGCATGGAAACTGTTCGTTCTGTTGATGATACACTCCAGGGTGCGGCGGAAGGCAGTTCCTATATTGTTCTAGCTCTTCACAACTCTCGCTTCTCTAGCCATGCCGACTTATTGCTAGATTGATGGGCAATGAATTGTCAATAAAGTCGTTTTGATATATATGCAACTTGTTTGAGAGTAAGTGGCCTAATAAAGGCAAACAAGGCTATTGGTTAGATCAAAGAGTGCAGAATGATGACCGCCATTCGTATAAATATTCTATATCTAGAATGAAAACAAAATAAATCGGATATGAATCCAACTGAGAAATTAATTCTTTCTAAGAACAGGTTTCATAAAACCGTTTTATTGTAGATTCGTGGTGAGTGAAGAGTTCGATTCTCTACTTTATTCGTACCATATCTTTTGCACATTGGATTCAGACCAGCCTCTGGACTGATGGCTACATTATTATTTCGCTATAGATTGGCTACAATACTGCCATGATTTGGCATATACTCACAAAATATCAAAACCAAGATTCCAGGTGAAGATGAAATCATCTCATAATTTATGCATAACCTTTTTTTTTTAAAAACATATATATATATAACCCTAGTTAGACACAATGAGCAGAATAAGAAATATTTTTAAAATGTAAAGCCTCCATGTGCATTATCATGTGGAAACCGTGTCGATTATGTCTGACATGTGTTAAGTTAATCTGGTTTCAAATGTCACATTTCAAACATAGTAAACTCATTGGAACGTTGTCTGTTGCTACTAAAGAGCATGAAATATATACTACATACATTTCACGATTCACATCTATACTGGGTTGCGTTCTTCAAACAACTCACTTAATTATGAATGTAGAATGTGCCAGCATTATTTACATTTAGTTCTACTTGATACTATGGTAGTCATTGCTGCTAGTTCTATTTTCCAGCATATTTTGCACACATTTTGTTTGGCGATGATATTTTATATTCATGGGAACGCGCATGTCTACAAGGAGTGCCATCTGATAACATTCTCAATACCAAAATTGCTCAACGTACATATTCCTCGAGTGGCACAGATATATGATGGTGTTAGGTTACAGCAAATTATGTCAATTCATTGGTTAGCAGCTGTAGCGACCGATATTCATTTATGGCGCAGTCAAACTCCTTTTCAATTGCTATGTCTAATAGAACAATAAGGGCTGTGTGTGACTGAATTAGAAACCCTTGATGATAATTTGTGAGGCAGGAAATGACGGTGATATTGTTTAAGATTCATGGGATATTTTAATTCATTCTCACCTTGCCCAGGCTACAATAAATATTATAACTCGTTTTTTAGCCTTTGCATATCCCTGGCAGACCTAGCTTGACATGCCGAATTCAATGTTAATTTTCGTTATCTTGAAGTTGCCATTAACGTCTCAAGAAGCTTTAATAATCCACACAATCCTTTGAATATCTACTGTCGGACTAATGTAGAAACCCGCTCTGGTCGAAAAGTGTGTGTCTCTCCAGCTTCTCGCAGTCTGGTTCTATAAAGAAGTGGTCATCATTGGCAGACTCGGTGGGGTTGTCCTTTGTTTCTATTAATGTCTTGTCTAATGCTTCAATTCGTATTTGGGTTGTGTTTTATTCATCTGAGCTACCCTGCTATTGTACATGTGGCAGCAATAGCATGGTCTTCATGAAGTCGTTGTAGCAGTTGTGCAAATACGAATCATCGATTGTCAAAATCTACCTACCAACAAATTGCCCAGCGAATATGGCTTCTCAGAGTTTCGATAGGACGGGATTTTCTTCCGCATATCCATTGTGTCGTAAACAGGTATTCGATAGGCCTGTTTTTGATGCTGTTGTTACAGGTAAAACGACTTTGATGATGCATCATATGGATTATAAATCACATATATATTATTATACCTTTGCAAAACAGTACCAATAGACAACTTTTTGCTTGCGTAAGCCATCGATTAACTCCGCAATATAACAATCGCTGCAGTCGAAAGCCTGATAAGTAAACAACTGTAAGCGTACAGCGTGGTTCTCCGTAAAATATACAAGGCGGCTAAAGATTTTGTAATAGTCTTCGTTTTTATCTTATTCACAATAATACCGTTTGTGCGAACCCCTTTAACTGGTCAAGAATAAGCTGGTCCAAACATATCTGCTCATCCCCTAAAACAAGTTGTGCCAATTATTTATGCATGCTTTGGGACTGAATGGCTCCATGTTTAGCACATTGTGGTATTGTTCTTGCCTCAGCATTAAACATTGTTTTTAGAGTTTAACTTTTATAGTTTATGGGTAACGTATTTTCGTAACCACAAGCATTATGGTTTCATACGCCTGGTACATCCGGCCGGTTGGGCAAGTGCCTTTCCTACTGCGTTGTTAGACGTCAGCTACATGTCCAGTGGTCACGTGTGAACGTTCAACTAATATCTAGCTCTAGTAACCTGTGGTACATGTGGTAGCAGGTATAACCTCTCACATTGCTCAAGGGCGGCCGTGTGTGTAAGCTTTGCGTAGCCTTACACTCGCGTGACCATGATACATTATAAACTCATAGGGCAATAAGCTAGAACCCTAGGCACAAGGGGTAAGAGGGCACAGCGATTATAGTGGATTATATGTATACGTAAGTGAAACGTCATCGCATATTGGCTTTTTATCAAGCTTGAACAAGCACCTGAAAATGACTCACTGATTACGCTGTTTGTTATCAATAGGGAGGGGCAAAGTCTGAATGGGGTTACTGCGAACCCAAAACGTGCATTTCTGCTCTTTTGAAACTTTAAAAACTGTAGCAAAGCACTATAAACTAATAACATGTTGTTGAAAACAATATTGTAGTACCCAATAGGTAATCAGATGCTGGTAAATGTACTGATAACGCAAGTTGAGAAAGGATCTAGCCACCACGTGACCCCCGACCTCACAGTGTATAACGGTCACATGCTGCTATGAAGGCTGTTATAAAGTAGGTGAGCAAACGTCAGTGTACAAACGAACGGGGAGAACCGTTTACTAGGTGGTATATTCGCTATTACATTCCATCTCTGAGAATGGAAACTACAAAAGTGCCCCTTCCAAACGACGAAAGTAAGGAAGTCATAGATGATCGTGCTGTAACACAAAATAGTCGCGAGATGCAGACAGCGCCAGTGATGCAGACAGCGCCAGTGTATCCACAGCATCACACGCACTTCTCGTCTAGCGTTGGCGTACAGCTCCCCGAAGATGACACACCTCACAGAGTGACTGTACTGATAGGAGAGGTGGAAAGTGAGAAAAACGTTATTGATGCCTATATTTTGGCTTTTCCTCTTGGTCTTATAGGCTTGCATCATTTCTACCTGCGCAGGTACGGTTTTGGTGCGGTCTACCTGTTTACCTTCGGCCTGCTTGGAGTAGGGTTTCTAGCAGACCTGTTTCGCATCCCACTACTAGTGCGACAGACTAACAAGAAACGCGTCGATGGAAACCGATCGCGGGATGAACGGTCGCTGTTCGATGCTTATGTCCTCTGGTTACCATTTGGGCTGCTGGGTACGTTAAAGGCCGTGATATAAATTAGTATGAGGTGAATGTACAAAATGTTTATTTTAAACTATATGATCGTGATAAATATGTGACCATTTTAATTCGGTATATAGGTCATATTGTATTGTGCGGAATGAAATTGTTGGTATGATTTGTCGAATGTTTTAAGGATTCCACCATTTCTATATGGGAAGGAGATGCCGAGGCGCAGTTTACTTGTTTACTTTCGGGCTGCTCGGAATCGGATGGCTCGTTGACGGATTCCGGATGACAACACTCGTCAAGCAAGCCAACGCCGACCTCGAGACAAACTCAAATAATCCACCCAAAGACAAGAGTACGACGGTGGCGTATGCGTTTGCACTCCTGGGATTTGTAGGAGCGCATCATTACTATTTAGGGCGGTGGCGACAAGGGGTTTATTACACCTTAACAGTGGGTGGATTTGGAATCGGATTCCTGGTGGACCTTTTCAGAATTCCCACGCTTGTAGAGAGGGTCAATGCCGAGCAGCGAGATCCAAATCTCAAAAGGTGAGAGTTGCGGAGTATTACTGATGATTCCTCGCCTTTTGAAATTGTTATTTGTAAACAAACCCTTTCGATGTTTATAATAATTGCGGTACAATGCCATCCAAGAACTCGACTGGCTCCGAGTACTGAGAGTAACATGGCTCCCTGTCATTGCTTTTGTTCGGGCAATCGCTTTGATATTAAAAATCGTTCAATTAATGTTATCATGTTCCGTAAATTTTAATCCATGGTCGCCATCACGACGTATTTTAGAAAGATCTTGCAAGAATGTATCAATGGTTTTCGGCACATCCTATCCACATTGAAGTATTGACAGAGGATTTTAACTTACAATATTCATGTGTCGAAATATTGACTCCTAAACATTGACTCCTTAACACAATCATTTCTTCAAAAATTGTATTGTCCTGAACTGGTACCAAAGTGGGATTTGTTTTAGTTTCCGTTCAATCAGGGGTTTATTTGATAATCATAAAATATATTCTCATGGTCTCACAGATTGAAACACATGGACGACGCCTATATCTACGCATTCCCAATGGGCTTCCTTGGATTGCAGCATTTCTACTTGCGACGGCCGTTGTGGGGAGTGTTATATATGTGCACGGCGGGGTGTTTTGGTGTTGGCTTCCTGGTGGATCTTTGTCGGATACCACTACTGGTCGAAGATGCCAATTGGAAGATGGAAACCAAAAGGAACCTCTCTTCAAAGATAGAGTCCATGCTAGGCACGCCGCACCACCAGGCCGTTACCACGACCAGGCGCCACTACATCGTCCAACCTGCCCCAGGTAAAGCAGCACTCTCAGTCGAATATGGCTGCTACCGTTATTGACCAGTTCAGCAGAACATAGGTATAGTATCAAACGGTGTTTCAGATGCTCAAAGCTTGGGCGCTGCTCTTACGGAAGGGATACAGCCTCCATCGTATGACTCCGTACTGTCTTCGCAGGGTGGTGCGAGGTGCAATGAAGCGTTCGACTTGCCATTGGATGACCCATCCCCGCCACTAAAGCAAGATGGTAAGTAGACAAGATTACAATACGAGCGAGTGATTTTGACGCAGTTACTCTGCTAAATGGACGATCCCATATGCTGCGATATTATTATATAACCACACTTGAAATATTAGCTATTATTACATTGCAATTTTGGTGTATGTTGCTGCAGGTAATGTGTAACACGGAGTAAACCTGGTAAAAGCACACCCACCCACCACATGAGACACATGGCGCCCACTAAGCATATGCATTTTATCCCCATACCTTTTAGCCAGTAGAAACGAGTCTGCTGCCGTTGCTCTACATTTTTGGTCAATCACACCAGTTGCCAAGCATGCAAGGAGCTAGCGGAGCAATCAGACGTATATCTTTTTGTAAACATTATTAATGCTAAGGGTCAACATTCATTGCTTGGTCCAACTACACAACTCCTGTCCTGTAGTGCTATGGGAGTACCAAGGAGCACGTTAAACCATGTCAAGCTGAGTCCAGCAAGCTGACAGGTGGCACGAGGTGACTTGAATATGTCATTGCTATGCAGTTATGGTGTAGATTATCAATTAGTCAAAACAAGATTTCAGGTGACATATTAGCATACTTTGATGGATAACACTGATGGCAACTCGTTATATATTAGCATAGCTAAACATGTTCCGAATCAAACATTAGTTGTAAAATAAAGATTATGTCACAATGTATAGTCGCCATGTGCATTATTACTTGAAAACTACGACGACTATTGATGGTTACGTAATCGGTTTTCGAATTACATTTAGCATTCCAAACTTATATTTGTGACTACCTCATGAACATTGACTATCAAGACTATATTGCACAGTCGCATTATGACCATATGAGATAAAATCGAAACCATTTACGGCTTACATTCCGATATGTCGTATACTTTGTATGACAACACCCTTTTTAATTTGTGTTAAAAATGTTTTTTTAACCAAAGCGCTCATGATTATTTACTTTTGGTCAAGTTGCTTGCACATTGTAAATACCTAGTTGCCTAAGCTATCTTGTTGACTGGCAATTTATTGGTGATGATTAGGAACCAGTTCAACCATCCATGTTTTGTCGGTGTCAACTATGGCACGGATTAAGGGTTTCTGCCAATACAAATAACACTGCCAATAATGTAGACCGTTCGAGGAATTTACTATCAAAGCGGTGATGCTCAGTATATTGAGCGGATATGTAAACCGTTATATCAACCAAGCCAAAGTCGAGCTTACAAAACGAAGAACACTCTGACAGTTTCTACCCAGATTAATAAAAAGAATCATTCTCCAACGGAGCCTACAAAAGCTATATTTGACCAGTTCAGAACGCCTTGTGATGTTAGTGCGGTGAAGCTGGCAGTGACGGTCTGGTCACTATGTAGCTTTAGGCAATGAGACAAACGCATCAATAAGAAACTTCTTCATTTATGATTACAAAGGGTTACAGTGTAGTCACATGGTGCCAATAGAATGTTACCAAAGGTGATTCCAATGGTAGTGAGGATGATGCAATGATGATTCGGATAATAAAGAAGATGATGGTAATTCTGGTGCGTATAATTGTGATTTTGATAACAGTACCTGTGTTCAAGCTTATGATGATGATGCTACCTGGTTACCGATTATATCTTGTTGATGACGATAGCAGTGAACACCATGGATACAACGATGAAGATGAGGATAATAATGGCGACGGAATGGATCGCTCTGATGATGATGGTGTTGGTGACTATGGTGCAGATGATTCTGTTGATGATTATAATGATCATCATAATAATGATGATGATAATGATGATGATGATGATGATAATGGTGATGATGATCATGATGATGATTGTGGTTAAGAGGGTGTTTAATCTTAGTCTAATAGTTCCCATTAGCAAAGATTCTGACGGCTTCCATTAACACCCTATTTAAAGCAATCCTTCACAGCTGAAATAATGACAAGGGCGCAAATATAAGTGGCTTCATTTCATGTCAACAACATAGGTCATCCGAGGCAGGGATATCGTAAACGTCGATGTGTATGCCGTTGATTGAAATTGAAACGGATAAACGATCATCAATTATCCCAATGACGCTGTGTCAATAGTGTGGGCTATAAAGGGGCTAGTGCCTAAGCAGATACGTTTAGTGTGGATTGAGCGGTCGTTATGCAGTGGTACACACATGCATGCAGTGGCACAGCAGGTGATGGTCTCCAGTCGTGAAGTCATGCTATGAGAGAGGCAGGTGTGTGATTGTGCATGAGTAGATTAATAATTTACAGACCGAGAAGACGTTTTGATTTTGGGTGTACGTTCTGTCTATATCGCTAGTCGCCGACGACGAATCAAACACCGTTTTGTACGCCCAACAACACGGGTCATTACCCGAGAGCCAAGTAAGCATCCACACTGAACACAAAACGAACGTGGCCTTGTTGTGAATGTTAATCTCGGCCGTCCATCTTTTGGGCAATGACACGGGCCTCAGAGAGCCAGACCAAATGTCACAATCAACATAAACCTGCCCACCTTACCAATGAACAGCAACTGCAACAACGGCACCATTTCTACAGCTCCGTTGTCATTGGCTTATAAAACTCACTCAATATGAAGTACGAGTCTTTTGAAGGGGGCGAGAGCAGATTGGATACCAAAAGGCAAGGGAGTGCTCATATTGCGTGATCATGCCTGCAACAGCACCACTAGCAGCATGCTGCAATCAAATTAGAAAGCTTCATCTGATGAATTGCTCTGTGCTTGTATTGCAGCGTATCGTCAGACAAAAGCCTCGTCCTGTTAGTTACAGAGTATGCTTAGAGACAAAATATGAGCATATAACAGGGGCTGGCAGCGTAGAACAGTACCCCCTCCTAATCTACCATTTTGAAATAAATGCTAGCGGTTTGCTTGCCCTTTAGTGTGAGCTGTCACGTTGCCTCTCACTCGTATATGCTACCCCACTAGTACATGGCCTCTGACCTGACCTGACCATAATGGGACATGCTGTATTTCTGGTTGAATCGACGCTCTCAGTAGACGGGGCTATAAGCATATCAAACCAACAGTTCACTAGCTAGGACTAAAGATAATTGAACTCAGGGTCACTGTAGCTGGTAATGTATGATATCAAACAACATCCATACATCTAGGAATGGACTAAAAGAAGTGAGCTGTGCCCGTTGTGCTAGGCTGATTCCAATCAACATCCGTACATCTAGGAGATAGCAGCACACGAGGTAAAAGTCAAGTGAGCTGTGCCCGTGGTGAAAGCTGTGCCCGTGTTGAAATCTGTGTCCGTGATGAAAGCTGTGCCCGTGGTGAGAGATGTGCGGTGAGAGATGTGCCCGTAGTGTAAGCTGTGCCCGTGGTGAAAGATATGCCCGTGGTGAAAACTGTGTCCGTGGTGAAAGATGTGCACGTAGTGTAAGATGTGCCCGTAGTGTAAGCTGTGCCCGTGGTGAAAGATGGGCCCGTGGTGGAAGCTGTGTCCGTGGTGAAAGCTATGCCCGTGATGAAAGCTGTGCCCGTAGTCTAAGATGTGCCCGTGGTGAAAGCTGTGCCCGTAGTGTAAGCTGTGCCCGTGGTAGAAGATGTGCCCGTGGTGAAAGCTGTGCCCGTAGTGGAAGCTGTGTCCGGTGTGTACCCTTTGCTTCTGGTTGGCCCTTTGCCTACGACGCATTATGTACCCTTAGTCAACCCTGTGTCTATTATGGGCTCTGTGTCCATGATGGACCCTTTGCCTATAATGTGCCCTATGCTCGTGGCATGGTTGTAATCAAAGTGATATATCCATTCCTTAAATGATTGTTTGTGAACGCGCGTCATTTGTGGTACTATGGCATTGATGACGCCAAGGGATACCAAACGAAGCAATGTTATAGACATCAACGCTACAACAACCTACGACATTGGCAATGATAAGTCATCCTATCAGTACGTACAGTACACGCTGCACAACTGTCTTAAAATACTCAAACAAAACCGATGTCCCACCAGCCATTCAGTCTCTTTTCATCGCATCAATATCTGTTCGGTAGCGTAGGCACGACGGTATAATAGACTGGTTGGTCGTATCGATCAGCAGCATTGTACATCGTGTTAATTATTGGTAGTGTACATTGCGTTAATTAAAGCACCAATAACATTTTATTAAAAATTTTTATCGTACAGAATTTTTCATCAAAGAAATTGTTACTTAAGTTGGTCTGAAAGCTGCACACAGCACTGAGATGCGCCTGGATGCATGGTGCGCCCTGCGGTACACCCTGTTCCGCTGTTCTTCTGGGATAAACGGTACATTCGCTACGACTTGTTTATATCAGCAAGAGTGACAAACTGCCTCCATTATTCAATAGTACTTACATAATAACCAGGGTACCGGATGTATACTACATCATCCCTTATAAAGTTTGCATTAGTAGTGCGAATAGTGAAAAAGGCCGATTACAAGCAGTTCTTGTTTTGTTACTAAGCGTGGATGAGGTCATAGCGAGCAAAACTCCTCCCGCAATTGAAAGCATAGAGTGCATGCCATGAACTGAGTCCATAATCCGCTAAACACCAAACCCTTCGTGGCTCTGTGTGGCCTCAAGAGGCCATCACTTCGTCAATTTATACATTGTCTTGTAATGCATGAAAAGGCCGGGTCCTTCACTACGCTTGTTAGCAAGCAGAGTTGGCGAAACTACGGAAATGTGCTTCCTGCCTCCAACTCCATGGATAACGCTCTAGAGAGCAACTACACTAAACACGGTTGTTTGGTATCTTTGGCTACTCAACAAAGAACAGCACCAATTCATATATCAGGAATAAATCCACAAAGTATGTTGACGAAAGTAGAATCAAACCTTGTGATACCGTCTATGTACATTTCAACTCATTATAACTAATTAATAAAAATTGTATGTATGTATGTATGTATGTCTATGTATGTATGTATGTATGTATGTATGTATGTATGTATGTATGTATGTATGTATGTATGTATGTATGTATGTATGTATGTATGTATGTATGTATGTATGTATGTATGTATGTATGTATGTATGTATGTATGTATGTATGTATGTATGTATGTATGTATGTATGTAGTATGTATGTATGTATGTATGTATATATAGGCAAGCATGTATGTATATATGCAAGCATGTTTGTGTGTTTGTATGCATATATATATATATATATATATATATATATATATATATATATATATATATATATATATATATATAAACACAAATATATTTGTACGTATGTATATCATGTCTATTTATCAAACCTATAAAAACGAGTTAGTCGCCCATCTAACGAGCCCAAACGATCAGATCAAACGATAGTTTTCGCTCAGTGTAGCGCCTGCAGCAGCTTGATGCGCTTAACCAGCAACCATGTTGCATTTGGACATCGATGAGTGCAGGGCGACTCTTTTTTCACAGTCGCTAACACGGTCCGTGCCAGTACAGCCACTGTTGCTCGTTGCAGGTTCCTGCTCCTGAGACTAACGTTCCGCCCCACGCGAGATTCTGATTGTTTGGAGTGGGCCAGGGCATGCTGACTGCCTCTTGATGGGTAACACAAGTGGCTGTGATGCAGACGAGGCGAGGGGTTGGGGAGATTTGGATTGACCGCCAGCACCAGCTACCAATAAGTAGCATATGGAAGCAGCTGGGGTAGCGCCAAACGGAACCTCATACAATATGAGTTTTAGAATTTTGACGGAGAAACTCGATTTCTATCAGCCGAATCAATTGACAATACAAAGAAAAATGGAGAATCGCGGGAAGCAGTGAGCGTTGGCGGAATGACTTCGGAATAGCGATACATTGTGTCAGCCTCATGAGCACAGGTGACAGGCGTGGAAGTTAGTCTCCGTCGGTTTGCTTCCTGATGTGGATATGATTCGGGGCTGCGCGCGCCACTGTGACCCGTGATGCGTCTGTGTGTGGACTAGTCAACATTTAGTGCATACCCATGGTTGTCATTTGATACAGCACAACTCAAGGTTGCTAAGAAGTCACGAATTTGGGATCGGTGAATTGCGATGGGTGTGATTGTGGTCACGCGGGCCATCTTGGTACGGATTCTCTTCGCAGTTCACGGCTTTATTGCCGTGTGGCGCGTGTTCATCGTGATGCGCGACTTACGCTATTGGTATATCTGTACCGCTCTTGGGGGCCTCGCCATTGAAACAGTCATCACCTTGTACAAGAAGCAAGGCAACGAGTGGAAATGGTTAGTAGGTGTAAAACATTCCGATGATGCTCTTCTTATGATCCATGTTTCGGTTTTTGGTTGATGCCTAAGACTTCCGCAACAGGAAAGTGTGTGACCTTTACAGTAAACCTCACCTATTTCTTGGTGCACTAAGCAAGCGGTTATTACGGTTATTCTTTCATGTTTTTAATCAAAAGCGTCGCTTAGTGTCAAATCATTCGGCTTTACGATACAAATAGGAACATTCAACTAAGATATGGTTAAAAAAGTGCATCTTCGAATAAATTCACGATTTTTTTAGCGAATTGACTTCTTAGAAGCGTATAAGAACGCCGCCAGATGTCACTACAATATTGTACCTATAATACTCAGGTATGAATTATATTTCAGCAAGTGCCGTTTAGAGACCAAGTTATAGGCATCTAAACCCTAGTCAGACTGGGGTCATATTGCGCTCGCTACAATGCACTTAGATACCTCTGATGATCAGCGGGTGGGTCCCCCTGCTTCTGCTTGGGGACCAGGTGAAATGCCTGGTCCAATTGACGTGCTCTGGGTCGACTGCCATTATTGTTGATTTCGTAGACAGCGCGTTCGAAATAGGACTGACTTTTTAATTTTAATATGTCGTTGACGAGTAATCATTTTCACTAGTTGATCGGCCTACACTCGTTGAGTGACGTCGCCAATGATTGTTTGACCTACAAGTGTGTTTGACAATAAACGGTCACAATCCTAGATAATCTGAAGGTCGGGTAACTCGCGATTATGCGTGCCACGATACACGGGGATTATTACCAGCGCAAGTCGTCCTCAGCCCAAATGAGCTGGTCGTAAATCAATACGGCTAAAGCTTTGTCAGCAAATCAAACGTAAAACAATAGTCGAACAGCCATCTCACATTCGCCGGTACCCATATGGCTTCTTCCGGCTCCTCGGAGAAGTCTCATGATATGGTAAATAAGCGTATTTGCGCATATCTCGCACGTCTTTGACAGTGTCTCATATCAGATAAAGAGCACACAAGGCAAGGGCAGATTAGCCCCTAAGCTATTGACAGCTGCAGTACTTGCGGTATCGGGAAATGTAGCTTAACGCCGCCGGTCATTGTGCTTTTTGCGCCGCCTGTGACATAATTCTGGTGAAGATGTCAATGTGTAATATATTAATCGACTTGGCTGCTTGGTTATAAATAATGAAGATGCCGTTACATAAGTTGACGTACAGCAGGTGTACAACCATGACGTAGCCACTGGAACACACATGACGTAGCCACTGGAACACACATGACGTAGCCACTGGAACACACATGACGTAGCCACTGGAACACACATGACGTAGCCACTGGTGCGGGTCCACTCTAGCGGGGAGGGGATGTAGTGGTGTATTATTTTAACGTTGCATGAATGAGCATTGGTAGAATAGATATTTGTTTGTTCGGGTACGCTGTGAGCACCGACTACTTGACACTGCTGCACTAACGAGGGAAAATGCATTACAGGAAGTAGCCGTAAGCGGTGATCACCAGCCACCTTCTCACTTCAACGTTAACAGAAGCGGCGGAATGATAGCGAACGGCTCCTGCAATAGCATGGACACTTGTGGAGAGGTAGTCTATTCTGTTGAGTAGAGAAGTACTCCCTGATAGTAAACAGTGCTGGAGTTTCGCAACGTAATTCGATATGTACATATGATCACTGAGTTCAAGTAAGATGAATACTCAACTGTGCGTTAAAAGATGATTAGGGAGCAGTTAAGCAAAATTAACTTAACGTGCTAAGCGGCTCACTACTGAGGGTCAGTAAATTCGTCGGCCTGTGCGGAGGCGCAGTACTAGTGAGGGCAAGTGACCGCGTCGGCTTGATGACGAGCTGGACGTAGGGTTAATTATTGAAGGGTGTCTTTGTCGACACTTTTTTATCCCTGTGAATCATAATAAAAGCGGGTCTAGCTTACTCATGCACGTTTCACAACGCGAGTAATAGCCACACCTAAGAGCCGAACATAGCTAGCAGAAAGCGTTTAGATAACTACCAGTCGCTTTTCACTACATTAAGGCTCACGATGTTGGCCTAAAGAAGCATGTTGCCAACTAAATAGCGTCAAGCTGTCTGTAAAGCTGTCTGTAAGCCGCATGCCAACCCAAATGGCGAGTTAAACTACACTGCTCTATAGCAGTAATAAAGGCGTATTAAACTTACCAACAGCGGTAAACCGCTCCCAGCTGTATGTTAACTTAACTGATAGCCGTGCGATGATACTCAAGGCGTTGCAAGTTAACAGCGAGGAGGGTTCCATAACGTAATAAGGGCAGGACGAACGCCACGTTTCACTGCCTATGGACACGTTGCAGCAGGACACGCGTCGCTTCGTTCAGAATGATGGCATCATCGATGTGAGCTAAAGCGGCAGGTAACAAATCGTACAGGCATCAACCAAGAGGGCTTACAACTAAGCCATCTTCCCCGCGTTTTGTGAAGCTCTGGCTCCAGCAAATAGGCGTGATTAGTTCGCAAATTACATGAACGCCGGCATCGAGCAGAAGCTACAATTCCGCAAGCAAACGCACAACTTCCGTCGTTCTATCCATGAATCAATGAAGAGAAGTTTTCGCGTGACCCCATATGGCGATGTTTCTGGGATGAATGTGCGACCAAAGAAACATGTGAATCGCTACGGCAGGCTATAGAGGTGTGGTATGGTAGAACAGGTGAATCCCTACGGCAGCCTATAGAGGTGTGGTATGGTAGAACAGGTGAATCCCTACGGCAGCCTATAGAGGTGTGGTATGGTAGAACAGGTGAACCCTACGGCAGTCTATAGTGGTGTGGTATGGTAGAACAGGTGAATCCCTACGGCATATGGTAGAACAGGTGAATCCCTACGGCAGTCTATAGTGGTGTGGTATGGTAGAACAGGTGAATCCCTACGGCAGCCTATAGAGGTGTGGTATGGTAGAACAGGTGAATCCCTACGGCAGCCTATAGAGGTGTGGTATGGTAGAACAGGTGAATCCCTACGGCAGCCTATAGAGGTGTGGTATGGTAGAACAGGTGAATCCCTACGGCAGCCTATAGTGGGGTGTGTGGTATGGTGAACAGGTGAATCCCTACGGCAGCCTATAGGGTGAATGGTAGAACAGGTGAATCCCTACGGCAGCCTATAGTGGTGTGGTATGGTAGAACAGGTGAATCCCTACGGCAGCCTATAGTGGGGTGTGTATGGTAGAACAGGTGAATCCCTACGGCAGCCTATAGAGGTGTGGTATAGAACAGGTGAATGGTATGGTAGAGAACAGGTGAATCCCTACGGCAGCCTATAGTGGTGTGGTATGGTAGAAACAGGTGAATCCCTACGGCCTATAGAGGTGTGGTACAGGTGAATCCCTACGGCAGCCTATAGTGGGGTGGTATGGTAGAACAGGTGAATCCCTACGGCAGCCTATAGAGGTGTGGTAGGGGTGAACCTACGGGCAGCCTATAGTGGGGTGGTATGGTAGAACAGGTGAATCCCTACGGCAGCCTATAGAGGTGTGGTATGGTAGAACAGGTGAATCCCTACGGCAGCCTATAGTGGGGTGGTATGGTAGAACAGGTGAATCCCTACGGCAGCCTATAGAGGTGTGGTATGGTGAATCCCTAACAGGTGAATCCCTACGGCAGCCTATAGTGGGGTGTGGTATGGTATAAACAGGTGAATCCCTACGGCAGCCTATAGTAGTGTGTGGTATGGTAGAACAGGTGAATCCCTACGGCAGCCTATAGTGGGGTGGTGTGGTAGAACAGGTGAATCCCTACGGCAGCCTATAGTGGGGTGGTATGGTAGAGAACAGGTGAATCCCTACGGCAGCCTATAGTGGTGTGGTATGGTAGAACAGGTGAATCCCTACGGCAGCCTATAGTGGTGTGGTATGGTAGAACAGGTGAATCCCTACGGCAGCCTATAGTGGGGTGTGGGTGGTATGGTAGAACAGGTGAATCCCTACGGCAGCCTATAGTGGGGTGGTATGGTAGAACAGGTGAATCCCTACGGCAGCCTATAGAATGTGGTATGGTAGAACAGGTGAATCCCTACGGCAGGGTATAGTGGGGTGGTATGGTATGGTAGAAACAGGTGAATCCCTACGGCAGCCTATAGTGGTGTGGTATGGTAGAACAGGTGAATCCCTACGGCAGCCTATAGTGGGGTGGTATGGTAGAACAGGTGAATCCCTACGGCAGCCTATAGTGGTGTGGTATGGTAGAACAGGTGAATCCCTACGGCAGCCTATAGTGGGGTGGTATGGTAGAACAGGTGAATCCCTACGGCAGCAGGTGGTAGAACAGGTCCCTACGGCAGCCTATAGTGGTGTGGTATGGTAGAACAGGTGAATCCCTACGGCAGCCTATAGGGTAGAAACAGGTGAATCCCTACGGCAGCCTATAGTGGGTGGTATGGTAGAACAGGTGAATCCCTACGGCAGCCTATAGTGGTGTGGTATGGTAGAACAGGTGAATCCCTACGGCAGCCTATAGTGGGGTGGTATGGTAGAACAGGTGAATCCCTACGGCAGCCTATAGTGGGGTGGTATGGTAGGGTGAATCCCTACGGCAGCCTAGAACAGGTGAATCCCTACGGTGAATCCCTACGGCAGCCTATAGAGGGGGTGGTATGGTAGAACAGGTGAATCCCTACGGCAGCCTATAGTGGGGTGGTATGGTAGAACAGGTGAATCCCTACGGCAGCCTATAGAGGGTGTGGTATGGTAGAACAGATGAATCCTACGGCAGCCTATAGTGGGGTGGTGGTAGAACAACAGGTGAATCCCTACGGCAGCCTATAGTGGGGTGGTATGGGTAGAACAGGTGAATCCCTACGGCAGCCTATAGTGGGGTGGTATGGTGGTAGAACAGGTGAATCCCTACGGCAGCCTATGGTATGGGAACAGGTGGTGGTATAGGGTATGGTAGAACAGGTGAATCCCTACGGCAGCCTATAGTGGGGTGGTGTGGTAGAACAGGTGAATCCCTACGGCAGCCTATAGTGGGGTGGGGTGGTAGAACAGGTGAATCCCTACGGCAGCCTATAGTGGGGTGGGTATGGTAGAACAGGTGAATCCCTACGGCAGCCTATATTCGGTGGGTATGGTAGAACAGGTGAATCCCTACGGCAGCCTATAGAGGTGTGGTATGGTAGAACAGGTGAATCCCTACGGCAGCCTATAGTGGGGTGGTGTGGTAGAACAGGTGAATCCCTACGGCAGCCTATAGTGGTGTGGGTGGTGTGGTAGAACAGGTGAATCCCTACGGCAACCTATAGTGGGGTGGTATGGTAGAACAGGTGAATCCCTACGGCAGTCTATAGTGGGGTGGGGTGGTAGAACAGGTGAATCTCTACGGCAGTCTATAGTGGGGTGGTATGGTAGAACAGATGAATCCCTACGTTAGCCTATAGTGGGGTGGTATGGTAGAATACCTACGGCAGCCGAGGGTGAGGCGATGTTATAAAACAGTCGATCCCTGCGGCAGCCGAGGGTGAGGCGATGTTATAAAACAGTCGATCCCTACGGCAGCCGAGGGTGAGGCGATGTTATAAAACAGTCGATCCCTACGGCAGCCGAGGGTGAGGCGATGTTATAAAACAGTCGATCCCTACGGCAGCCGAGGGTGAGGCGATGTTATAAAACAGTCGATCCCTGCGGCAGCCGAGGGTGAGGCGATGTTATAAAACAGTCGATCCCTACGGCAGCCGAGGGTGAGGCGATGTTATAAAACAGTCGATCCCTACGGCAGCCGAGGGTGAGGCGATGTTATAAAACAGTCGATCCCTGCGGCAGCCGAGGGTGAGGCGATGTTATAAAACGGTCGATCCCTGCGGCAGCCGAGGGTGAGGTGAGTACATACGACAGCGTATGGTGTGATGGTTTTTATAGAATATGTAAATCTATACGACAGTGGTGGTGTGCTGGAACAGTGGGTCCCACGGCGAACGCCTATGGTGGGTCTGCGTGATAGAACAGTAAAATCACTACGACAGCCTCAGACGATGTGAGTTGATTAAATAGGTGAATCGCTGTGACATCCTATGGTGTGATGTGATAAAATAGGTAAACCCTTATAACAGCATATGAGCGATGCGATCTGATGGGCAAATCCCTAGAACGGTCGATTATGACTTGATGTGATAAAACATCTCGAATATTATATAACACCAAAGAACTAATATGATTGTATGATATCCTATTTAATTATATCCTCATTATCCGTTTGATGAATGGTATTAGCTGGTAAAGTAAACTCGGGTGTTGGCCTGACGAGGTCAATGCCATGACGAGGCTTACGGGCACTGTAATAAATGCCGCAGATCCCCTTGAGTCCTGATAATGTACCCATGCTTTTCATTGACAGCCATTGCATCACACATTACCCCAGAGTATGCTTAAACCAATCCATACGGCCTGTACTCTTATTAAGGCGAGCGTTAAACAGGTGAACTCAGGTATTTCCTCTTGAGGAGCGCACCAGATGGCGTCTGCTGAAGCCCAGTAGGACCATAATCAACCGCCACAACCATCACTTATCATGCAAATCACTATGGGAATAGCGCATATGGCATCACCATACCTAAATCAAAGGTGGAGGATGAATTTGCACGTTAATTATGCTGCTGTAATTCATTACAAGGTGATGTTGCTTTCCTATTCCAAACAATATTGCTTACCAAGTTCGCAGCAGAGTATATCTGGTTGTTAACACCACTTAATATAGTTGCCCGTCAGTGCATACTAATTCACCATAGTATATGTTAATTAATATGCAATAAAGATTAAACCAGCTAGAAGCACGCTCTCAATCTGCGGGGCAGCTTACTGGGGTGTGATCAATTACATATTGTCATGCCAATAAGTCGGCTTATTTGGCTACAGTCGCTCCCAATAGGTTTTTGTATGAATGATGCAATGGAACTGCCGCTAAGGAGATCGATGTGCTTGCACGTAGGAGCCGAAATCGGGTATGTTACGTAATGCGCTCTCTCCTCATGCTCGAAGTTGGAGTGGAGTTTCCAAGTAACTCACAATGTCCACACAATGTAGCTTATCGTTCTCTGCAGGTTATTAATAACAGTATGCAAACACAGTTTATGTGGCAAGGGATCATATGTATGAAATTATGGACAAAAGTCAAACGGAAGAATCGCATTGATGTTAACAAGCTACGCTATAATATTGTACGAGGGATTGCTCGTGTATCACGCGCATGGGTCTTCGTGTATGTATCTTTTGGCTCTCCCGTCGTTCAATACCCAAGGAGGCTCACTTGGAGAGTTCAGAGCCAACCAGGTGACATTCGGCATGTATATGACCTTCCCCTTATTGGTTAAGAGGGTCACAGAGCAATCATGAACAGCATGCACCGACACCTCATATAACCGGCAGCAACCGCCCCTCCCCCCCCCCCCACCTTCCATTCCCACCCCACCCTCCCCCCGTCTCAAGCAGAGGGCTACCGGGAGGCTGGGGTGGGGGGTTAGTCTTAGCGCGTTCTGCACTCTCGGCATCGCTTCTCCATGTGGAAAAAACACTCGATTTTATTATCTAAAAGCGATTTTCTGTGTATAATAACTTCCTTAAGTCGCAGTTATGTCTGTGTAGCTCAGCATACGAATGGCGGTGGGTGGGGGAGAGGGGGTTGGGTAGGCGAGGCTGAGCGTAATGACGGTCTGTGATGAGGACCTGGGTGGGGGTGCCAGATGGAGCATGATGCGGACGATAAATTATAATGTATTGGCTTGGCCAACCTCTACTTGCGCCGGATCCATCCGGCCTATTTCCTCTCTGTCCCAGATTAAGTATGGAATGATAAATGTATGATGAAGTGTCTTATGTTGCATGTTGCCTTTGCATTAGTATTATGAATAGCTTTGGGATATAGTGCGTTGATTGGAGTGGTTTGTTTCTACCCTAGCCGTCATGCCAACGTCGATGTTAAAGGGACATATAAAATGACCACCGATTGTTGACAACCGTGATAGAAGACGATAATAAGGCAATAATATAGACGGCTGGTGAGGCCAGTGAGGCTGATCAGCTGATGTGGACCATCAGTAATTGACGATGTCAATCGATTGGAGGCCTTTCGGGTTTGCGTCGACACAACCTGGCAACGACGTGTGCTAATTAGTTGAGACGTCATCGCATCCTTTCAGGGCATATGCTCCGGGCGCAAATGAAGATTAATGACGGTGTCCTTGTGTACATGAATTATGTTTGTATTTGTAATTATGAGTAATTATCTGCGAATATTATAGGCTCTATGACATAAATGATTTGACAAAGAGAGAATATGACGACGTCTTATCTACTCAATATGATAGCAATCGGGTAAAGTGGCTACATGTGTTGTCTCGCAGCCAGGAAGTATAGTCTGCTCCACCTAAACAAGCCTTTCGATTCTAGGCATAATAATTATTATATATAAGTTACCCTGCATTATGCTGTTTAAGGTCTGGCATGGTGCTTTACCTAATGAAAACGCAAAGGAAATGCACCTTCATCACTTCGATTGACTCACACCCGTGCTATATCAACAATCAATATATGACCTATATTATAAAGTCAGTTTGCAGGCCCTGCTGAGGAGGCTGATTAGATAGCGGGGATCTCTGAACAGCAGATGGAGTATGCAGAGGATAGCGCGGACTGTCGGGGCTGCATGTCTGAAGTGGCAGAAACAAGATGCAAATGCTGCGGAGATCACTTGATGGCTACCCAGATGTTCAGTGTCCGCGGAAGGCACGGATCTAGTGGTCAAGCATCCCTAATTGAGCCAGCGCATAGCGCCGGGTGCGTGGCAAGTCATGGTATGAAATGTGAAGGTACAAGGCAGAAGGGAATTGCCTCTTCCATGCATCGACCTGAATGCCAGGTTGTAATCTGCTGTTGCTTTGCCGGTGTCACAGTAGTCGTAACAAAACAGGTGGGGTGAAGGGGATGGGGAGCGCAATTGTGATCTGGAAATTGTTTTTGCCGACAGTTTTGTTGTTGTTGCGTGAGACACAGTTGCGCGCGTGTTCCGGAGCTGGTTGTGGTGCTGAAAGAGGGTCTGGTAAACAGCGAGCGGCAAGACAAAAGTCATCTCATCCACAACATGGCATCTCACAACATGGCTTTATATATGGAAAGATGACCGAAGAATAGATCAATGATCCTCTTCTTGCTTTGAGTTCATTCAAGGGCAGTGAGAAACTTTAAGTTGGTATTGCTTATTCGTGTCGGATGGGACGCCTCCGAATCGGCATTTAGTGAAGTTACATGCATTGAAAACCATACTTTCACCATGAAAATACAACGCAGCGTAGCCTTGCCCATGTACGATAGTAAGGTACACCTTGGGGGGGGGGGGGGGGGGGGATTGTGATATTCGTATTTTCCGCCACGTTTGTCGACACCATATAACACAATCGTCGTGTTGATGTGCCGCAAGAGCGGATACTTATCTTGCCTCGGTGACGAGGGGTGGTACGCCATAACGTGTGATATTGCGGTACGATTTAATAAGCTGTGAAATATTTAACAACGGTCAAAATGCAGAAGGTTATGACAACTGAATAATGACTAATGATCGATCGTTGGAGCGAATGTTGAGATGAATGCATGGTGATCAGGCATGCAACAAATGAACACGCGGGCTGACGGAATATAGAATGCAATGAAATGAGTATAGAATGCGATAAAATATAAACAGGGGTCAACGTCACTTTCAACAGCGAGATGACAAGGCGATGATGATGGATGAGGATGATTGTGACGCTTCGACATCCCCCATAAAGTGCCAGCGCCCATTCGGCGCGAACCATTTGCCCAGACATGCGCGCGCGCCACAACTCACATCGCTGAGACGAGGGTTTAGTTTTCGGAGATGGAAACGAGTGACAGATCATGTATCGAACCTACAGTCTCCAAGTTGAAATACGAAAGCTGTAAAGCATTAAATCACCAGTAACTACATAAGGACGTCTACGAACGTAGTTCAATGTTTGGGAGGCAGCCCATATTAACATCCTATAATTTAAGTGTCTCTTAATAAACGACATAACACGCCATGCACACAAACAAAACCTTTTTGAACTGCTACCCAAACACAAAGTGTTTAGACCAACAACATTCGCTATCGCAAGGATCGTGGTACTCCATCTGTGCCTTGCTCGGCTTGTCGAGCCAATGCGGTATCGAATGTCGAGAACGAGGCTTGTGGAAGCTACATCCGAGTCGTCTGTGAACGCACTATTCTTGGAATACCTGGTCACGTTTCCTTGTTGATAGACATACCCAAATCTTTATCAAATCAGTCAAGTGGTGCCCTAGATACAGCAACCATCGACTCAATTGACTTCATAGTACGTCTAAATGAATTAATGGCTAGTGATTCATTGTGCGTTAGTCACGTAGTGTCAATGTGTTGCATTGTCTGTAGTTGTGAATGAATGGTGACTCCCTGTGCGTACAGGAGAAGAAAGACATTCATACTCTTAGTGTGGTCAAATTAAATTGTTGAAATATTGAAGTGGTATTCAAATTCCTATATTTCGCTCCAAATAACTCAATTCGTATTACATCAACTATTGTTCTTGCAAATACCATTGCCCACATTACAGGCAGGACACAGGAACGCAGCCCTCTGTGTTTTGGGTGACATGTTATCATACCCTATATATATATATATATATATATATATATATATATATATATATATATATATATATATATATAGTATATATATATATATATATATATATATATATATATATATATATATATATATCTATATATATATATATATATATATATATATATATATATATATATATCTGTCTATATATATCTATATATATATATATATCTATACCTATCTATATCTCTATATATATATATATATATATATATATATACATATATATGTATATAAATGTATATATTTTATGTTTGTGTATATATATATTCATATATTAAATTCAAATATATATGTATGTATATATGTATATATACACATACAAATGTACACATGTATATGTTTATATATGTTTATGTTTATATATATATATATATATATATCTATGTAAATATTTACATATATATATATATTTAGATATATGTATATACATATATAATGTTTGCATATATATATATAATCATTCAAATATTTGTAAATATATAAGTATGCATATATGTATATGAATATATATATATATATATATATATATATATATATATATATATATATATATATATATATATATATATATATATATATATATATATATATATATATATAGACTTTGTGGAGCGCCATGTGATGATGATCGCAGCCATAAACCTGTCATATTTCCATATGTGTAGATATCATGAGCTAAACCATAAATAACTTGCAATAGTTTAAGTCCGATGATCTTTCAATATGTCATACTTCGACTTGATTGACAGTTCCAATATGTTGTTTACTATCGACCCACACCACACTATCGCATCATCAGTTTTGGATCGCAACGGCTCTGATCGATCATTGTCTAAATCATTAATTTAAGAAGCACTAATGATTATCTAATGTAGCCTGGTTTAGTGTCGATACAGCGATCGAATTCGGGAAGTCATATTCATCAATCTAGTAGAGATCAATGATGCTCTGTGTTTGCAGGATGTGCCCCTCTGTCTTCTTCTATCTGTTGAGTGTGGTACCAGCCATCTGGTTCTTGGAGCTGGATGAACTCGATCGCAGAATAGAACTTAAGAACTCACCCAACGCAACCCTGGTTCAACTGAACACAACTGCCGAGGAGCTCAATGCTAAAATAGAGGGCCTAGGGGTAAGTTGTGGGTTTAAGCAACAAGTTGTGTACGGTGTGCAATATGATAGCTATGGTCTTTTTTTCATCGAATCTAATGAACGGTTGAGGATCGTTTCCAGCGATCCTGTGCAATTTTTAAATCAATTAATTTTGCTATATCGGTCAATTTGTTTTGAGAAGTCTCATGCACATCATTAATATCAGTCGATTTCCGGATTTCTTTTTAATATGTGTCATTCTTTGATTAAATGACACCCCATCACGTGATTCCATCAACCGGATGTGCCAAAAGCACTACCATAATGCAGCAGGTTATAGGAGGACGCATTCATGCATATCCACAATGCACTGCGAGTAGCAGCTAGCTACGGGTGATGGGCTGAGTGAGCCTGGGGAAAGAGTTGCGTTTTATGAATGTGGAGACTTCCGTGGTGTACGTGTTGACATTACACTCGCGCTGCATTCAAAAACAGAGGTAACTTTTGCACAAATGCGAGCCACGTTAATGGTGTATCGGGCGTTTTTATAGATTTGCCATTCAGGGTTTAAAAATCTGTAAATGACTGGGCACAATGCAATAATAAAAGAGCAGCGGAGATTGGCGCTCACTCTGGCTGTTCAAAGTTCCGTCAGTGTATCAATACGTACCATAATAGAATTCTTGAGAACTATGGGCGTTTGTATTGACTGGTCCCGACTGAATGGTGGCATCTCCATTGATGCACGACTTTAAGCGACGCACAACACAGCGAGATACTGTCAGGTCCAACCGCCAGTTTGCCAAAGATTTATTACCTTAATCGCTTATGATGCTTATGGTTTGGCGTTTTTGTGACGGTCCCCATGCATCAACAGACTGAAATGGACTATGGCAACAACACAGAGGATGATTGGGATGTAAAACATAGCGATTGTGAATTTGATGTATAGCATCATAACGACTATAACCATGCTTCAGTTCATGATGACAATTATGGTGAAAATGACGACAATCATAATGATTTGATAATGATGAGGAAGGTTTTGATTTTCAGCTGGAAATTCGCATTCCACTGGCATTGACGTCCGACCAATGGGTTCGTGGTCTTGAGCAGCTGTTACTGCTGGTGCTCATTCTAGGCCGCTGGCTGCTTCCCAAGGGTAAACTCACCCACGACCAACTCTCCCAGCTTCTGCTCGTTTATATTGGAACAGCAGCGGATATCGTCGAGTTCTTTGAAGCCTTTAAGGAGGACCAAGTAAAGATAACAATTCATGAAGAAACATGATAATTTTCCGATATTGCTGTTCCTATTGTAATTGTCTAAGAACGCATTATGCACATTGTTACTTGAGTGTAGCGTGAATGAACTAGTTCGAGATTGCCTTGTTGCTGTGTAGGTACGCTATAACCGTTTGCTATGTATGGTCATCCTGGCAATCTGGTCGTGGTCCCTGCTCCAGTTCACAATGGTTCTTACCGCCACGAAGGTTCGCAAAGACCAGTCTGGTCTTCTGCCACGCAGCTTCGAAACGTACGAGGACAACTGCTGTACGCCCGATGTTTACGGCATCGTCATTTCCATCTTCATGCAGGACGCTCCCTTCTTAGTGCTGCGTCTCCTCCTCATATTCTACTACGGCGTACTTTCCTACACCAACATGTTCTTCACCTGTAAGAACACACTCGTCATCCTCCTTCTCCTCTATCGTCTTGTCGTCGTCCAAATCGAACGCAGGACCGCAAAACGTAAGATGGGTAAAGAGGAGGATTATCTGAACGCGTCGCAGAGCTCAAGCCGTATACGGCTCATGACTACGTCCAACTCGGGCGATCAGTACTACAACTACCGCACAAAGATTAACCTGCGCGAGCCAAAGGATGACCCCTGCGAACCCAAAATCGATTACGTCATCAAACGTCGATTCAGCCCCCCTCCCCTGCATTCGCCGGGTAATTTCAATGATGATGAAGACAGTGCAGAAGCTGTTATAAAGTCATTAGAAATAGCAGATCACTTCAGTGATTACGACAACACATCACCCGAGCACCAGATGGCCAAGTTAGACGAATGCATAGCAGCATTAACAGAACTCGGGCGAGACACGAGCTTTAACGACACCAATCACCATAGGCCCCAGAGTCCGTGCATCGAACATCAGGTGTCTGCTGTATGATTAACTGGCACCGTTGTTAGGAAATTGATCACATGCATTCACTTATCATTCGCAATCATTTCAGGGTCATTACCATGGAGCACATAGCGCAGTCCAATTCCCAGAGAATGCAACGGTGATGTGAACAGTCTCTGCATGGAAGCAAGTAGGGGAAGGGATGTAACAAACGGGGCGTCGGTCGGCGTACCTTTTTATGACTTATTGATGCTTGTGATAAAGCAACAAGGATTAGACGACCCCAGCGTATAGTACGTCCCTTCGCGGGCAGCTGCAAACGGACCTTTGAGTTGTGCCAGGTGTTGACGAAATATAGCATGGAGATGAATATTGCGGTAAGCAGGATTAATGTCTATATAGCCTGCGGACATTGATGAACGAGGAATGGCAATATTGTGATGTAAATGTCTTCATCAAATAACAAGCACTTGGATACTCGTGTGGTTGTAATATCATCTGATGTCATAATCATTGTTTGTCGTTTGATTGTGGAGTTATTTACTCGGTTGATGTCTATGCCTTTGATCAGTCCGTCGTAGCTAGATCATGCAGAGAAGATCCAACGACTTACCTGTCCGTCCTCTACTCAGTGTGTTTATCCTCGCTTTTCTCTCTGACTCATCGTGTTAACAATAACAATCGCATATCATATTCAAATCTGCTATGCGCCTATTCAATTGGTGAACTGGTTCATTCACAAGTTTTTTTATCTACCACACTCCCTCTTTTCTTACAACACAACCACATTGAGGTAGATTGTACGCTTAAGTTAGGAGTCAAGTTGACACCAGTGAAAGTGACACCTAATGTAAATTGACGTTCTTTTGACGTTAATATATTAATCGACCAAGTTAATCACTCCGTGTTTTCATTGTGAAGTCATTGTGTATATATATTCTAGTTTATCATTATTTACAAACACGTTCATGACAGAAGCAAGATATATACGCGACATTTCACACCCATTCATGTAAATGACTGTTCTCACTAGCTACCTGCTCCGCTGTCGGCATCTGGTGACGAAAACCTCATATGTTTCTGTAAGCTATAGCACTGTTAATGGATGAATAGTTATATTCATTCTTCAAACATGGATCATACATATATTTATATCTACAAGCATGAGATAAACACATACACACAGGTGGTGTGCTGACGTCGACGTATGTTAATGGTGACAATGTTTCTCATTCTTGATCATGCTGTGTCCTTTCGAATAAATTTGTCGGTTTTCATCGTCTGGAGTCCATTTAAGTGTTGCGAGTCATATGCGTTCTCTTCTTTTATTTGTATGAAATGAAGAAGGCATTCAATCACCATCACTTCTTACATGAGGACGGTCAACGCCGGAATAGTCGACCGCGCTGACTAACCACGGAACCGCCAGGTCTGAAGATGCTATCTGATGAGGCTGTGTCCGCAGATATGATACAAATTCCTTTAATTTATTATGCATTTTGATGTTATTCATATAAGTCATTAAAGATCCGCAGATAGGATCCATACATACTGTTCCATCCATAGATGCGCCATAGATAACAGCAAATGGTTGACCCAAATGTCGGATGGTAAAACTCGCATTGCAATGGCGCACCAGATCAATTCAAAAGCAACAGTGGGTTATAAAGAAGGAACCTGATTATTCCACTTGCGGGAGTGGGTCTATTAGTTCATGTCGCATCGTAGATCAGCAGCTTGGTTTGTGGACTGGAACAGGGCGATATCGCTATACACAGTGCTAGCCTCCACCATAACATGGCATATAGGTCTATAATGTATTAGAAGGACAGTTCATATCATGCCCTTAATACTTGCGTATGGGTCTGGGTATGGGTCTGGGAATACTTCCAGTAGGATTTGATGCGTAAACACATAAACCAAATCCAAACAATGCTGTATTGATTTTCTTCTCACAATATTGCTGGGGGCGTAAACTACACCCACTGTGAGGTTAAGAGTCTTTACTGCACACTCCAGTTATACCCCTGGTTGATATCGTGCTGTTTGCGGCATATGTTTGGAAGTTTACATTTATTATCCAAATAGTTCATGCTATCGCTATGTATGCTCGTGGGCTCGGGCCTTTTACAAAAACCAGTAAAAGGTAAGCGTGTAAGGAATCAATAGAGTAAGCAGTTTGCTTTGCACTGAAACATAAACCCTTTATTGTCACTAATTGTTGTTCATTTGATTCTACATACGCTTTATATCAACAAGGACCACATTTTACTTCATCAGTAAGATATTTGTCAATAGTTGTTTTCCACGCATTTGAATTGTCTGTTTGATAATTAGATGATACTCAACCTGCTCATGATACTGCTGCGCTGCTTTCATAATATTATACGAATAACGAACATTCAAAATATTGTAAGCATATGAGCACAAGGCAACATGCAGCACCTATGATGGCTTCCACGCATGTTGTAACTCGATCACCCTACACCAAGTAAGCCTCATGGTTCACGTTCTCCGCAGCACTGCTCTCTCTTCGATGCCCTGTAGTTATCATTAGGTGACATGGTCGCGTGGACTTAATGGATGTTTTGATGTCACAAACAATGACAACTTCAGCTCAACCACTGACGTCAAACAGATATGGTTAAATGATCAAGCTAGTAAATGATTAAAACCTCGGAGCCTATTCCTGGCGCGTGCAGCACAGCCGTTGCAGTTCAGATCTACATTTCGAGTAAAACGCTAGGCTCTTATAACTGTATAATGTTGCACTGTCAAGGTTATTCCACACTGTGCGTTATCAGTTAAAAAGTGATATGTTCACAGAACGAAGTCATCCTGAGTGATGCGTATAGAGTTCATATTTGTGTAATGACCGGAAGCTGTGACTACACTCCGTATCTGCTGCACCAATCATATTTGGCAATACTCAAGCGTACAAGGTCTTTGAGAGGATTGTGCAGACGGAAGCTCTGTTGAATATTCTGAACGTTACACTGTCTGCCATCGTCCGTGAGCATTTACACATGCCCTGCTTCCTCGCGTCGGATAGACATAGCTTCAAACTACATCATCAACAAGCTAATGTGCCACGTCTGGTCAAACAACTGCCAGACTGCTTACCCATCATAAAGCTGTGTAAAAGGATTGGCAATGCTACAGAACTTCGATATTCCCTTGTGAGATTAGATAAGAGCGAAAATCTCTCCGCATCTCTCTGCATTGTTCATTAGTACCTGATAGTTTGTGATGCAATTGTCATGCTTGGTATCATGTTGCCATTGATCGAACAGCTAACTATAGAGCATTCAACAAAGCGCATGTCTAGACCAGGTTTAACAGTACTCGATTTCGTACCATAAACCATAAAGCAATGGTCTAAACTTTCTTCCAAAGATTCTTGACCTACAAAATCTTCCCAAAGGCATATGATTTGTAATATCAATCGTCAGACGGCAGTCAACTATATGCCTGTTAATGTGTTCATATTCAATGTGTTTCGTATTTGGGGTTACTTTCCTTTACCTAAAGGATTGTTTAGTAAACAAGATATCCGTTTCATGGCAGACCACACCGTTTGAGTGTCTTTAGGAATGTTATGCTCGACCCAAGGCAGCATTCCTATTTTGCATCTCCAGTATCGAGGTTATGTTGTATTGATGGAGATATTTTGTTTTGCATACCGAGGACCCCAATATTGATCGAGAGCATGGTGGTCGCTAGCGCTAATCAGAAGACACTTTGTTAAGAAACTTGCGGAGCTAAATGATATTCCTTGGCCACACATGCGCAAACATTGTATACTTCTATGTAACCGATTGCGCGTGCAAACTACCAGGTCAAAGATCACCAGTTAACACCCGCTATCAGCCCTCGAGTAACGACAAAGTGAGATAGCTAGCTGACAGTGTTCCTGTGGGCTATGGTATGTGACTACGTGGTTCAGGGGTCACTGGTTTTGCTGGAATATTCTTACTGTGAAACAGTTTATGCATTTCGTGTGTAGGAGAGCCATGTCGATGTTAGTACTGCATTCAACCCCGCTATGGACCAAGAGAGCGCTGCGGTCTGGAATAGCACAGGGCTATGTCGCTCTTATACTTGGGATCAAGTCCAAAGGTAGGCCGAAAGTGTGCAAATGACATATAATCAAGTAAGCATTGAAGGGTAGCGCTCCTCCGATAACTTAGTCACTTTTTCCAATTGCAGTTTTAGGCCCGACAGCGGTATGCTTGACCCAGGTCATGCAATTGTCGACAGCGTCCATCTTTCAATCAACGTCAAAGGTAGAAGTTGATATAAAGCAGGTATGATCAGTGTAAATAGCAGAGCTTAACGCATTCGTTTTTGTTGAACGCTTTGTAATGACTCTCAACAGCCCTGTCAATTGAGATCAGAAAACAACCGCCAATATGACTACATTGTTGTTGGCGGCGGATCTGCCGGTTGTGTCCTGGCGAACCGACTGACATCCAAACAAGACAATAATGTCCTCCTATTGGAGGCCGGGCAGGCAGATCGGTCATGGAAGTTCCATATGCCCGCTGCCCTTATGTACACTCTCACTAATCCGAAGTACAACTGGTGCTACCATACGGTGCCTCAGAGCCGCTTAAACAACAGACGTCTCTACTGGCCACGTGGTAAGGTCCTCGGGGGATCATCTTCCCACAATGCCATGGTGTACATCCGGGGACATGCATTCGACTATGACCGCTGGGAGGCGGAAGGAGCTTCCGGTTGGTCATATGCTGATTGCTTGCCGTACTTCCGCCGGTCAGAGACGTACAGTGAGGGTGCGGATGCGTACCGTGGAGATAATGGCTTCTTGCACATTACCAGAGGGCAGGGTACGAATCCTCTCTTCAAAGCTTTTATTGATGCGGGTGTTCAAGCCGGTTATCCCTACTCGCTAGATATTAATGGTTTTCAACAAGAAGGATTCGGGGCTTTTGATATGTCTATCTACAACGGCAAGCGCGCTAGTACCTCCACGGCGTACTTACGTCCTATCAGCTACAGACCCAACCTGAGCACCATGACGTCAGTCTTAGCTCAGCGCATCCTTTTCGATGGCCGACGTGCTGTCGGTGTTGAAGTCAAGCACAAAGGCAAAGTGAAGCATTTCATGGCACAAAAAGAAGTGATTCTCTGCGCAGGCGCCATCAATACACCACAGCTCCTTATGCTGTCGGGCATCGGACCAGGGGACCATCTCAGAGACCTAGAAATTCCAGTACATACGCATCTACCCGGAGTGGGCCAGAATTTGCAAGACCACCTTGAAGTGTTGGTACAGCATAAATGTCTTCAGCCAGTGTCGTTGTATCAGTACCAATGGAAATACCCTGTGACCATGGTAAAGACAGGTCTGGAATGGTTCACTCGTTCAACAGGGCCAGCTGCAACAGCGCATATGGAAGCAGGAGCGTTCATACGCAGTCGACCAGGGATAGAACACCCTGACATACAGTATCATTTCTTCCCCGCTGTGGCCAACAATCACGGTCAGGAAATGGGCTCATACCACGCCTTTCAGGCGCATGCTTGCACTTTACGTTCACCCAGTAAAGGTTACATACATTTGAACTCGCGGAATCCGGACGATCATCCAATTATTGAGCCAAACTACTTATCCTCAGAGGAAGATCTGCCAGACCTTCGCGCGAGCATCAGACATATTAGGGAGGTTTTTGCTCAGAAATCGTTCGATCCCTTTCGAGGTAAAGAGATTAAGCCTGGACGACATGTGCAAACTGATATGGATATTGATAAGTATATCAGAGTTCAGGCTGAAACTATCTATCATCCTTCATGTACATGTAAAATGGGGCCTTCGAATACCGATAATACAGCAGTGGTCGATCCCAAATGTAAAGTATACGGGGTGGAAGGACTAAGAGTGGTGGACGCGTCCATAATGCCTAGTATTGTCAGTGGTAACCTCAATGGGCCTGTCATAATGATGGCTGAGAAAGCGGCAGATGTTATACTGGGCAAGCCACCGCTAGGAAAGTCCAGCGCTCCTGTGTGGACACCGCATTCTGTGGACACGCAGAGACTAATTCCCCACGCGGGGTCATAAGGTTATAGGACAAACAAAGTCTCTACCACACCTGACAATACTGGCAATTATTGCATTGTTGAAATATTTGATGTATTGATCATTATCTACTTGCAACAAGTGGCCCGTAATAAACTTATGTGGCTATACAAGAACTTTTATAAGGTCGTGTGTTTTAAACCTTCTCTAATTTATAGCATATTTGCCTGACCTTTTTTTATACGAACATGTTTATGTCTTGGTCGTGATAAAATCAAGTCCTTCTAAATCATTTCGTCTTCCCCCCTTCCATTTTTTCCCCGTAAGTTTGGAATTTAGAATGCCATTTGGAGTAATATGGTTAATAACAGAGAGCAGTGAGAGACTCTCGTGAACTCACACACAGGTCTCTGCTAAAAAGGTTTGTCGTCGTTTATACATACACCGCATGTCTTTGATCAGATATTAGATCCCATTTTAAAGCGTATGTGATTTAGGTTACGATAAGCACTGTGTACTATCAGCCCTCGCGCTGCTAATTCATTAAATAGTTAGAAACGTATATATATATTTACCAAAGAGTTTGTGACGCCAGAAAAGACAAATTTCACAACTGCTGTCCGTTAATGGACCTAGATAAAGGGACAAATGATTGTGGGCCGTGAACGGGTCTGTGCCACAGCATATTTGGCAATGATTTAACGACGTTTCTCTCACAACAC
>CM067344.1:62955645-62995645 GCA_034190875.2 Urechis unicinctus | reverse complement strand
GAGAATTGGTGACAACGTGACTGACCAAAACTATTTGCAGAGATAATTGTGATACAACAGTTGATTTAACACGGTAGACGCAATGTTTTGCCTTATACAGACCTGCATGGTGTGAATCCACAGGGCTGGTATTCAACCTCCCTGCAACACACACAACTAAGGTTAGACAAGCTGTTACGTTCACATTACTCAAAGTTATCATCACTACAATATTGTACATAGCCTAACATCAGTGGTTACAGTCAACCCGATTATACGGCTGATGATACAAACGGGTATTAATAGAATCGAATACCTGTTTAAGAACTGGCGGGAAGATCCGGCCACCTGGCGCCTGTCGAGGAAGTAGCGGATACGTCGCTGGGTGCCGCATGCCCCGCACCACCACGAACAGCCGCACCACTCACTGTACCCCTCCACTGTAACACCCACATAACACGCATCAGACATAATGAATGTATAGTCATACAATACATACATCAGTCACGAGTCAGGTACAGTCCACCAGTGTGCTCGTCAGTCACTCCACACGTACCGTCGCACACAGCGCTCCCCACTCAAGACTCACTTACAGACACACTAAGCACTCACCAGCCAGGACTCCCATACAGACACACTAAGCGCTCACCAGCCAGGACTCACTCACAGACACACTAAGCGCTCACCAGTCAGGACTCACTCACAGACACACTAAGCGCTCACCAGCCAGGACTCCCATATAGACACACAACAGGCTCATCACTCACAGACACACTAAGCGCTCACCAGCCAGGACTCCCATACAGACACACAACAGGCTCCTCACTCACAGATACACTAAGCGCTCACCAGCCAGGACTCCCATACAGACACACAACAGGCTCCTCACTCACAGATACACTAAGCGCTCACCAGCCAGGACTCCCATACAGACGCACAACAGGCTCCTCACTCACAGACACACTAAGCGCTCACCAGCCAGGACTCCCATACAGACGCACAACAGGCTCCTCACTCACAGACAAACTAAGCGCTCACCAGCCAGGACTCCCATACAGACACACTAAGCGCTCACCAGTCAGGACTCCCATACAGACGCACAACAGGCTCCTCACTCAGGACTCATGTACAGAAACAAACAAAACTCTCCCCATTCAAAACTCACGTATTGAGATACAAAACCCTCCACACTCATGACTCATGTACAGAAACAAACAAAACGCTCCCCATTCAAAACTCACGTACTGAGACACAAAACCCTCCTCATTCAGGACTCATGCACAGAAATACACACAAAACGCTCCCCATTCAAAACTCACGTACTGAGACACAAAACCCTCTTCATTCAGGAATCATGTACAGACACAAACAAAACGCTCCCCATTCAAAACTCACGTACTGAGATACAAAACCCTCCTCATTCAGGACTCATGTACAGTAATTAACAAAACGCTCCCCATTCAAAACTCACGTACTGAGATACAAAACCCTCCTCATTCAGGACTCATACTCTTATATAGAGCTTACACTGACTGGTTATGATGGCTGATTACCTGCGCAGTAATGCCGCGTGACACCACTACGACGCGAGTCAACCATTTCAACCAGGTGGGCGTTGTCACAACAGAAATACTCCAGACAGGGACGGTGTTCAGTCCTAGAGATAACATAGTTCTCACATACAGATCATATCACGCTTACCTGATTGAATTAAGGCTTAATATTGAATATTGCGTTTGATTGCCACGTAGTAGCTTACCTGGTGCGCCACCATATTGTCGTGACAGTATATGAGCACTGGCGAGGTGGCTGGGCAACGCGGTCACAGGCAAAGGCCAAAGACGGCCCAGGTTTGCCACAGCCACCACAACATGCTGGGGAACACACAGAGACATTCACTGGGTCATCACCGTGTAATATGGGCTACTGAACACACTATATTCATTATGGTCATTTTAAGCCAATATTAATAACGACTATAGTGAAAGTCTTGAGAACTGTGTAATAATCTCATCGAGGACGTTATAAGCATATGCCCAGAGTATTTAATATATTGTTGTCACGTTTGACCAATATTCTTCGCTCACTTAATCTTCCTTCTTGATTGATTCTTCCAAACATGTGCCACGATGTTGGGTGCATGAGGACGGGGGGACCTATATGTTATACACTTGATGGCGTAGTGCACGGAACATGTGCCACGATGTTGGGTGCATGAGGACGGGGGGACCTCAATTTTATACACTCAATGGCGTAGTGTACGGAACATGTGCCACTATGTTTGGTGCATGAGGAGAGGGGAACCTCTACGTTATACACTTAATGAAGTGGTGTACGGTTTGATGCTCTTACATTGTGGCACATGTCAGACAGACATTATACATCTGCTCTTGCTTCCGAATGACATACGCTTCAGTCAAATGGCTCATACAATTCACAGATGAGAATGATGTGACCTTCGCGAAGGACAGATGAAAAGGTTTGGTTTTTGCATAGGACAGAAGCGAAGGTTGCAACATTTGATGAGGACATGTGAGGAAGTTGTGACATTCGTGCAAGACAGTTGAGGAGGTTGTGGCATTCGCGAGGGACACATGAGGAGGTTGTGACATTTGCGAGGGACAGTTGAGAGGGTCATGGCATTTGCACAGGACAGAAGAGGATGTCGAGGTCATAGGACTCTCACCTTCTTCGCAATGACTGCCGTTGAATGGAGGCGGACATTGGCAGCGAACACTGCCATTCCCATCTACGAGACACGTGCCGCCATTACGGCACGGATTGGGTGTGCATGAGGACGACCCTGAAACAGAGTGAAGCTTTAAGTCATAGTGGGAATCACACGCACTCATCTGAACGCCATGATGTACCTAAAGTGCTCATGAGTCGATTTACACCTTATAAATTTGATGAATCGCATTTAAATGGTCTTTAAACGTTACAGTAAAGAATTACACGTAGAGGGTTAGTATCACTAGCATTATCATATTCCCTTCTATAAGACAATCAACGATTGATTATGTGACGTTTTTTTGACAGACGAGGCGTTGTTACCAGTCTCGCAGTGTATGCCTGTGAAGCCCTCGCGGCACACACATGTGTAGCCGTCGATTTCATCCATGCATTCCCCGCCATTCAAACATGGCTCACTTGCACATTCGTTGATATCTTAATACACAGAATGAGCAATTAGTGCTCTGCATGCAACTACGCAAATTTCCAATAGCAAATAATGCTTGCATATTTAAACACACAGGCGCTCGCTTGCCGATGCCAAGTATACGAGCCGCTAACTATAAAAGTATCAATTATAAATAGCGGCACGCCGCTCGGAAGCTTGGCATCGGGAACCAATCGCCTGTGTTTAAACACATACAAAATTCAAGATCATACATCCAATTTAAGATATATCAAATTCACGGATTACAATGAGAAGGTATACTGATTTACTACGAGCCGCTTGGCTCACATTACGTGGTAATTCACTGCACAGCTCACGCCGGAAAATCGAGAAGCGAGCACACAGAAAAACGCGGCATATCTTTCTTCTCAGCTTTAAAAGAAAAAAAATGTCACTGTGTATAACAAAAGACTCTTATACATTTGTAAATTCTGTTTGTAATAACGTTTTCAAATGTGCCCTTGTATCAGTACCATGAGTAAGAGGCAGTTAAATTTACTTGGAAGTACGAAAATGCTTTGTGTGGTTATCAGAATCTTTGATTCAATCAAAGTTCGTCACACACAAGGCACTGGTGTCATAAGCTGTGTGCTTAAAATATATGGCATCTCCAAAGTTGTATATGTAGACTCAAACAAAATTACTGTCCACCAACTGAATTATTATGCAGAGTAAGGAAACATCAGTCATCGACAGAAACTTTGGCCGCTTTTTATCATGATGCTGGCCAAGTAAAAATCCTTATGCTTTACGCCCATGCAGTTAAGATTACGAAAGGGATAACTGGTTATAAAGATTGCAGCTATAGTTAATGAGAGATCGGTACTAACTTGATCAATCGTTCCAAAAAGTTTTCAAATATCATCAAATATATCATATCAATATCTGATCATGGAAATGTCATAGGAATGTGTCATGTTATAGTTTGAGCATAGCCTCTTCTGTTCGACCCGGGGGCGGGGGAAAATATACCACACACTAAGATGAAGATGCGCACGCATATAGAAGGGGCGGTATGCCGCCATTAATGTGCGTGAATTGCCTTGAATTGTTTGAATCGAGATGAGAGTTAGAAATTAATTTTTGTTGACAGGTAATTAACTAAGTCGTATCACTTCAGATCATTTTCCTGAGGTTAACATTGCATGCCTAGTATCAACCTCTCGGATACATGATGAGGTTTGATGCCAAGTATGCGCGCCATAACGTGGCCCTGCTTCTAGTCCTCTCTGCAAGCCAGGCCTACACGGCCAATATTCTGCTATACCGCAGTTTAGTTTTGTGGTGTTCTAGTCCTCTCTGCGAGCCAGGCCTACACGGCCAATATTCTGCTCTACCGCAGTTTAGTTTTGTGGTGTTCTAGTCCTCTCTGCGAGCCAGGCCAACACGGCCAATATTCATCTCTACCACAGTCTAATTTAGTGGTGTTCATGGTGGAAAACATCATTGTTTCCGAGGAAAGAAAATGAAGGCTCTAGGGCAAGGGTAGTATTTATTTCACTAAGTCATGCATTATCTGACATGGGTGGCATTGAAATATCAAACCCCAAGAAAGGTCTATATCTAACGCCTGCTATAGCAGCCCACTCTCCGCACTGAGTTGGCAGCAGTGGAGATACACCAAACGAATTACAGGCTGTTGTACATACAGCGTTCAACACCTAGCTCCAAACATATTGGCAACATCATTTGCAACATTGAGAAGTTTTTGACAGCATAATAATGTACGCTGGCACAATGAGCCCAGCTTAGTAGCGGTTAGTTTGTTTGAATCATGCAAAAAGAGTTAATGACACGAAATTAACAACCGCACTAGTAGAGCCCCAGTTTGTCGCTACAATTCTAACCCAATCATAGGCTCGCGATAGATCACAAAGCCTTGACATTATACGTCATACAGTCCCAGTCAATAGTTATATCATATGTTTTCGAGCCTCAGCCGTTGAACTGGATGTAGGTTGAAGTACACTTCTCCAAGGGGTCTTCATATTGCATCCCACATTGACCACCTCGGGCGGGTAACTGGCAACGTACAGATTTTAACATATTTATAACACATTTATAGTACAATCTGAATGTTGCAATGTTATGGTGAGCTGGATGAATGATTCATTCTTCTGTGAGAAGTTCATGAGAGATTTACCCGGTATATTACAGCGATTCCCATACCATCCCTGGTCACACATGCAGCTGTACATGAAGAGGTTGCCATGGACACAATAGGCTGTGGAATAAAACACACACATATGCAGCAAAATGCACACGCCAGAGACAAGCAGGGAGATGACAGTTGGCTGGTTAAGTACACATGTACGTCATTCAAGTCGTATTAGAGCTGGAATGTGCATGGATATTCTGTCGCTGTCACTGCCCTGAGACGGATCACCTGTTCATTGCCATCCCTGGTGCTCTGACCTATACCTGCAATCAACCGTTAGGATTGACAGCAGCGGCCTAAACTATACCAAGCCAATTAAGCTAGTGTGGTTAATAAATAACAACAATCGTCATCCTGCTGTTTTAGCCATTTGAAACAGACATGCTGTGATATTTTCTATAGATTCAATTATTGTTCACAAAATTCGCAGTAGTCACTGGAAAGCCTCAACCGCACTTATTCATATCCCTACTGAAAAAAAAAATCAAACGGAGATGTCTCCACAATTTTGTCAGCTCTGGGCGTAGACGACAAAATGACTCGTGGGGGTTTTTGCTAAGGACTTCTAAACGTGATGCTGAAAACTGGTACAACGAACAAACACCCACGACGTTGACTTCTAACCTGGTCCTAGATGTCAGTTCTAAAACGGGCGCATGTAAGCTTCTAGAAAAAAAAGTTGCTAGCTTAGAAGAGGAAGAAATGTCGAATGTGGTGAAGAAATGTTGTCTGGGTTAAAGAGATTGAAGGAGGAACTTACAGGTCACGACATGAAAGCCTTCTCTGGCTGGCTCATCTCCTTGGACATTAAAACGGTTGCCGGATTCAAAAAGCTTGCCGAAATGTTGTCTCACGGCGGCTGCTCCGAGAGGCTTGTCTGCTGAAGGTGCCAGGTTAATGAAAAAGCGCCGGAGTTAAACATGATATTGTTCTACGGGTTGTTGAATTAGAAAGCAAAGCGTATTAACTTCCTGGCGTCTTAATATATACCGTCGTCACAGGTACGATAACGCTTCATGCATCGCAACCTTTTACCCCGGCTGGACGGCGATATACACATATATCGTCCTGCACCGATCATAGCCAACGCAATGACAAAAATTTTGCATAGCGTAGGCTAAAAATATTGCATGACTTCTTGCACGGTTACGCTATCCGTGGATAAAGAGGCGGGGTCACTCTTCGTTGTTCGAGAAAATAACAGCGGTACCAACTGACGCGACTAAAACGTGGCATCGGGGCATATGAACGAACGTCTATACTAAACGAACAAATGTTAGTTTGGTTTAACCAGTAACGCTACTTCCAGCTGGATTTGTCTTGCATACGTCAATAGTATTTCGGACACCACCAAAGGACGAAGCGTTCTCACCTATCTGACAGAGGGCGCCGAAAAATCCTCGACGACACAAACAACTGAAACCTGAGCCGTTCACCAAGCATGTTCCAAGGTTCCTACACGGGCTAGAACTACACGGGTCTAGGCGCAAAAAAAAAACAAAAAAATGAGGAATTATTTAAAATTATATGATATGAAAAATAAACCCCAGATATGGTGATATGTCGCTTGTCTCTTACTTGGTTCGCAGCGAGAACCCGTGTATCCCGGAAGGCACTGACAAGTGTACCCCGATGACCGTACCGAGCAAGTTCCACCGTTAAGACAGGGACTCGAACTACATACATCTGCTCACAAGTTATAAATAAGTACACCAATGAAATATACATGAAACATACAAGGTGACATTACAGCTAGTAAAGAAGATATCTCATGAGTCTAACAGCTGTTGCTCGTGTATCCAAGGGTATACTGACACCAGGCTCTAAAATGATTATTTTTTACTTTACGGTCAGTACGGCCAACCTATGTCGCAGTATCGTCCTGCATAGCCCGCTCTGCAGCTGCAGGAACAAGTCCTGTCCCTACGGGTGAGCGTTCCGCCGTTTCTACAGGTAACGTTGTCACACAGGTCTGTAAATCACAATTATCAAGGTGACATAACATAGAACGCGATAGGAGATCACATCGGTGCTTCAAGTAGGCAATTATGACTCCACCAAAAGACCACATACTGCAATATAAACAGTATATGGTTCGAGTCGAACCCCGAGCGCCTGTGGGACATCCGACTTGATGCTGTGAAAAGTCCTTCTCATTTACCTTGGATTATATTATTGACGTCATTAATTCGACTCAATATGATGTCTGATTGACTTACCTCTTTCACAGTTGGTTCCGGCGTAGCCCAGCTCGCAGTCGCATGAATATTTGCGGGCAATCGAAGGATCCACCCTACACGTACCGTGTACACTGCACGCATTGCTGCTGCCACACACGTCTGAATACACAGTCACCACATACAGAGCTTCATCCATTATAGATACTAGGAGCTGCTTGCGAGACTAACTGCACGCTAGACATGCCTCGCCATGTCAAAGCCACGTCAGCCGCACCACACATGTCTACAGAGAGCATTGGTCTGGAGAAATGATGTGAAACTTAACAGAATGTCAAGAACAGCATTAATGTCAAACAAACAACATTTGGATTCCCGAATGGGCGATTCTACTCTTAGATAGTTTCAGCTAGTTCACTTAACTCTTTTAAAAACCATCATGATGTGTATTTCAAGGACAAGGGTATCAAGTATTGTTTTAACCCGGCTTTAAACTATTGAAATATTGTAATCAATAGCTGTGTACAATTTGCAGGGTACTTATTGGCCAAACGGTGTATTGGTCTTGTCCACATATCACAATGAGGTCTTTGTGGCCATCAGTGTAAATCATTGCAAACCATACGTCACCAAGCCACGTCACCAGGCATATCATGATCATTTATACACGCCACCCTACATACTGGCCACCAAGTCACGTCACCCTACACACAGGTCACCAAGCTACGTCACCATACATACAGGCCACCAAGCCACGTCACCCTGCACGAATGTCGCAAGTCATGAATTACAGATTTGCATGTCACATTGCTGCAGTATCTTTCCAGATAGGAACAGCATATTATCTGTCCTAAGATAAGCGCAGCGAACTTATCCAATCTCAGATAGGCATTGCATTCATTTATCCACTTAAATAATAATAGCGTGCCCAATTTGTCTCCGATAAGCACAGTACACCTATCTCTCCTTGGATAATCCCAGCGTGTCTATTTCTACTCAAATGAGCACTGCGCAATTATCTCTCCACAGCTAAATAGAGAGTAGCAAACTCCCAACAGATAAGCACAACGATCAACATACCACAGCTGTCACCTGATCAACATACCACAGCTGTCTCCTGATCAACATACCATAGCTGTCTCCTGATCAAAATACCACAGCTGTCTCCTGATCAACATACCACAGCTGTCTCCCGATCAACATGCCACACCTGTTTCCTGATCAACACACCATACCTGTCTTTTGATCAACATTCCATCCTTTGTCTCCTGATCAGCACACCACACACTGTCTCTTGATCAACATGTCACACCTGTGTCTTGATTAACTTACTACACTTCATTCTGGTGAGCACATTTTATTCCTCATTTCAATATAAAGCGTCTTTACGTTATTCACCGCATTACCTGTTTCATAGCACTTACGGTATTTGCAAAGGGTCCCCCTGTAGTCTGCTGTACAAAGGCACGCTTCTTGCTCGGAATCGCATGTGCCGCCATTCTCACACAGGTGACTGTCACACCAATCCGCACCCACTGTAGACATGGCCAAAAACATGAGGCACAATTGCTATTAGATGTTACAGAATAATTATCGGCACCAACGCAGTAAACATGGTTATTTATAACCAGACAGAGCATGTGATCTGAACAGTACAAACAATAGCTCGAGACCTGCTCGTATCCGTAGTTTGAATCCCTTCCTTTCATCCGGGTTATTGAGCCCATAGCTGAAGTTACTCCGGAATAAAATCATCATTTTGTTCGAGGCAATGTTCATCACTTCTCTTGACACATTTGTTCCGCAAAATCTGACCAAACATAAGACGAAGAACGCGTGTATGAGACCAAATGACATTTGTGGTCAATAAGATGATCATTCATCTTAATCAGTGGAATAGCCGTGCACGACGTTTATTAACGTCGTGCAAAGATCGTAACCGAATGCGCGTGAACGATAAATGAGTTCCAATTATACACGATAATTACACAAATGTACATATGAAGAATAATTTTTCACATAAATGAATGTTTATTAACAAGTTGAGTTAGTTTACGGGTGAGATTTCGTCAAGGGCGATTTAATCCGGCCACACAAATTCTGAAAAGTTCATGTTTATTTTGAACGACAAGAACGGTTTCTGCGCGCATGCGCAGTCAAGGTGCTTCGCAAGCGAAATTTTTCTTTCTGAATTTTATTATTTAAGTATATGTGTCATTTTGTCAATGATTATTTTTTGGCAATATCTACTTTGAAGTGCGATATGTATTTAACGATATCACATTGACATTTAAAAAAAGATAACACTTATTGATTCTCGCAGTCTGGAGGGGGCACTTGGCCTTGACCTGCGTAGGGGTGTGCCCCGGGATCTCAAAAACCTGTACCCGTCATACAAGGTAAAAATGGCAAGAGCATACCCCATCCTACAAGTATGAGGTCAACAAAACCCGTCGGGAGGCCGAAAAAAACCTACCCCGACACATGTATACTACCTCTATATACTTAAGTGCCCCCTCCACCGGGACCTGCAGCCACATGGCGAGTGAAACTGGAACTTCGTAATGTGACGTCATATCTCCAAAACTGGGGCTGCCGCGAATGAAAGTTGTGATTCTAAAAGTTTATTCGACTATTGCTAAATAATAACGAGACAGTGGATAACCAAAATAATCCGCTTAAGCGGATATTCATCTCATTTGTCGACATAAATATTTACGTAAGTACACAACTTGGTGGTAGCCCCGGAGACGCGAAATAAAAACAATTTCCACACGACCCACATATCTTCGGTCAGTGGCTCAAAAACAATATAAACTGTAGAACACATCTGAATATTCTTTGCACGAGAGAAACGATTTGATGCTTATCAAAACGGCTAAGGTTTGCACCGACCAGTAGGACCCAAGTACAGTGCTCGTATGGTATGTAGTGGTCTCCGCTAGGATTGCCGTGGCGAGGAGATTTGATAGTCAAGTAAGTAGACGATAGATGGATTAATTCTTCTCCACACTCTGACGCTGAAGGATTGAACGAAATGTGATACAGGAAGCAATAAGTGTTGATGGGTAGTGAAGGCAAGACTAACTTGTTTATGACTAGATATTACCTGTGAGATTTAGTGAACACTTACCTCCGGATCCGAAATCGTAATCCTCGCAGAGATCGCCTGTGAATCCATCAGGACACTTACATATACTACAATTATCTGGATCAGGGTAGCTGATGCCAACGCATTGGAGCTGCGATCCTGCACAGCGCTCACTACAGTATTGCGAATTGATGATCTTGGCGTCATAGAATGACATTCCCGTTCGCTGGCCTATCATGGACCGTTTCCTTGGATCGGTGGGCTCTAACGTACTAGAGCCATCAATTGAGAAAGCCTAATCGACAATACACATAATATAGATTAATACTTTGATTGCAAACACTAATATAAATTCATAGAAACACACTAAATATAAATGTATATATATATGTATATTTAAACATATATGTATTTATATATATCAATTTATATGTATATATAAATATGTATAGATATAATTATATAAAAACACATATAAATATACATATATACATATGTACACATACATACATATGTGAATGTGTATGATGCATATTTGTGTATGATATGTGTGAGTGAGTGTGCGTGTGTGTGTATGTATGATGTGTGTGTTTGCGAGAGATGGTCAAAGCATATCATCTATCCCGGCCTTTGACACGGGTGTTGTGGATTGCTTACGAAACGGGGGTAGTGCATGATGGATCCGTGATCATACTCGTAATCGAATGTTTCAATCGTTATACGCATCAACTTTTGGAAGTTGCCCAACTCGTTATCCTTTATGTTATCCGTTTTTACATTTACAAAGTTGTCTCTGTCTGGCCTTTGTTCCGGGTGCAACATTCCAAGAGTTTGAAGAATAAGATGCACTGTCGGTCCAAACTACAACACACAATAACATCACGTCATATCAATACAGCAACAAAGAAAACGCCATGCCTTTGCGATATACATATTATTTCAGACTTGTGAGATTTCATATACATTTGAAACTTGCCTGATAACTGCAGATGCTTGTGAGGGAAATATCCTGAGGAATAGTAATGCTACTCTTCCCAATATGTGCCAGACATCTGCGAAATGCAAAGTTGGTTTACGAGGCTTATAAACATTTAATAATATGGCAGATGCAATTTACCACTAACTTTATCGGGTGGACAGAACTTACGATGAACCGTTTGTGAAACGAATGTACGAATCATCAGGAGAGGGAGGGGGACCTTCTTTGAAAGACACACAAGTATTAGCTTCCACGTGAGATATGGCTCCCCGTATCAGCGCCCTGTGTTGGTCAGCTACTCAAAAGAACACATTGATGCCCATGTAGACATACGCAAGCACGCACGCGCACGCACGCACGCACGCACACACACACAAAACCGAAAGATGAATGAATATACATATAAATAGACTAAATAAATGTCTAAACCTACAAAACACAAAACTATTCTTATATCAATATATATATATATATATATATATATATATATATATATATAAATATATATTTCTATACATATATATATAAACACACATAATATATAAAAATATATTTAAATAAATACACATACATATATATTTATATAGACATATGTATACTTATATCCATAGATATATATCACATTTATATATCATCATATCTATATATACATTAACATATATAATTTATATATATACATATGTATATATGTAACAGTTTTATAAATATATATTTTAAGTAGAGATATACATATATATATATTCATATATCAATACATCTGTATGTATATATATATGTATATACTTAAATAAAAAGACATATATATATATAATACAGATATCAATAAATATAAATATATATGTACGTTATGTATAAATGCGTAAATATTTACATATATATTCATGTGTCAATGCTTGCAAGTATATATATGTTTATATATATATATATACTTATACATGTTTCTATATATATGTAAATTTATAAACATATATATATATATTTATATATATATATAAATATATATGTTTATAAATATGTTTGTGTGTGTGTGCATGCGTGTATAAGTATGTATGTGGGTGTGTGTATCTATATATATTTAAGGTTTCACCTATACTTGGACTGAAGACGTATCTGATAGGAAAAATGCTCCATATTTGATTGGCCAAATAGTTGCGATTTATGATGTGACGCTTCTTTCTTCCTGACTTTGTTGCTTCCCATTCCGCTTTTATCATGTCACTGCATAATCTGCGGTCAATAATCTCGTCACCTTGCTGAATAGATGAGACCTGTACGTATGAGAAATAGATAATTTGCCTCATGGCAGAAATATGCGTTATCATTTGGTGAATGTCTGCATAGTCTTGTATACATAGCATATTTGTGTACATGCATGCATGTTAGTGGAGAAGGTATGAATGCATGCATACATTGTTTCAAGCATTCAAATATTTTTGATTCTACGTATCTGTGTGGCTGTATATATATATATATATATATATATATATATATATATATATATATATATATATATATATATATATATATATATATATATATATATATATATATATATATATATATATATATATATATATATATATATATATATATATATATATATATATATTTATGCATATATATATGCATATATGTATATATGTTACTTAAGATAAGTACTTACGCTATTGTTGGCTCGCCGAAATGCGTTCCAGCAATTCAAAGTAAATGGGGACATTGCGTCTGTCTCGACCGCTATCAGCAACTGGAACCAAATCATAGATATCTAAAAGTTGTGGGAGCAGATGATATTTTGCACTTAGAGTTGGACATCCTGGGATTGTTCAATAAAACACACACCCACACATTTGGCGCACCGCCTAGGTCAGTAAGATAAAACGCACGGACAGTTGGCGCACCGCCTAGGTCAGTAAGATAAAAAGCACAGACGTTTGGGACGCCGCCCGGAAGACTACGTCATTGACGACTGTTTAATGTATCCTGGTAAAAAGGTGCTCGATACTATATACACGTTGTACAAACTGCTTCATATCGTTTGGAATGCCGGGCAAATTTCAAATGTACTCTTTTCCATAGAGGTACCACTTTGTGAAGCTGTCACTGTACACAAGAATGCTGCTGTAACTTAACTAGCCAACCGTCCCTGTGTGTCATGACATTGTACGCTCAGTTCTAATTCACACGTAAGTGACCCGTCGATCGTTGGGAAGTTCCGTTCAAAAGGGTTAACGACACGCTAAATAAACCACTGAGATATTCCAATATCTCGGTTAAAGGTTTCTTATCTCTACCACTGACACGCACAGGAAGTCAACGAAAGTGCCATCGTTTGCCATCGTTACTCCCTAAAGCATCCTAGAATGCCATGTGCTTAGATAGTGGAAGTTAGCCCAACAGTCGATCGGGTACTCCCTTGTTGGTCTAGCAGGAAAACTCACTTTTATCGGTAGATTGACAAACATGCTTAACTTATCATCACTTATCACGTTAAAAATACGTACTGAGAAGAATTTAAAGCCACCAATGGTGAGAGTATTGACTGAATTTAATTCATATGGTTTTTGTTAACCAATCTCCGGGCGAACACTTAATATTCGATTAATTTCTAACTCTTCGGCGAAATTCCACTCCGATAAGGCGCCTTCACATTGTCGGGTTCCCGTCGCGGACGTCAGGCGGCGATACTGATTTTTCACCGGAAAATGGGGGCATGCTTTTTCAAAACACAAAGGCAATACACGACGCGGAACGTAGAGATTAAAGCTGTGGTGAATATTCGTCGTTTAATGTTTGATATCGGTGTTATTTTGAAGAAATTGTTTAAGAATATCTTTCTATAGACTATATAGACTGCCTAGGTTTACTTGCGCCGTAGCGGACTGTAAGGCCGACGTTCTCAAGAAAACGACAAAACACCCGTGGATGAATGAGGTGAAAGGCTTCGCCAGATTTCCTACTAAGCACTTTAAAGCGTAGGATGGTTTGGTTGCTCGGACTGGGACTGTTCCCTAACACATTTCCTCCTCAGATAACACCTCAGATAACACATACAATGCTTATCGCGACGTGACAGCGTTCAGATGAACTTAAGAGAAGTTCAGAATACGCTTGACACTTTCGGCGACGCAACAAGAATGCGGGCAACAACTCAGGAACTTAAAACAGCAACTAAAAAGCGCGAACAAAGCGCTGACAGCTTGACAGGCAGAGAAACATGCCCCCAATTCCGGTAAAAATCGCTGTGGCCCTCCTAGCGGCCGCGACGGGAACCCTACCATGTGAAGGATCCTATTCTGGTAGTTACTAACAACCGGTCTCTTGCATGACGTTGTCGTAAACGACCGCGCGGAAGTTTTTATTACACCGTTATTGTCATCATCTGCCTGATAATACATTTCACAGGTGAGTCAATTTATATTTGATTCATACCTTATAACTTTCCGACCTAGTTGCCTTTTCCTTTCCTTTATTCAGCATCATAACAAGTCTGTTTCCAACCGACTTACGTTGCGCATCTCGCCGCCATATTGGCAATTATTTGGCGATTATGCATATTTACAAGTTATTGCGGTTGCTGAGACTCATTCATCGTACATAATAACGATTACTTATTAAATAGGACTTGTTACATCAAATAGACACCGTGAAGGTATGGTCTTATCATCGAATTTTCTACGATGGCGGGGCCAAGAACCAAGAGGGAACGCAAGCTCCACTTGATTTAAAAGAGGTAGTGGAAGACCCTAGTTAACACGGTAGCTGTTACCTTAGTTCTCCAACACACCGTCAAATGCAATCCTAAAGAAGTCCCACAATACAACGTCAGTGATAATCTACAGGAGTTGGAAGGGTGTCGACCTCTCGGTTAGCCTGGCTTGGGAATCATCATTACATGAATCGTACAAAGAGCAAAAAAAAATGAATGGCATGAAGAAGAGACCAATTGAACACGACGATCAAGTGATCTCACGCATGACATTTCATTTCTCAATGCGGCGCCAAAACAGCTGCGCAATGAACCTGCGCATGGTGAACAAACAGTCTTGGCTCTCCCGCACGACTTCCTCGTTACCGCTTCGGTTTAGTGACGTGTCTACATTTAGGTATATAAAAATATTTATCGGTATAAAACGGGTAGAGCACAAACTGCTTAACTGCGTTCGATACATGAATATGTTCAGGGGCGTAGCCAGGCTGGAAGGAATGTTACGCACAGACGGGGGAGATATCTACAGTTCCAGACAGTAAAGTCTCACCCCCCTTAGCTTTTGACTTTGATACCATTTTTGGCCATATTTATATTTTCACTTTTCCAATTGATGTTACGCACGTGCGTAAGTGCGTATCGCTGGCTACGCCCCTGATGTTAGTTGTTGGCAATGACCGATTTTGCTGTGGGGCCAGGGTTTTGATTCCCAGAAATGAGCGCGCATATCATTCCGGCTCTTTGAAGCATATTAATCTGTCAACAGAACTGATGGCTACACACGAAATGACCCATTTACGCCCCATTAACAACGCCTTCTTTGCTCAAAATAAACGTAACCTATTACCCATTCGTTATAAAACCGTCACTAAGCGTACATTCCGTTCGTGCCTACGTGCCCACAATCAAGCCTTTATGTCTAAAAATTTAAATATACTTTAATCCCATATGAACGTTTACGACGGAATACGACTGACAAGATATGCAGCTGTTGTCCATACCGAAAGTATATGATTGGTGAGTACATGAAATCGCGCTGTAGAGTGTAGAAATATAGAAATCAAACTTCCCTTAAGCTTCCCTGATTGAAATACGCTGGATTATATAACCTACCAAACCAAACAACACAGCGTATTAATAAGTAGAAGGTAAGCAGTTACGATCTACCTCAATTGTGATTGTTGAAAATAGCCTACCACGATGAGGAGACATAAGCCGGTCGTCAGTGGTATCACACCTCGGGGAGACTTCATCATCGTGAATGTACAACAGCGACTGGAAATCAATCGGTCCGGGTGACATGTCCCGACGACTCGCGCGTATTCGGATCACCACGCGCTATAGCTTCCATCCAGACACCACCAATATTTTGGTCGGTCTAAACGCACACGACGTATTCAATATGCCGATTTCTTATAAGAACTAGAGCTCCCTGTTGTTCCGCATGAGAGCACTGTGGCGCAAACATAGGAAGGCCAAACCAGTTAACTATTCTGTTATACCTGGTTTATATTCAAAACCTCCGCTCTTTAAAAATTGTGTAAGGGTGTGCATTGACCAGACATATCTCTGCCCGGCGTTAAGCCGCATAATTAGCTCATGCTCAACAGATGGATCACACAACCAACTGTAGAAATATCCAGTTGAACTATTTAATATTTGTTACGTTATGTGCCCTTATATGCAAGTTCTTGCAACACATAATGCATAGGTTGTTATTTGGCGACTTCAATGACTCGAGAGCCCTCGTGTGGAAGGCAGGACATATGGAAAGGGGTGTTTAGGTGTTGCTAGCAATTGACGATGTCTTCATCTGAATGCCTAATAGGTGAACAAGTCACTGGGGTCGCACCCGAGTGGAAATGGGTCAACAGAGAGTCGTTTGAGAGGGGGAGTGGATCAACAGAGAGTCATGTGAGAGGGGGAATGGATCAACAGAGAATCGTGTAAGAGGGGGAGTGGATCAACAGAGAGTCGTGTGAGAGGGGGAGTGGATCAACAGAGAGTCGTGTTAGAGGGGAGTGGATCAACAGAGAGTCGTGTGAGAGGGGGAATGGATCAACAGAGGGTCGTGTGAGAGGGGGAATGGATCAACAGAGAGTCGTGTGAGAGGGGGAGTGGATCAACAGAGAGTCGTTTGAGAGGGGGTGTAGATCAACAGAGAGTCGTGTGAGAGGGGGAGTGGATCAACAGAGAGTCGTGTGAGAGGGGGAGATGGATCAACAGAGAGTCGTGTGAGATGGGGAATGGATCAACAGAGAGTCGTGTGAGAGGGGGAGTGGATCAACAGAGGGTCGTGTGAGATGGGGAATGGATCAACAGAGAGTCGTGTGAGAGGGGGAGTGGATCAACAGAGGGTCGTGTTAGATGGGGAATGGATCAACAGAGAGTCGTGTGAGAGGGGGAGTAGTGGATCAACAGAGAGTCGTTTGTGAGGGGAAATGGAACAACAGAGAGTCGTGTGAGATTGGGAGTGGATCAACAGAGAGTCGAGTGAGCGGGGAGTGAGGGAACAGAGAGTCGTATGAGTGTGTAGAGTGGGTCGACAGAGACTCGTGTGAGAGTGATCAGTGAGTGAACAAAGGGTTATGTGAGAGGGGTAGTGAGTCTATAGTGAGTCATGTGGGAGGGGGAGAGGTTCAACAGAGGGTCGTGTGAGAGTGGGGAGGCGTTTTGCAGAGAGGGTTGCGTGAGTGGGGAGGCGTTCATTAGAGAGGGGTACGCTAGTGGGGAGGCGTTTATCAGAGAGGTATACGTTAGTGGGGAAGCGTTCATCTGAGAGGGGTACGTGAGTGGGGAGGCGTTCATTAGAGCGGTGGGGAGGCGTATTAGAGCGGGGTACGTGAGTGGGGAGGCGTTCATTAGAGCGGGGTACGTGAGTGGGGAGGCGTTCATTAGAGCGGGGTACGTGAGTAGGGGAGGGCGTTCATTAGAGCGGGGTACGTGAGTGGGGAGGCGTTCATTAGAGCGGGGTACGTGAGTAGGGAGGCGTTCATCTGAGAGGGGTACGTGAGTGGGGAGGCGTTCATTAGAGCGGGGTACGTGAGTGGGGAGGCGTTCATTAGAGCGGGGTACGTGAGTGGGGAGGCGTTCATTAGAGCGGGCGGGTGGGGAGGCGTTCATTAGAGTGAGTGGGGAGGCGTTCATTAGAGCGGGTACGTGAGTGGGGAGGCGTTCATTAGAGCGGGGTACGTGAGTGGGGAGGCGTTCATTAGAGCGGGGTACGTGAGTAGGGAGGCGTTCATTAGAGCGGGGTACGTGAGTAGGGAGGCGTTCATTAGAGCGTTCGTGATTATTAGAGCGGGGTACGTGAGTGGGGAGGCGTTCATTAGAGCGGGGTACGTGAGTGGGGAGGCGTTCATCTGAGAGGGGTACGTGAGTGGGGAGGCTTTCATCTGAGAAAGCAAACTAAGAAATGATATAACGTTGTAACTCTACAAATTATTATGCAAGCGATCTCTCGAGTTTTAAATTTTTTTTGAATAGCCATTGATCCATTATTAGGGCGTTGTCAGAAAATACGATTTACATCAGCTAGCCGGAGTGAGGTTTCATTGAGGGCACAAGAGACTCGTTCTTGCGTATCTAACCCTTTTTATCGTCGACACCATTAGGGTTGTCACGATGTTTGAGGACACGCTGTATGGGACAGTGTAGATCCGATTGTGCGGGAATCACGTTCCTTAACACACAGTATATAGCGGGGTAGTGAGTATATATATATTCATAGATACGTGAGTATATATATAGTATATATATATATATATATTAGAGCGGGGTACGTGAGTGGGGAGGCGTTCATCTGATATACGTGAGTATTCATTAGAGCGGGGTACGTAGTAGGCGTATTAGATATAGTGGGGAGGCGTTCATCTGAGAGGGGTGTGAGTGGGGAGGCTTTCATCTGAGAGTAAGAAATGATATAACGTTGTAACTCTACAAATTATTATGCAAGCGATCTCTCGAGCTTTAACAATTTTTTGAATAGCCATTGAGCTATTATTAGGGCGTTGTCAGAAAATACGATTTACATCAGCTAGCCGGAGTGAGGTTTCATTGAGGGCACAAGAGACTCGTTCTTGCGTATCTAACCCTTTTTATCGTCGACACCATTAGGGTTGTCACGATGTCAGAGGACACGCAGCATGGGACAGTGTAGATGCGATTGTGCGGGAATCAAGCTCCTAGCATATATATATATATATATATATATATATATATATATATATATATATATATATATATATATATATATATATATATATATATATATATATATATATATATATATATATATATATATATATATCTATATATATATATCTATATATATATACCCCCTTCCCTTGATGTACGGCCGTCTCAGCACCTCCCTTATGTCCGTTGACCCTGAATACCTCATTATTGACCCTGGTTTCATTGAAGTATTGTATTGCAGACGAGGGTCGTGTCCTTGTCATAGCACAATTTTTAATGATCTTCACAAAAGGGCCATAATATTCGCGCTCGCCGATATTCAGACTACTGGCTCTGTGGTGGCTCCGTCTGCGCCACAAAAGCATAGGTTCCCTAACTGTCCCTTAATGCCGTCTACTATGGCTAGATTCATGATCACATCCAGCATGACGTTGTTGGCATGGATAGCGCGGAGCGTCATGTGCAGATGAAACGATAGCTGTGTGAAGCGCTATATACTGTGCTTGCAATGAACGTTTCTGGCGTTTGGTTCACCATACCTCGCCCGCCGCGCGAATACACCGATCAGAGTTAAAGTTACAAATCGTTCTGACGCGTCTTCAACCAACTGACTTCATAGGCATATGAAGTATACGTTACCTCTATGGAGAGGTAATGATGAATAAAGGTCCAGTTAAAGATTGCTTAAATGGGATTTTGTTGCATCTAGTGTCATGCAATGACAGCCGGGGATCGTAGCTCAGCTAAATACAGTAACATCCCGAATAGCTATATACAGTGAAATCCTGATTAGCTAAACACAGTAACATTCTGATTGTCTTTATACAGCAACATCCTCATTAGCTACATAAAGTAATATTCTGATTAACTAAATACATACCAAGTCCTACTAAAATCAGAGGATCATGTGAACTCGAAAAGGGTTAAATGCTATATGTCAATCTAACCCCTAAGTATATCTAAAACGTAACTGCTAATGCGGCATTATATAAGATTTGGAAGCATCTTGGTTGAACACTTTCGGTTTGCTTAACCACGAAAATAAGATTGCATCGCTGTGTCTATCACTGGCTTCAATAATATATGCTGAGGACAACCAAATGCAAAACCATGTATTATGAACACTGACGATTCAGAGTTCATTTGAATGAATTCACCTGCAAGGTGTTAACCATGTAGTTTATCGAAGCTCAATAAGCGAATGTGTCCTTCGAAGTTATTTCGGGAAGTCCTACTTTAGCGCATTCTCTGAAGCAAGTAAATACATGTGATATTGGTCCATATATAACTGTGTGATTTGTCTTCCTGAAGTCAGGGCACGGAACAGGTATCAGTCGCCTTGTAAGATTCACTCCTAAATAATCTAGGACATTGAGGACAATGACAGTCATAGGTTTCAGGTCCTAAATAATCTAGGACATTGAGGACAATGACAGTCATAGGTTTCAGGTCCTAAATAATCTAGGACATTGAGGACAATGAGAGTCATAGGTTTCAGGTCGCGTAGGTATAAAGAACTGAAATAAAGCTGCTACTAAATGTCGAGCACACTGGCGGTATTGACCCCGTTGATGTGAGAGCAGTGAATGGCCATAGAACATGATCATTATCGTCCTCTACCAACCTGAAGCTGGGTTTATGAGAATCAAACATGTTTAACCTCGGAAGAATGCCATTAAAACGCGCCCCGTGGCTTCGATATACGTTTGAGATCGAATAAGTCTCCATGGAAGGCAACACGATACAGCAGCGAAGTATCAAAAACAAACATAGTGATTTATAAGGGGCCGATGCGGCCAGCTGGATATCTTGAGGTAGCCATGCCTTAAAAGGCGACCACGTAAGGTTATTATCCATTGTTAACAATATCGCGTAACAGTTTAGCTAATATTCAAACATAATGTGGATTCTTAGTTTTGCGAAGGCTTCACTTTCGATTGTGCAGCGCTGATCAACTTCTGTAAGCCATGCCCCCACTTGGTACAACAAATTGTAGTGACCCGTCATTAGTAGTCGTCGTACTTACAGCAACAACGACACCAAAGGCGTGGCACAGACAGATAGCCCGCTAAACATAGAGCATTTGCGTCTTGTTTGAAGCGTCATCAGAACAACGAAATCAGCAATGAAGATAAGTTAAAAAAGTCTCCATTCATTGGAAACCTTTACATGGCACCTTGGATCTCTGATGATAATAATTTTTACTACCTGGTATTGAGCCTAATTTTTTAATGTTAAGAATAGCTGTCTGTTCGTGCTAATAAGGTACTACAACTCCTATCTAATTGACCGCTCGAGATTGTGAACAGCTAGACAGACTTAATAACGCCCCGTTCTTACAGCGCGTCGCGGCTGGGAGCAATCAAATAACCAAGCAACGTGTATAGTAAAATATTGAGCAGCCGAAAAGACGCTTTGAATACTAACCAGCGCAGACACTTGACTGAGCTAATCCCTGCAAGGGGACCTGAAGGCACATTGCCAGGACATCACAATGTATGGACGCATCAGTTGGTCACAGAAAAGAGTCGATGATCCAGGTAACAATAGGCCATGGATCATTACAGACACTTATAAAGCCAGTGATATCGTCGGAAGCGCGGTGATCGATTGTTGATTCAGCGGGTCATCTAGTCGTCCCAGTTCGCTTAAGAGAACTAGACATATATTGACTGACACGAGTAGGTGCAGTCAATAGATTAAAGATCAGCTGTTTGTCATCGTGTAGACTTATACATTATGACTGCAACTACGATTGCTTGACTTAAGGTGGACGATCTCTAAACAACACGCAAGCTGTGTGCAACACGTTCCTTGTCATAACGCATCTTTTAAAACCACATGGAAATGTCTGGTACATTTCTGTACGCGGTCGCCCTAGCCATTAAAATGTCTCCATTGCTTAAACATGATCAGCCACGCATTGATCCCCGAGACGTTGCAACAACAGTAGATTTTCCGACACCAGATGGTCGGTGTACTGGACCGCATAGCCAGTCAGAGTGAGCCTTCTTAGCGTAGCCATAAACGCATTGTTGCTACGTAAACGTTATGACGCAACCTTATGATAACAAAATAAGCATTGAACAGGCAGTGATCATAGCATAGTTATTACGACGCGTTTGTAAATCTCAATCAAATTTTTGCTTGCGACAATATTGCAAATGATTTAGTCCATATTTGGGACTGGTTAATCACAGTTCTGAAAAAACAATCTTTCCCTTGGCTTGCATAATACCCTTTTTGTGCCGGTAGCATGTAATCTTGTATGAAGGACAACTGTTGAAGCCGGCAGGGAACACAAGACCCGAGTACTTCGTGAAAAGGCAGGGAACACAAGGCGTGAGTACTATGTGAAGACGGCAGGGAACACAAGGCGTGAGTACTACGTGAAGACGGCAGGGAACACAAGGCGTGAGTACTATGTGAAGACGGCAGGGAACACAAGGCGTGAGTACTACGTGAAGACGGCAGGGAACACAAGGCGTGAGTACTTTGGGAAGACGGCAGGTAACACAAGGCGTGAGTACTATGTGAAAACGGCAGGTAACACAAGGTGTGAGTACTACGTGAAGACGGCAGGGAACACAAGGCCCGAGTACTTCGTGAAAAGGCAGGGAACACAAGGCCCGAGTACTTCGTGAAAAGGCAGGGAACACAAGGCGTGTGTACTACGTGAAGACGACAGGGAACACAAGGCGTGAGTACTATGTGAAGACGGCAGGGAACACAAGGCGTGAGTACTACGTGAAGACGGCAGGGAACACAAGGCCCGAGTACTTCGTGAAAAGCCAGGTAACACAAGTCATGAGTACTATGTGAAGACGGCAGGTAACACAAGGCGTGTGTACTACGTGAAGACGACAGGGAACACAAGGCGTGAGTACTATGTGAAGACGGCAGGAACACAAGGCGTTGAGTACTATGTGAAGACGGCAGGTAACACAAGGCGTGAGTACTACGACGACAAGTTTATTGCATCGCTACAGCGATTAGTCTTCTGGTTGCTCAGGCGCGAACCCTTTGGAAATGCACATTGGTTCTTCTCTTATACTCCAAGCATCAAGGCCTAGAGATCACTGGACCTTATAGGCTACGGGGACACTCCTCAACATAAACGCTAACGAAAAGACCATCTATAGAACGTGAGATTGAACAATAAAAACTAGCGGAAATTGTGCTTATCCGACGTGAAACGACATTTATTTGATTTGATTCTACAGAGGTTTAGAGAATGTGTGGAATTTGTCCAGCATGCAGCAATGAGTAACGTGATTAACTTAACAGCATGAATAACAAAATAACCGAGGAAAGGGACAGCAATAGGCGTGGTGTGTCATGGTGTCATGTTCAAACCACCCCCTCTTTCCTTAATGCTACAAAAATCAGTTCAAGCCCTAGAAAGCTTTCTATTTCTTTGAAGTCTGCCAGTATTAATATTGCCAATGGTATCTAGATAGACACATTGCCAACGGAAACGAAGTGTGTCTTCTGTGATATCGGATGACTAATGTTCTAACGTAAGTGTGTCTGACAGCTCACTGTTATATATTCAATGGTAGCCCAGTACACAGGAGTCTTCCACGCCTAGAACTCACTGGTGGTAGCAGAATTATAGGCTGTTCAGAAGATAACCGACCGATTGGTGAACATACTGTCTGTCTGTAGGAGATATACAATCACCGTTCGTTCATTTTACACGTTGTCTCAATATCAACTATATTTCCCAACGGATCACAATACCAAGATTATATGTTTCTCTAGAAATGGATTCTGTTAGGTAAAATAATAACACAGCTTACATAATAATCTTGTATTCCCGCTGCCATTCGTCTCTTCAAACGTATGTCTAGTAGTTGATCAACGGAACAGCCGTAGGGAGATGTTTCTGGTGCCAGCAATTAGCTTGTGTCATTTGGTGAAATGTTAGGGCGATGACAGCGCTCAACATCGCGAACTGACGCTCAGAGTACCCCGGTGTTGGATCCAGGCAATTCACACCGCCAGTACTTATGCAAAACGACCACTGTCCGTGTACATGGCGCACAAAGACTAAAGCGTCATAAACCATTAGTCCTTTCACTGAAGGCTATAATGCAACGCTGACAGCTGATCACGGTAGTACACATGACCCAGGTATTAAAACTAAGCATTTACTTTTCTGTATTTCATAACCCAGCTGTATCAGCAACCAGTGGAACAGACAATCAACTGACTCATCGGGTCGTGGTTAGCTGTCACGGTTATAGATCAAACATGCGTATTGTTGTGGGGTTCGGAAAAGATAAGATTCGGGCGAGGGTGCTGATTGTGTTTCAAGAATGGGAGTTTATGCGGAATTAGGGACAGTTGCGACCAAGCATATCGAACTGTCTCTCTTTGATTTCCTACAACAAATGTGTTCGAAAGGCCGACATATCATAATTATCGCATTGCACTTCTATCGCAACATTTACATTCTACCAAGTGTACCACATTAACAGATCATTTGAACCTGCAAAGAATCGTTCATGAAGACACGCTCGATAATCTAAGCCTCGTGGTTCTTGACAAGTGGTCAAAGTAAACGTTTCGAATCTTATTATACACAATATTTACCTAAAATTAGAACATTCTTTAAAAAGAATAAGTAGATGATGCACAACGAACGCATTCATAGGTGAATGGGCTTCTTTCATACTCAGATAAGCGCTAAATGCCGACTTAAATGGGTCTGCATTATTGTCAAGGGTGTAGCGCATATTACGTAACGTCAGAGACCCAAATAAACTGTCCATAGGGTGGAAAAATAACCTGCTGTTATACTTATCCCTTCTATGTGAACGCACAATATGAATACTATGATTAGTATAATGACGCTTTGATCATTTACGTTCAGTTGTCATTGTATGTATAGAACAATACTCATTTAGAATACGAAATTACGTGAGTTTCACATCATATATATATGTATGTATATATATGCATAAATTAACAATGTGCTATCAAGATTCAATGGGATATCATGCAAAGTACGATAAAAAATGCATATGCATATATATATATATATATATATATATATATATATATATATATATATATATATATATATATATATATATATATATATATATATATATATATATATATATATATATATATATATATATATATATATATATATATATACATATATATATATGTATATATATGTATATATATATGCATATATATATTTATATATATGTTTATATATTTGTATGTAGTCTTGTACGAGCATTCATCTGAGAACAAAAAAACAAACTGTAAGCCAAATATAGCACAGCAACATATAGGTATCTACCCTTTGTCACTAGGATAGTGTAGAAGCAGTTGCGAGACAAAACAAGTCAATTTAACCTTTGATATTAGAGTAGATTATTGAGAAGTAAAACTGTTTTTATTTTAGTATCAATACCCTTATCAATGAACCATTTGACATTATCACAATAACCAGTATGATGTGTTAGGACTCAGCCAGACACTGGATTCCCTTGAAAATACCATGCATTCATTCGCAGTATATCCTTTGTCAGTATATCACTTTGACCACAATGTTTGGTCATTGCCCTAATTAGAATTTGAATAGAAACGACCACTATATATTGTTTGTTAAATTGCGCAAGAATCAAATCCATTCGTTTTGAAATATTTCACTTGCTACAGGTTCCTTCGTGTATCCTATGCGCATCAAGCACTCGGAAGAAAAGCTAGCAAATGTTAGGTAATACGTGATCATATAGCTTACATAGCGAGATAGAAATTGGCAACTGACAAATATTAGATTTGTTACAAGGATATTGTTAACCACGTATTTTTCGAGCAGACCATACACAGCCGATTAACGCGAATACTTAAAGCTTCAAGCTAACCTGGATGATATAGCTATATCACATTAATACGCACCAATCAGTATGACACAACAATTACCAAGCTTTGCATGCAACATCAAATATTCCATAAAAGATCCGAAACGCTCAAAACTAGCCCAGCGTAAATCCTACGCGTTGCACCACCCGATAACATTTTAAGATACATACGTACACGCACACACATACACACACACACTCACACACACACACACACACACACACACACACACACACACACACACACACACACACACACACACACACACACACACACACACACACACACACACACACACACACACACACACACACACACACACATTGTCATAATTTGCGAGGGATCAATTTGTATCTCTTTTATGCTGTTTATAACAACAAACAGTGACATTGATTTGCCACATGTATGCGAATTATACGTTTTTGATTATTGTAGTGTCAGAACCTTGCACACAAGTGTTTGAGCAGATACCTCTCGTTGCTCCGTGCCAGTTGGTCTCAAAATGTAAATTGTAGATCATTAAACGCACGCCTAAAACATCTAATGAAGATTTCCACCTAGTATGACAATAGCTTCCAGGATTATTGTATGAAACCGGCGCCGATGCGAACATTTTGTAACTGGTGCTGGGAGCTATATCGTTGTTCAATTGAGCATCCTTGTCACTATAGCTTTCTACCTTGAAAAACAAACAGCCGTGAAAGTGTCAATTTAGGCTTGGTAAAACAGCCCCCTGTCCTTATAAAAGTTAATAAACAAGGACCATCTACATAAAGGTTGATTACCTGTTCATGGAAGTGCAGTAAAATATGTAGTATGCTGATTATCGGTATTAGCAATTTTCAATGAATCATTGAATGACATACGAATGATTGTTACCTTATGGGAAGGTTTCATTTTACCTTAATACAATGAGTTGCAATTTTTTGTTGGCCAGTTGGAATATCCCTTCATCCGAAATTTTAAAAAGCTATTTAGGGTACGACCTAACGTTTCACTGCAATAGATAGGCTTATTAGTATCAAAATGTATAATATAATTGCCTCAGTTTTAAGATACAAATGGCTCTCCATCCACATATATCAGTCTTTGATTGATTACTACAGAGCGTTATCAATCGTGCTCTTTCTATTATGTTATTAAATCAATTACAGCTGACATTTTATGGCACAATGGGAAGCAATTTTGGAACTGGGGGTCTAATTCACAAATCTTCATGCTTCAAAGTTTCCAAAACAAAACGAACAGGCAGTTCTCAAAGCGTCGATACAGCTAGAAAACACCGTGCAAGATCACACCACTGCTTTCCTGGAGGGAACTGCGCATGGTTAAAGCGCAACACTGCTTTTCTTCTCCACATTATTGTAATATAATGAATGCTTTCAACTGATGACAATTGGGAAAGCTTTTCGAACACTAAAGGCAATGTTATTTGGATTATGGATTGGTTTACATTGTCGTGCCGTACCGAATCGATATATCAATAGAAAGGAGTGACAATTTCTCAACGAGGCGACAAATGTGCTACAGAATTACCTCGGTCTTGACAAACGTGGCTTACAAATCACAACAAAGGCCACACATGGTTTTAATCGATGGAGAAATATGACTATGTTGTTGATGTTTACAATTCCGTTTACACGCTATGGGTGCATTGCCATCTTTACCAACCATGCATTTGATAAAGAGGGAGACCTGAATAAAATACTTGAGGTTACTTAATAAATGTATTCTGCTTATACACAGATTTGGGTTCTTAGTTAAAAGTTATATGCCGACCAGCATTATACGTGCAATTGGCCACATCAGCTACAACATGATACATAACACATTTGCTGCTTCGGCGGTCACCATTATGTATTGTAAGTTCCGTGAATGTTGTATTGCTGAGTTGCGCAATCATTTCATTTGGATTACATCAATGGCCGAAGACCAAAGGTCTGCGCCCGCCCACTACGCATAAAATACATCATCCAGAAGGTATTAAAACAAATAGATTGCTCTGATAAAATGTTTGGTGTGCCGCTTGTGCTATGTCATATGCCTATCAGGGTGTACTGGACCTTCTGTGCAAGAAAATGTTACTAAAATTGATAGGTGGGTTAGATAACACACGGACGCCATTTGACTATTGAGCAGTAGCCTTGGTAATGGAACTATTTGTACCTATAATATGTTTAAGTATTACAACATGGACATCGTCGGAAAACTGCTCGTGCATAAAAATACACGGGAATCATATGCATGCATATGTTTTTGAATTTATGACCTTGAATATGACTGCATAATCAGCAGAGAAATGGTGTGGATAAGAGGATATATGTCTTCAATTTTTTTCTCTCATTAAATATGAAGTCACCAAGTTTGATCATTTGCTCGGTCAAGGTTTGCACCACGGAAAATTGTAAATATGCCCAGTAAAAATGATGCTTGAGGTGATTCATATATTTCTTTTTAGTTCGCTACCAATGCTGTTTGGTATGGGCATTTCCCATCCATCATTTGTTTCGCCACGCAACCTTCATTGAGATCCTCTCTACCCCTTGATTCATGTGAAAAAGGTTAAATAGGGTAATCACTCTTATGTCAATGTCATGCGGAAATGAGAATTCAGTAGAAGGTGCATTGAAAAAACGGTCTTCTGTAAACTCTAGATAGTTTTGTTTTCATAAGTGTTTTGAATATAGTAGCGATATTTTCTATCACAGTCTACTAGCGCATCGATATCTGCACAAAGTCTCGTGAGGCGCATCCTTGCATGCTTCGAAACTGTAACTGACATACAAGCTGACGCAATAGCTGTTTATCTATCGTGTAACTATAGGAGCTCCCGAAGGTCATGTAGTATACACAAATTGCTACACCCTTTCAAGATTTCTGATTTTGAGCCGTCACCGAATTGCCTCGCCGTCCATACCTGTTCACTCTATGATTATACCCGCGACTTTCCGTGCAGTTGTAGTTTGTGATTTGTCTAGGGCGAAAAACAACATCAATACTGAGTGTTTGTCGCAGGAGTGTCAAATTGTTATATCTTTTTTACATATGTCAGGCGAGGAGTGTCATCATATGTTATATTGATTTATTCATTGTCAGCTATAAGCAGAGTATAGATAGGCTGGTTGCTGTTTATGCTGTGCAATTATTTCACCCCATCTTAACCATATTTATAGCCAACAATATGGTAAATAACAGAAACACAACCGATATCAATTATAAGCTTATATATGAATCATCTTTATTAAACAAACTGCAAACAAAACAATACAACATAGCTGCAGCTCTTTGCAGATTGAAAACTCGACTATTCAGACAGACTCTTTGCACCTTAGATTAGTAATTATCTGCTGTGGGATATGACTGAAACAAAAAAAGGAGAAAAAGTGAGTCGAGGTAACCACCCGGAATTACCGTAGTTCTAAGGTATAGCCTTTAACCTACGCAACATGCAGAATATGTTCAGTGCATAAGCCATAACATGACATTACTGAGGGCCACTTCTAGCTAGCTTTTACTGGTCACTTGCAGCATTAACAAGCTATGTTGTTTTTGCCAAATACTAAAACATTTCATAGGCTTGGTAGATACATAAATATAATAAAAAAAGTCAAAATGCAACACAGCCATCCTACAAAAGGAGGGGGTGGCTCTCCCTAGCCTGGCGAATATGTTTAGGCGATGGTTCTTGCCCAACCCGGCCCACTATGTTGACTGCCAGACGTTCGATGTATGTGTCAAGTTGACTGGAATCATCGGGAAGATCATCCAGAATGTTGTCAGGATCTTCTATGCCTCCACTCTTCATGGCCAGCAGCACGGTCATACCCTCTGTACAAAACTGCCACAATACAGATAATACTATGATCATCGCAGCTAATGATAAACGCGTGGAAAGCTTCATGCAAACTAATCCAAGTAAGCTAACTCCAAGAGGAAAAATGGCAAATAAAGCAACAATAATGGTCTATAGTGCAGCCACCATCATGTGAAATCAAATTGCAGTATTATGAATAAACGGGTTATATACCAATAACTTTCTCTGTAATGACAAGGATGATGACAATAAGCCGCATCTTTAACGAGATAAGTGGTGTTAGGTTAAGCTTGTTTGTAAATCTTCTGATAAAAAAGTGGGTTCTTCTGTTAGACCAACACGGTAATACTCGATCGATTGTTGGTCTGTTGGTCTATCTGGTTGTTATTGGAATGCTTATTTTGTTATATATGCTTACCTGACAATAGCGAAAGTGTCATACCAGCACACTGTTGGACTTTTCCAATTCCACACTATTCTTTTCATCTATCGTCATTGCGATCTATCGCACCAGTGGGTTGTTGATGTTTATTCACTATGGTATCTGCTAATCATGATATACATTCCGTTTTATCGGAATCTGAAAGAGCTGGTGGCCTTCAATACGAGCTTGTGGCGACCACACTCCTGTGCATTGGGTGATGTGGTTTGTAGGCAAGTCATAACAAACTGCCTCAGAAACGTGATATGATGAGGTATCTTCATGGTGATATGGTACACAATATCAGGAGGCTCAGTTGTATGGGTTTATCGTCTGTCAAAGTGATACGGGAAATAGATTATTACCTAAGCAGAACGATTTTATCTGCAGTTAAACTATCGTTTTGGTAACACTATTGGAAGCGACTAGGAATGATGGTAAATCTGTTCACAATGGACACGGTCTTTTATATAATTAGAACCATAAACAACAGCCGCGGATTCTGTGTGATCAATTTGGAAACTCACGGTACTGCAGCTGGACATCAGCATTTGATTTCACTTTTCTTAACGCGTTTGGTGCTCATTACTTGTCTTCATCTAATGACATTTTCTCCACATCCCATTATCGTATTCTAAATTTTCATAAGCATTACGTAGAAAATATCGATAATGTTTTCCGTGTCTTAAAGCATGATATCATCATTAAAATTGAATCTCAAGGGTTGTTATGGTCTGATTGATTATTTCTGGCCTAGAATTGCCGTACATTATCGAAACCTGCACGTAGACAATCTCCCATTCGCATAACAAACCTGTTTAACACTTCCAGAGGATCAGTCAGCTATTTACAGCACAATTGAATTTTTTATTCTTCACATGGTGGTCTCCTTGTTATTGAAAATATTGTCTTTCACTTTTTAGATATACAGACACTTAACAGATGATGCCCTCCAGTGGATATAAACAGACACGACCCTTGGTTTTCTATTCTAATCTGTTGCTAAATTTACATTTAACATCGTGACTATATGACGTTTAAGCCATTATCATGTATCCGAATTTTAAGCATCCACTGCGAATGCCACGGGGAAGGAAATTGTTTCCTTGTTTGAAACTGCCCTGTTGTCGTAATCTGTATCTACTAGCTGGCCTACTGGACCAAATAAACTATGACATATTGACATATTAAGCGTATTGCCATTTTGTGCTAATGGCTTCAATTTGCTATCGGCATTATTCTTCACGACGACAGTATCCATACCTTGCATCTGGGCAGCAATGTTTCTGTGCATTACTGAGCAATGTTTACCATTTCAAGAAATATAGTCAGTTCACGATAATCACTGTGCACTCTAGCTACCCATTCCTTGTTTATTCTTATGCATCACATTAAGCCTATAATGTGAGTGAAACATGCAAATTCTGAAAGCTCCATTTCAACAAATTCCACTCACAATTGACCACTACTCATCCACATTCGCGAATTGCCTATTTTGAACTACCTTGTATCGATCAGGAATGTTTCACATGTCGGCATGTAATTAGTGGAGCTGCACAGAGTTAAATGTCTCTAAACCAAATTGTAAATGAAATTAACGTTCAATTTGTTATACATCATGTTTTACAGATTACGGCGTTGCAGCCATTGTTCAAAATAACGTATGGCAAGGGACAACAACCGCATTGGTCGTAGACATACTGCTCTCATGACAATTATATATCGAAATATCGAAATCCACGTATGTCTTGTGTTGAGTTACAATAACTACTAGCACGATGCATCTTTCACACCATTGATCCTTAAACATTAACAGCAGAATTTAGTAAAGCAGTAATGCTGCTGGATTTCTAACACAAAGCATTACTTTTATTATGTATTCGGAGGCAAGTCGTGACTTGAACAAGTCATTAAGAATGCAGAATAACCAATGTAATGGTAAATTCGATGCTCTGGCAAATAGGTTATACAGAAGTTGCTTAACCGAATCATTAATGAGACTGGTTGAGGTTTTTGAATCACTAATCATAAATAATGGAACATTTGGCGAGACATTTTAATAACGTCCACAAATAACGATTGTATATTTATAGTGCAACAAATAAAATCTGTGGGAAAATGTCATTGTAATTTAACCCTCGATGTCTGTTGTAGCCCAGCGCAATGACGCAAGGCTTGGGTACATAATTTTTAAATGTTTTCATCACCTTAACCATTGTATATTAACACACACACACTCAGCCATGTATTTATGAGTTGCATTGTATAGCGTAGCCCGATATGAATTAGATCTATTTGTGAAAAACCATTAACTCAAATTCCGGAATAAAGTAGAAATTATGGTTTGTTTCAACGAGTCATCAAGGAGTCGCTTATGCAAAGAGGCAAATATTTTGTTCTTTAATTCAATATAAATCTATTGTAATGTCGGAAAGGTAAGTGACTCAGATCACTAGACAGATTTTGTATCATCGTTACATCGTTACATTTACTCGATCAAACCATCCGTGTCAAGAAATTCGATGCAAAATGGCAACTGAAAGCTCATGTGAAACACTGTTCATACTATTTGTTCTATATGTTAATGTTTTTTAACAAAGACGTAAATGACTGAAATTTATCAGGGCGGGTGAATGATGAAGCTACTCCTAAATACCCCATGTAAGGAATTCAAAAACTTAAAACCTTTATGTTGTTTCCCCTTCAGTTAAATAAGTTGGATAGGAAGCACGGTTACATCATTGCAAATCACCTTGGCGGGTCCATGGAAGGTTTAGTTACGCGTAGTTCGTCAATATGGCTTGGCTCCTTTCAAGCTTGTGGAAACGAAGACGCAGTAGACGAAGCCAAATTGTTTCGTTCGCCCACAGCTATTTGTTGTGGACACCGTTACTGTCGCTTTGAGCTGTTGTGTAAGCCTTATTGAAACGTTATTAACTTGCTGAATCCTGCTTAAGCTGTCAGCGAAGAATGTCTCCTGTGCAATGCACAATCATAGACTGTAGAAATCCAATAAGTTTTTATTGAAGATAGATCGCCTCGGAGTTGAACAATTTGTGTTTAGAACGATAGATAGTACTGTTAGATGATTCATCACCCTGAAACACTCTTGAAGGCCATTTAACTCCGTGATTTATGCCCATTATCTATCATTCTATAAGGATGGTATTGGCGTCAATGTGCCATACTTTAAAATGATATCTTACGCAGCATTATCAGCTGATGGGCAACTGATATCACAAGACTGCTTTCCATGGTATTACATTCATAAAGATGTTAAACTATTGGAATGGAATAGCATGAGTATCAATGGCATGTAAAGGCATGTTCGAGATAAATATTGATCGCACAAACACTATAGGCAGTGTCTAATTGTGAGGCACATTTAGCGACGACGAAGCACTATGATACGCAAAACTATCTGGAACTTCTCGTTATCTTTTAATAGACAGTTGCGCGAGACAGTGCTAAATGTAAGGTAATCATCTCGATTATGCCATCTATTGCAATGATGTGGGTGTAAGTGAAATGAATTATCAGGTTGTGCTGTGTAGGATGAGAAACATACTGTATATACCGAGGTTAAGGATTCTATGTTTTGTAATTTCCGTGACAGAGCTTTTAAGTGAATTAACCAACCACCGCAGTTTGGCTCAGTTTAGACTATTACGGGATTGTACAATGAGCATTTTCAGGTTTAAAGAGTTTTTGTTACAGTTATTACTTAATTAAGACACAATATTGCCAACGCACAATGTTGACACTAATTAATTGCCGAAATTCTGATGTGGTTTGACAAATACTCGGTAAAAATATGCATTCCGCGCCTGCTTCTCACCTCCATGGGCGACAGGATGAATTACCCATTTCCTAGGGCAGCCGTTGTCTATGAACATTGTTCAAACCAGCCGATATATCACTTTTATAACCTAGCTACTGACATGGTCTCTATTGAAGTCTGAATAGAAATGTTCAGGCAATATTGGCTTTTATGATGAGTGAAGCTTCGTCATTACTTATAATACAGATATCATATCGCTTCATATATAACAAAGGCTTACTGTATGTTCCTTCGATGTGTAATATATATATATATATATATATATATATATATATATATATATATATATATATATATATATATATATAGTATATATATAATTAACAGCTGTCGATTATGCATCAGTTTGACAAAGCGAGGAATCGAGTTGTGTCTTTTCATAAGGGTGATTGCATACATAATTTAGAAACTGACAGGCGGCTTGATACATGCCTTTCGCCATACGTGAGAGGACAAAACGTATGTACATTTGAACCATTTGAAACATAAGGAGACATTGTGCGCCTAGGCAATTAAACTCCATTATAGTGCACCGGTAGACAAATAGAATAGCACTATAAGGCAGTCGCGCTCCAAAACATCATGCATCGCTTAAATTTTGGAGTGTATCAATTTTGAACTCGAATCGATGCAGCAGGTCCGGAAATAGAGTATGTGGATGATTATCGTTTGGCCATTTCTGATTACTAAATATCATGAAAGTGATCACTCTTGCATTGTGATGATATCACCACATGACACAAGATGCTTCCGATTCACAGTCAAATAATATTGTTGGAAAGCCGCGATGGAACTCATCTATCTTATTTATATCACTGACATACGTAACGAACGAGGCATTACTACGGCATGATGCAACAATATGTCAGTCATGCAATATCTTTATTTTTAAGACATGAAATGGAACTACTTTAAGTATGGAAACCTCTCGCCTAAAAAAACAAAATGTTTGACAGTGCATTAATTTCTATATGCTTAAAAGCTAGCATCGTCCAAAGATAATATTGAAGCAAGTCATCGAAGAATTATAGCGTTAATTTTACATCAGTCAAATTAATTTATGCACACACATGGAGAAAAGCTTTCAAAAATCATCTACGTTGCATTCCCAGAGATTGGAGTATTTGAATGCTTATGCCCTTAAGTCCGAACTGGAAACCTGTCAATACAAAACACGGAGACTGCTCAACCGCCCCCCCTCCCCAACAAAAATGATTTTCGTCTGTGTTTTCAACTTTGTTGCTATGCGAGGTATGTTTGAAATACAATGTCATTGAAACTATGTATATCATATAGTGTAGATGTCTACCAGAATATCCACTAGGCTATTATATATGAATTAAACATCCTGATTATTATTTGTGAAACACTTACTGCTCATTGCAAATATGTTGGTGCTTTGCGGTTAGCCCAAGCTACTAGTGTCTTACTGGGGACATACTTACTTGCACACAGGTAAATATTCCTGAAATATTAACTCACCCATTTCACAACTGTACCGTCAAATGTTTTTGTTGTTTTGCAATCATTTTACAAAGTCCACGAAAGGTCAAGACACTAATTTATACGTATAAATCCAACCTTTCGTGCCCATATATATTTTCGAATATTTGCGGAATAACGAAATATTTAAATCCTTTTCAGTCATCATGGATTAGAAACATATTATTTGTTGTAGATGTGATCATTATGAACCATTGGTAGCATTTAGCGATCTAATTCAATGTTGTAGATTGATGAATAAGGAGTATTTCGGTAATGATATTTAAAAATAAATCAAATATTTTAATTTTTCAAATAAACATATCCAACACACATGATTAAACATTATTTCGGAAATTTGGATCGAAGTATATATGGTTGTACGGAAGATATTGAGGTTTGGGGGCTATGTCAACAAATGGTTAGCTGTTAAAATTTTATTTCGCTATTATACTCAAAATCCAAAGAAATCACGCGTGAAAGATTATCTTTGTACGTTACTAAGACTAGACTGTCACATTCGAATGGTCAAACCAAAATATTTTCAATTATTTTGGACGAAAAAGTGCGTTGACTTCATGTGGACATACTGGTATATCCTTTCGTGGACCCAAGTCTACGAAAGGTTGGCGGTTTGTCCACTAAAGGTCGGGTTCGTGCTAATATATTTAAATATATATAGATATATATATATATATATATATATATATATATATATATATATATATATATATAGAGATATATATATAGATATATATATATATATATAGATATATATATATATATATATATATATATATATATATATATATATATATATATCTCTATATATATATATATATAGATAGATATATATATATAGCATATATATAGTAGCTATATATATCATATATGTTATTTATAGAATGATAATAGCCGTTGATGTTATACTAGGCCAAAATATATCCTAAGAATGACTTTAAAATTTTTCGAGTCCATTTATCTCCGTGTCAGGGCCGATTGTTTCAGAATGATTTCACCTATTCATCCATCCATCGGCGTTGCATCACCCGCCCACGGAGCTTATTTAATGGCCTACTGCAGACATGTTTCCTACTGAAACTGAATACAAATGACCACTGTTTTCGTAAAGCCAACGTCCTTTTGTCGCCCTTTCCACCGAGTTTTACAATGACTAACAGGATGGTAGTTTTGAACCAGCGCAGCTACAAACATTTTGCAACTGGTGCTGGGAGCTACGCCTTTGATCAATCAAACATCCTTGTCACAATAACTCTTTACACAGGAAAATAAACAGTAATGAAAGTGCCCATTTAGACATAAACTTAGTAAAAGAGCCCCTTACCATTTAACAAGTCCCAGATAAATATATGTTGATTCCCTGAACATGAAAGAGTAGTATAATAGGTAGTGTGCCAACCAATGGCATTAGCAATTCCCAATGAATCGTTGTTTGATGTAGACAGTGTTGTTACCTTGGCTTCATTTTACCGTACTGCAATAAGCTACAATTCCCTGTTGGTTTACATCGGATTTATTCTCATCATTCGAAGTAGAAAAATCTATTTAGCCTTCGATTTAGCGTTACACTGCAATAGATAGTCTTATAAATATCATAACTTATAATAGGTGTCAAAGGGTAGGGAACGCCCGACATACCGTCCCAATATATTTGGCTATGATCGATGACGATGCAGCGTTACAGTAAATGCCAAAGAGTGTACAGCTTCGCTAAGAGCGCTCACTCACGCCTCAGCCCGAGAAAAAAAAAATGTTAAGACGCCACCTGTTAGGCGCCGTGCGTTGCTTTGTCATAGCTTCTCTTAAATCTACGTGGAATACTTCGATTAGTTCGGAGCCGTGGAAGTCTCGACCAATCAGACGCCCACCTCGAGACGACGGATCAACAATCCCATGTGCTTTTGTTTATTTCATGGTATGGTCGACTGTTGACGAGGGTGTATTTCATTAGCTTCATAATCCCCACAGAGCTAACACATGTTAAGTCTTCCTCGCGCTCGAAAGTTTTGGCTGTACCACATAACAGATCATTATTCATTGTGCGCTTTTAAAGATCGAGAATAGTAAACGGGTGGACGCTGTGAAAGGCGAACTTTTTTCTAGCGGGGGTACCCTGGCAATTTTTTGCAAGTTAACATTTATTTGAAAGCCTGTGTCCGACGTGTCGATCCAGCTACAATGTGAGTGAAATGTGGCCTTGCTGGAGGGTACAGCCCGTGGCAACAAATAGCAAGAAGTAATTGACCATGATAAATTTTTCATTTTACGTATGCCTTATGTTGAGTTTTCAAGTCATATACTAACACAATGCATTGTTAATGTAAAATACAACTTTGACGCATCATTGAGCAGTCAATCCCTTACGATGCAGAATTGAGAGTCGTGGCAGCTGACAATGTTCGAAACTGCATTTAAGCTAGAGTACATTGCCATCTTTGCCAACCATGCTATTCGACCAGCACACCACGTGCATTTGGCCACATCAGCTACTACATGATAGATGGTACAGAATGGTGATCTTAATCGGCGGTCAATTCTTAACATGGTTGTCTCCAATTGTAGTTGGAAACATTGATTTCACTTTTGAGATAAATGGCTTAAACCGGGATGCCCTGCGGCGGAAGTAAACATACATGCCCTTGGTCTGCCATTTCAATCCGTTGCCCATTTATTATTTTTAATAAGAGATATGTACCAGCATTGATGTCATCTAATGCGAAACACACTAGTTTAAAATTTATTCGTTTTTAGAACTGCCCAGGTATCATGACCTAAATATAACACCTTGTCTACTGACTTCTAAACAAAGTATTATCTTTTAAAATGTAGTTCGGTAACAGATACGCGTAGAAATTTACGTCATAAACGTTTGCAGATGTTTACTAAAAGGATTGAATGCCTTAAAAAACCATTAATCATAGCGTATTGGCTTCCGACAATTAGCCATTTCACAAATCATACAAGGCCTATTAGCAACCCAGCTTTCATGCAAGAGTGATATGATGATAATAATTTGATCGAATGCAAATAAAAATGAACGACATCTGCGCATCTTAACCCAAAATGTCGCAATCGCTACTTTCACAATATGCCGCACTATCCTGAACAATTAAGAATAACCAGTGCTTTGTGTGTAAATTTCGATGGTCATGACGCAAATGGGCTTGCACAAACGAATCATTAACATCGAGACTGGTTGAAGTTGGCGCATATAACTCGTTGAGTGTCTTTCCACAGTATTACTGCAGCAAACGATGACTGAATTAAGCTAAATATCCCTCTGTATTTAGCGTTCAACAATGGAAGTGATAGGTGAAGCCTACTTGTACACGGGAGTATGGTTACATCAAATCAATCAGTTCATCATGGTTATGTATGGAGGTGACTATATCCCGCAGCGCTCTAGCGCAAATATGGCCAATATTGTTAGTTGAGATCTTAAAAACCATTGCGATGTTTGGCTGATTATCAAACGCATGTCTTTAACATGAAGGCTCCATCTCGTAATCTGGCATGACTTCTACTTTACATTGAACTAGACCAGTGTGTGATATCGATAGCGACCCCAGCAGATTATATCTAACAAAAACGCTAACGGAAAGACAATTTACAAAATCTGAGATTGAACCATAAAATCTCGCGGAAATTGCGCTTATCAAACAAGGTGGGCTCGAGATGAAACGACATTTATTTGGTTTAGTTCGATAGAGGCTTAGAAAAAACGGATCCTGATGTGTGGAATTTGTCCAGCATGCAGCAAGGAGTAACGTGATTAACTTAACAGCATGAATAACAAAATAACCAATGGAAAGGGACAGCTATAGGCGTGGTGTGTCATGTTTACACCATCCCTTTATTCCTTATTGTTAAAAACATCAGTTCAAGCCCTAGAAAGTTTTCTATTTCTTTGAAGTCTGCCAGTATTAATATTGCCAATGGTACCTAGGTAGACACACTGCCAACGGAAACGAAGTGTGTCTTCTGTGATATCGGATGACTAATGTTCTCTAACGGAAGTGTGTCTGACAGCAGACTGTTATATATTCAATGGTAGCCCAGCACACC